>PVKZ01002120.1:0-263362 GCA_004027375.1 Macroglossus sobrinus
TCTCTCTCTCTCTCTCTCTCTCTTTCTTTCTTTCTTTCTCTCTTTCTTGATTCCTTCTCTTCTTCTATCTGAGTCATTTGTAGAATTCTATCTCCAATATCACTATTTTTTTCCTCCATCTGATCTGCTCTATTTCCTAAGCTCACTAGTTCATTCTTCATCTCATTTATTGAGTTTTCAGCTCCAAAATTTTTATTTTGTTCTTTATTTGTTCTCTTTAATAAAGTGTTCTTTTTGTGTATTGATTTTATTTCTGAGCTCATTAAACTGCTTTTCTGATTTTTTTGTATCTCATTTGTTTTTAAACTTAAATCTTGAATTCTCTGTTATTTAAATTATAGTCTTTCATGTCTTTATTGTCTAGAGATTTTTTAAAATTTTCTTTATGCATTTCCTTGTTACTTTGATTTTTTATTGTGCTTGATGGATTATTTCTCTGTTTGGGCATTCATAAGAATTAAATCTTTTTTTTAATATTTCACACTTAACTGTTTAGCAGATTGATAAATAATGGTCTTTGTTTGTTTGTTTTCCAGTACACAGTATTAAAGTGCAAGTGTTAGTTTCCTCTTAGCTGTACTACTGGGACTTTCAGGATCTCTATGGGGTTATGTCATCTCCATTATGGAAAATATTTCATATTCCTCAAGGAAATGGAAATCCTCTTTATGACCTGGTCTTCTCAGTCTCTACCGACACTACCCACATGATGGATATAGTAGACTATGGCTCTCCTAGCCTATATGTTCCTAATGCCACCTTCCTGAAGCCAGAAGCTGCCAGCCACACCACTCTGTCTCAGGTATTTTAGCTGGATCTGACACCATACATCAGGGGAGATATGGTACAGAGGACATGGTTCACATGTCTGCATCTGTGTTCTTTTCAGTAGGTGCAGCTATGAGTACAGAGTCTAAGTGGTTAGGCTCCAAAATCATTTTTCCCCTTTTGCAATCTGCTGAGTAAGAATTTTAGTGCCGAGCAGGCAACAGTAGGATGGGAGAATGTGTTCCCACATCTGTGGCTTCTTTTGTCTGGTGATGGTGGTTTCTAGAATGCTTCCACACTTTGCACCATTTTTCTACCTATAACTCTGGCTCAGGCTCTATGTATACTGGCCACCCAGGCCCAATTGCTGTCTTTTCTCCTCTGATATAATCAAGATTATAGCACCTTAACCCTTCACTGCTATCAAGTCCATTGGGGCCACGGGAAAGAATCAGACTTCATCTGCAGCTCTTATCTCTGTTTTTACTCTTGTCCCTTCTCCTCTGATTTCTCTGGAATATGTCCACCTTCAGATGTCTCAATTCATGAATCCCTCAGACTTGTTTATGTATTGAGCAGGGAATGGTTTACTGAATGTATTGTAACTTCAAGGGGAAAGATTAGAGGTCCTCTCATAATATTATGCTGCTTATGTCACTCTACTTATTGTATTTTTTATTGCTTTCTTCCTTTTTGAATGTTTATTGTTAGTGTGTGGAAATGCAATTGACTTCTGTATGTTGATTTTGTATTCTACAACTTAACTGAATTTGTTGATTAGTTCTAAGTTTCTTGGTGGAGTCTTTAGGGATATATATGTATGTATGTGTGTACACACACACACACACACACACACACATCATTTCATCTTCAAAGACAATGTTACTTCTTCAATGTGTTGTATCTCATTTATTGATTTGTGATATTTAACCATCCATGCATGCCAGAGATGAATCTCGCTTAATTTTGATGCATAATCTTTTTAATGTGCAGTTGAATTTGGCTTGCTAATATTTTGTTGAGAATTTTTGCATTGATATTAATCAGAAATATTAGCCTGTAGTTTTTTTTTCTTGTAGTGTCCTTTACTAGCTTTGTTATCAGAGTAAGTCTTGTCTTTTAAAATGAGTTTGAGAGTGTTCCCTTCTCTTTATTTTTCTGAAAGAGTTTGAGAAGGATTGGCATTGAATCATTTTTATGTTTTGGGGAATTCACCATTGAAGCCATCTAATACTGGGCTTTTCTCTGTCAGGAGATTTTGATTACTGAGTAAATCTCTACTTGTTATTGATCTGCTCAGATTTTATATTTTTTCTTGATTCAGTCTTGGTAGGTTGTATGTTTCTAGGAATTTATTCATTCGTTCGAGGTTATTCAATTTAAAGGTATATAATTTTTCATACTAGTCTCTTATAACACTTTGTATTTCTGTGGTGTTTCTGTTGTGATCTTTCTTTTTTCATTTCTAATTTTATTTATAGGAGGTCTCATTTTTTTAAATCTAGGTAAATGTATGCCAATTTTGTTTGTTCATTTGTTTTTTTAAAAAAAGAGCTCTTAGTTTCATTGGTCTTATCTATCTTTTTTCTGGTTTCTATTGCCTTATATCAATTCTAAGTTTGTATAAATATTACTCAGCAACAAAGAAAAGAAATATTTTCATTTGTAACAACATAGATAGACTTAAAACATATTATGCTAAGTGAAATAAGTCAGAAAAGCAAAATACCATAGGTTTCACTTACACGTGGAATCTAAACAAAACAAAACAAACAAAAAACTCATAGAAGCAGACATCAAAGTGATGGTTACCTGAGAGAGAAGGAGAAAAGGGTGGATGAAAAAAGAAGGGTGTATAGTCAATAATATTGCATGCCATTTTGTAAAATCAGACTTCTGCCACAAGAGAATGAAGATAAAAAATGTACCTCACAAAGCTGTATCTACAAAGCACACAATTGACCAAGGACCTGAGTTACTGCACTGAGAAATCTATCACCACATTTGTGACACGACTATGTCACCTATGGGCTACTTCAGGATTAGCCTACATATGGGTTAATATCATTATCTCCAGGCTGCGGATTGGAAAACTGAGGTTTAGAGATTTAAATAACTTATCAAAGGAAATTAGGGGTTAAAATAGCTGTTAAAATGCTCTCAATAGAATTTTTAAAGCAGTGTAACTCCCATCAAATTTCATGTGTGTAACTCCAAAAACACTCTCTAATCAATAATCCCAAGGATTACTGCCTATCACATCAGTACTTCTAGGGGGGTGGTAATTCAATTTATCTTGTCCAGCTGCACCCTAAATTTAGAATTGGTTCCTGAACGCCAATAAAAAAAAATATTTGTATTACTTATAATGCGATGTGCATAGTGATCTCTGACATTGTCCAATGCAGTGGCCCCGTAATTATTTGCCATCAACATTTTACTGACTTGCTCAAGTGTGTGTGATGCCTGTCCTTTGGCTACCCTTTGATACATTCCACAAGCCTGTTGGAACTCCACTAACCCAGTGGTTATTCAGTATCTGTTCCTACAATGTCCAAATGTTAGGCTCTGTGTCCTTAGTTGGATCTTAATTCCAACACCAGTAGATAGGTCCTATCCTGCATTGGGAGACTAAACAAGAGACAGACTTCACTCAAGCAGAATAACTGTTCATAAACTATGACATGATTAAAGTTAAAGGAAGCTCACAAATAATGGCGAAGCACCCCAGGGTGCTTCAAAAACAACGAGAAGTCAGTCTACCCTTAAGCTAAAAGGAAAAGACCCTTGATATGGATGAAAGTGATAGCTATACTGTAACAGTAGCTGTAACTATAGGAGAGGATCACACGAAAGGAGCTCTGGCCTTTTGGAGAACACAACCACTGCCACCACAGCTCAGCAGGGAAGCAGGAAAGGGAACAAACATCCCAATCTCTCTCTATTTTCACCTTTCCATCTACTGATTGTGGACATTGTGGGGCAAATGAGCTTGGTTAGGGTAGAAGTTATGACATAGAAGTCATTTTCCTGAAACACAAAGCGGGGTGGAGAGGAGGGTACAGGTTGAATTTGAAGGGATGAAAGAAAGAATCTGTCAGACTACCGTGTACCTGCTCTTTTCTTCATACTGCATTGAGGTTACATTCTAGATTTCTCACCACTTAACTAGTCTATTCCATGGCCTCCTAGAACGTTTTTCAAATAGGCTCACCACAGGTAGTAGATATTTGCTATTTTTAGCCTTTTTATATCATTTTTCTCTTTTTTGGGTAATAATACCCCAAAATTCTTTGAGGGGAGTTGTTGTCCCCCTAATTCCTATATCATGTACTGTGTGGCTGATGTAAACACCTCTAATGACATATATTGAATCTATTTTTAGGCATCAGGCTCAGATTAACCCAGCAAAAATATTTTATTTGCAGCTAAGTCAAGTAAGTAAAAACAGAGATCAACTGACACATAAAATTCTGGCTAGGTTTGAACTTCAGTTCTCAAGATCTAAGACATCTATTGTCTCTTAGTGATAACTTTAGTATAATTATCCCATTGTGTTTTAAGATGTATGTTTCTTTTCTAAGACTGTGAGTACTCTGAGGACAGAAAATGCACTGTTCTTTATGGCTCAAATACCTAACAAAATTTCTGACAGTCAGTTGACACTGGAATAAATAGAGACGGAATGAAGGCATGAGAGTATAAACACCTGATAGAATTATATCTAGACTATAAGTTATCTTTGTAGAGATTTTGTTTCCAAGCCTTGACTTGTGTGTCCATCTGAAATTAAGAGTCAGAGGAAGAGTAATAAAAAAAAGAAAGGATAAGCAGTGATAAATAAAAAATGTATAGGAAATGAATTTAGATGTTATATAAATATAGAAATGACTAAAACCCTAATATCTTGGTAAAAATCGAAATGTTCCCACATTTTAATCACTGCATAGAAACTACAAAATTGGCATAAGATTAAGTGACTAAAAAGGTTAAATAATGAAGAATCATACTTCTGATAGAACAGGAGGACTCCAAAGCATGGACCACTTCATTTTCTCTCTAAGACATATTCTTGGGTTTCCCCAGGTGGTCATTTCCATACCTCTTTCATTTTAATCTTACTTTCCAAAACTTTGAATGCTTTTGCAATCTCTTCTTTGTATCATATCCTTTAATAAAAAGTTCAATTATAGTCCCTCTGAAGCAATTTCCTCTTACTTATTATGATACATATTAATTTAGACCTCAGCAGAGAAAAAGATGACATATCCAGGAATAACTGTCTAAAAAACAACCATGTTGGTATAGAGATTATATAGTAGAGTTCAATTACACCAAAGCAGATTTACTTTAGTATAATGTGTTTGAACCTCAGTGAAAGACATGAATGGATCTTGAGATTATCATGATAAGCAAGATAACTCAGACAGAAAAATTTGAGAACAATATAATTTCATCCATATGTGAGATATAAAACTAAAAACAACAAACAAGACAAACAAAAACTAATAAACACAAACAACAGTTTAGTGATTTCTAGAAGAAAAAGAGGAAGAGGCAAGGTAGATAAAGGTAAAGGGAATCAAATATTTGGTGATGAAAGATTTGATATTGGGTGGTGACACACAGTGCAGTATACATATGACACATAATTGAATTATACACTTTAAACCTATATAATTTTATTACCAATGTCAAAATAAATTTAATTTTTAAAAGATTAGGCAATATTTTTTTGCTTTGCTACATTAAGGTTTTAACTACATAATATTTTTTTATTCTCAAAACTATTAAGGTTATCAGAAAAAACAGAAACTATTATTTGTAATTCTTTATCATGTTTCCACCTTCAGCCCCCATTATAGCATATACCAAGTCCAGTGTTAAATATATAATAGGTATGTGATAATTTTACTCAATCAAAATGACATTATAGAGGGTAGGGGAAGATGGTGGACTAGGTAAAAGCAGATTCATCTCCTCCCTGGTCTGCATTAGAATTACAACCAAATTATAAAATAATCAATGTGGAGAATTGCCTGAAGTCCAGCTAATCATAACACTTACCTCTGATAATATAAAGGAGCCACATCAAAGCCGGTAGAGGAGTAAAGTCACAAATTGGGGTAGACCCACACCCGTGGGTGGCAGAGGATCGCGGGGGGAGAGAGTGAGGCTCAGAGGCTCTCCTGAGGGTAAGGGGTTCCTGGTTTCATTTAAAGGCTCTTCAGGACAGGATTCCTGAGGTAGTGTTAGGCAGATCCCTGCTGCCAACATGAACTTGGGTAGATATCAGCGACCTGTGGGTTAGTCCCAGACAGCAGGTGGTCTTGCTGTGATCTGGGTCTTCTACGGGAACTCAAAACAATTACCAAATTTGCAGCAAGACTGAGGATGAATTAATCTAACTACCATTGTCTCTCTAAGATTCCAACTCACCCTACCTACAAATAGCCCCAGAGGACCCACTGACAGTGAACTGTCACAGACCTGCCTTTCCTCTCCCCTGATCTAATCCACACAGGCAACAAACTTTAATTGGTGCAGGGTGAGAATTCCATGGAAATCAACAGCAGGCAGATCTTTGCTGCCTGCAAGAGTTGCAATATTGTGTCCAGGGAGCTCAGGGTTCTTTGAGTACGCCCCTGATAGCAACTGGTCTCACTGTGATCTGTGTCTACAGCGGGAATGCCCAGGCATAGAAGTTGTCCCAAAACTGAGGCTATATCAGTCAAATGGACCTTGTCTCCCTGAGATCCCACTTTACCCAAGCCACAAAGTGCCTGCAGCCCATTGACAAGCAGCTTCTTGTGCCCTGCTTGGTTGAGCAGTTAGTGCAAACAACAGACCTTGGCTAGTGCAGTGAGCACATTTCAAATCAAACAGTTGTAGAGAGACCACTGCTACCTATATGAACTGCAATATCTCTTAGGAGGATTATAGGGGTCTGTATTGGCCTGACAGCTCTTGACTCTCTAAGCTCCTGCCCCATCCAGTACACAAAGTGCTCACTGCATATTGTTAGGCAGCTGCCCCTGTTCTGGGGTAGCATATTCAGGCCCAGGGTGGGCAGCAGTTGACCTTGCTACAAGTGGAAACTTGTACGGCAAGCCAAGAGTCAGCATGGGTATGTAAACTGACACTGCATTGGCAGGGCAAATTTTACTCAGTAGACTGAGGAAACTCCCAGGTTCCCTATGCCACCCAACATGCATATCACCTAGAGGCTTATCCAGTTTTACAGACTTGAAGGCATTTGATAAGCTGTATCAGGCCTTGAGGATCAGTGGTCCCTTTGCTAAACTGCCATAGATCAGGAATGAGGAATAACTGAGATCTGCCTACAGTGCTATTTGTTACACTTACCTATAGATCCAGCATAGGCAAGAACCATCAGCAGATTATTTTATAGTTCTCACTGGGTAGCCCTGAGCAATCAAAAACAGCAGCTGGCCTTGGTCTATGAGGGCACCCTTCCCAAGGGGCCACAAAACTAATGCATTCGGAAGCTGGCATCAGACTGCAACAGAGCAACTCTTGACTAGCTCTAATAGTGATACAAACAAAAAGTGGTTGCAACAAGTACACAAGCCTGATAGAGCAAATCCCACTCAATAGGGTTGGCCCTCACACAACAACTCTTATCCTGAGGGTGCAGCCAATTCACACAATTAGTCAGCCTGAACATTAATCCCACCCACTGATCTACTAACAACAATAAAGGCTTGACATCAACAGAAGCTCACACACAACCCACACAAAGATCACATCCAGAGCACCTGGCATAAAGAATCAGGAAGAGTGCACCACTGGATCACATAGGACACCTTCCACATTAAGCCATCTGGCCAAGGCTGAGAGACAAAACAAATATTCCTGACACATAGAAATGAATACAAAGAGGCTAATAAAATAAGAAAACAAAGAAACATACCACAAATAAAACAACAAGAGAAAACTCCAGAAAGTGAGCTAAATGAAATGGAGGCAAGCAATCTACCAGAGACAGAGTTTAGAATAATGATTATAAGGATGCTCAACAAACTTATGAGGAGAATGGATGAGTACAATGAGAACTTCAACAGAGAGATAGTAAGCATTCAAAAGGACATAGAAACCATAAAAAAAATGAGACAGAAATGAGGAATACAAGAACTAAAATGAAGAATACACTAGAAGGATTCAACAGTAGATTGAATAAAGCAGAAGATTAAATCAGAGAATTAGAAGACAAGGCAGCTGAATACACCCAATCAGAACAACAAAAAGAAAAAATAATTTAAAAAAAATGAGGATAGTTTAAGAGACCTCTGGGACAACATGAAGCATAAAAATATCAGAATCATAGGAATACCTGAAGAGGAAGAGAGAAAGCAAGAGATTGAGACTCTATTTGAAAAAAATAATGACAGAAAACTTCCCTAGCCTGGCAAAGGAATTAGACATAGAAGTTCAGGAAACACAAAGAGTGACAAATCAGAGGAATTAAAACAGACCTACACCAAGACACATCATAATTAAAATACTAAAAGTCAAAAACAAAGAAAGAATTTTTAAAATAGCAAGAGAAAGGAAACTGGTTACTTACAAGGGTACTCCCGTAAAAATGTCTGCTGACTTTTTAATGGAAACTTTGCAGGACAGAAGAGAATGGCAAGAAATATCAAAGTTATAAAAAAAATAAGAATCTACAATTATGGATACTCTACCCAGCAAGGTTTTTTATTTAAATGGAAAGTGAGATAGCTTCCCAGACAGAAAAAAAGCTTTAAAAATTCATCACCAACAAGCCAGCATTACAATAAATGTTAAAGGGTCTTCTGTAAAAAGAGAAAGGGTAGAAATAGAAAATAGAAAATAAAAATAACAAATATAAATAATAAAATAACAGTAACAAAGTACCTATCAGTAATCATTTTAAATGTAAATGGATTAAATGCTCCAATCAAAAAACATAGAGTAACCAAATGGATAAGAAAACAAGACCCATGCATATGCTGTCTACAAGAGACCCACTTCAGATCAAATGACACTCACAGACTGAAAATAAAAGAATGGAAAAAAAATATTTCATGCAAATGGAAATGAAAAAAAAAAGCTAGGGTAGCAATAATTATATCAAATAAAATAGACTTTAAAACAAAGGCTATAATAAGCGTTAAATAAAAGGGCATTACATAATAATAAAGGGATAGACAAATCAAGAGGACATAACCCTAGTAAACATATGTGCACCAAACATAGAACCACCCACATACATAAAGCAATTATTGACTGACATAAAAAAAGAGAAAAATAGCAATACACTCATAGTAGGAGACTTTAACATTTAATGACATCAATGGACAGATCTTCCAGGCAAAGAATCATCAAGAAAACTAGGGGCCTAAAATATACACTAGAACAGATGGACTTAATAGATATTTACAGAGCATTTTACCCCAAAGCAGCCAAATATACATTCTTTTCAAATGCACATGGAACATTTTATAGGGTAGAATACATGTTAGGACACAAATCAAGTCTCAATAAATTTAAGAAGATTAAAATCAAACCAACTGTCTTCTCTGATCACAATAGTGTGAAACTAGATATTAACTACAAGAAAAACTAGATATCAACTACAAGAAAAAAAACTAAAAAATACACAAACATATGGAGGCCAAATAATGTGCTACTAAATAATAAATGGGTTATTAAAGAGATCAAGAAATCAAAAGGTACCTAGAAACAAATAAAAATAAAAACACAACAGAAAATTTATGAAACACAGAGTTTTCTGCAGTCCTAAGCAGAAAACTCATAGCAATACAAGCCTACTTCAAGAAACAAGAAAAAGCTCGAATACATAATCTAACCTTACAATTAAAAGAACTAAAAAACATACAGCAAACAAAGCCCAAAGAGAATAGAAAAAAGGAAATAATAAAGATTAGAGTGGAAATAATGAAATAAAGTCTAGAAAAACAACACAGAAGATTAATGAAGACCTTGTTTTCTGAAAGGATTAATAAAATTGACAACCCTTAGCCAGACTCATCAAAGAAAAGAGAGGACTCAAGTAAATAAAATCAGAAATGAAAGAGGAGAAATAACCATGGACTCCACAGAAATACAAAAGATCATAAGAAAATACTAGAAGCAATTATACACCAAAAATATAGACAATCTAGAAGAAATGGACACATTTTTAGAATCATACAATCAATCTCCCAAGACTGAGTCAAGAAGAAACAGAAAATCTGAATCAACCAATTACTACCAATGAAATTGAATCAGTAATCAAAAATCTTCCAAAGAAACAAAAGTCCTGGACCAGATGGTTTCATAGATGAATTTTACCAAACATTCAAAGAAGAATTATTACCTATTCTTCTGAAACTATTCAAAAATTTTAAGAAGAGGGAAGATTCCCTAATTCCTTTTATGAGGCCACCATTACCATGATTCCAAAACCAAACAAAGATATTTCAAAAAAAAAAAAGACTATAGGTCAATATCTCTTATGAACATTGATAAAAAATTCTTCAACAAAATAATTGCAAACTGAATTCAGCAATACATCAAAATTATCACACACCATGGTCAAGTTGGATTTATTCCTGGGATGCAAGGATGGTTCAATATCCTCAAATCAATTAATGTGATACACCACATTAACAAATAGAAAGATAAAAACCATGTGATTCACCAATAGATGTAGAGTAAGCATTTGACAAAATACAATGACTTATGATAAAAACTCTCATCAAAGTGAGAATAGAGGAAACATACCTCAACATAATAAAGGCTGTATATGACAGGCTTACAGCTAACATCATACTTAAAGGAAAAAAACTAAAAGCATTTTCTTTGAGATCGGGAATAAGACAAAGATGCCCACTTTCACCACTTCTCTTCACCATTGCATTGGAAATCTTAGCCACAACAATAATACAAGTAAGAGAAATAAAATGCATCCGAATTGGAAAGGAGTAAAAACTCATTATTTATCAATTCATGATTCTACATATAGAGAACCCTACAGATTCCACCCCAAAACTGTTAGAACTGATCAATGAATCCAGTAATGTAGCAGATTATGAAATAAATATTCAGAGGTCAATGACATTTTTATAGACCAATGATGAACTTTCAGAAAGATAAATTTAAAAAAATCTCATTTACAATTGCATCAAAAATTATAAAATACTTGGGAATCAAATTAATCAAAAAGGTAGAAGACCTGTTTTCAGAAAATCTTGAAGAAGATACAAATAAATGGAAGCATATACCCTGTTCATGGGTAGGAAGAATCAACATTGTTAAAAATGGCCATACTACCCAAAGCAATCTATAAAGCCAATAAAATCCCTATCAAAATACCAATGACATTTTTCAGAGAGCTAAAACAAACAATCCTAAAATTTATATGGAGCCATAAAAAAGCCTGAATTGCCATGGCAACCTTGAGAAAGAAGAACGAAGTTGGAGGTATCATACTACCTAATATCAAACTATACTACAAGGCTACAGTAATCAAAACACCATGGTACTGACATAAAAACAGATACCTAGATCAATGGAACAGAAGAGAGCCCAGAAATAAATTCACGCCTATACGCTCACTTAATATATGACAAAGGAGGCAAGAATATACAATGGGGTAAAGACAGTCTCTTCAATAAATGATGTTGGGAAATTGGACAGATACATGAAAAAGAGGAAGAAGAAGAAGAAGAAGAAGAAGAAGAAGAAGAAGAAGAAGAAGAAGAAGAAGAAGAAGAAGAAGAAGAAGAAGAAGAAGAAGAAGAAGAAGAAGAAGTTGGACCATCTTTTTAACACTGCATGCAAGAATAGACTCAAAATGGATTAAAGACTTAAATGTAAGACCTAAAACCATAAAACTTTTAGAAGAAAACACAGGCAGTAAACTCTCTGATATTACTAACAGGAATTTCTTTTCAGATATATCTCCTTGGGCAAGGGAAACAAAAGAAAAAATAAACAAATGAGACTACATTAAATTAAAAATATTTTGTACAGCAAGGGAAACCATCAACAAAACAAAAAGACAACCAACTGTTTGAGAAAAGATATTCACTAATCATACATCTGATAAGGGGTTAATATCAAAAATTTCTAAAGAACTCATACAACTCAACAGCAAAAAAGAACAAAACTCCAATTAAAAAATGGGCAGAAGATCTGAAAGAGATACTTCTCCAAAGAGGAAATACAGATGGCTAATAGACATATGAAAAGATGTTCAATCACTAGTCAACAGAGAAATGCGAATTAAATCCCCAATGAGATATATCACCTTACAGCTGTCAGAATTGCTATCAATGAATCAAAATACAGCAAGTGTTGGTGAGGATGTGGAGAAAAGGGAACCCTTATACATTGTTAGTGGGATTGCCATTTGGTACAGGTGCTATGGAAAACAGTCTGGAGGTTTCTCAAAAAATTTAAAATGCATATACCTTTGACCCAGCAATTGCACTTCTGGGTATTATTCCAAAGAAAACCAAAACAATAATTTGTAAAGATCTATGCACTCCAATATTCATGGCAGCATAATTTACAATAGCCAAGATATGGAAGCAACCTAAGTGCCCATCAACAGACAGCTGGATAAAGAAATTATGATTCATATATACAATGGAATATTACTCAGTCATTAAAAAAATGAAATCCTACCATTCGCAACAACATGGATGGGCCTAGAGGTTATTATACTGAGTGAAATAAGTCAAGCAGAGAAAGATAAATACCATATGATTTCACTTATATGTGGAATCTAAGGAACAAAAAGAACAAACTAAACAAAAATATACTCACAAATATAGTGGACAATTTGGTGTCAGACAGAGGAGAGGGAGTTTGGGGACTGGGAGAATGAGATGAAGGATTAAAATGGTACAAATTAGTAGTTGATAGTTGGGCATGAGGATGGGAAACACATCACAGAGAATGCTGTTAGCATTAATATGATGGCTAAATGGAGGGTCAGGGAAGAAAGGGAGCAATTGGGGGAATCATTTTATGAATAATATAGATGTCTAACCAGTGTACTGTATACTTGAAACTAATTTAAATAAATAAATTTATTTTTTAAAATGACATTATATGAGAAGTTGTCTCTGTATCATTAAGTCTTATACAAATGATAGTAATATGTTTCAAGCAGCTTTATTTCTCTTATTAACTTACTATTATAAATGTATCCACAATAAGTATATTCTGAGATTACATAAGAATTTCTGGCTTACTTCAAATTATTGAAAATTAAAAATGACATTTTAAAAATAACAAATTCACAACATATAGAATAAAAGATATATGATAGATGAGATCAGGTTGACAGAGAAAAGTATAGCTGAAAGTATATGCAAAATAAAAATGCTGGAAATGTATAAATGATTTGTATTAGTCGGGATAGCCTAGGTTATGATGCCATAACAAACAACTCCAAAAGTGCAGTTATTTAACCTATAAATCAACTCTCCTTTGTGCTACCTATACCAAATGGGTTGTTGGGGGCTAGGTTATACATAGTCACTCAAGGACCCAGGCTAATGGATGCTCCACTTTTAGAAAGTCATCTGATCTTTAGTATGCATCCTCCTTAATTGTTATCATGGAAAGAGAAAAACAGGTAAATTGCCATGGACTTTTTACTGCCTCAGCCTGGAAGAGAAATATATCATCTCCTAATAGCTCATTGACCAGAAGTAGCCACACAGCCATCTTTAATAAAGGTGATAGAGAAATGTAGAAAAGTAAATAAAATAGTTGTTGCTGAATATTACCATCTCTTCCACCTAGTATAAAAATTGTTCTTTAGAGTCTTCTAGATGATACTGTGTGGCTTGATTTTAGAAACATGGTAGACTCTAAGAGGCTACTAGAGAAAGAAAAACCAAAAAGATAAGAATTGCTAACAAGGAATCATTCCTTAATTTTACATATATTACCAACATATTTTCAGTCAATTTTTCTGTTTTACCTAGTACATCTCCTCTGTCTTAAAGACAAAGATATTGAAGTTTAATTTTTTTCTTATAATCAAGGAGATTATCTGAGAATGTAGATAAGTCCTGAATAGAGATTCTTTAAGTGTACAGTGAATAGAATATGGACAAAATATTTCTAAAATTTTTCTAGATAAACTTACCCAGCTTCTCAGTCAAAAAGTATGATGGAATGTCTTTTATATACTATATTATGTGCTGGGTGCTCTATCTCTGGATGCACAAAGTCAAATAAGTCTGGTTCCTGACCAAAGTAGAGGCGTCAAGTATCCAAAGATTCATTACAAAATCTTCCAGAGTTTAAAGATAAAAGAAAATAAAAGAATCAGGACTGCAGGCAAGGTCATAGTGCAAGTTACATTAAAAGAAACTAAGAAGGTCTAATTTGGGTATAATTCCAAGCATTAGAAAAGTGTTCTATTATTTTTCAATCTTTCTTAACAACAACTTTTTAAAAAATTCATCTTCTCATCACTTACTTGACAAAAGTGACAAGAACCCATAAGGATCTGAGATGGCAAAATTATTCAATTTTGCCTTTTCCAACTATTGTGACAAAGGTAAGTGTGCAAAACCAACCTGAAGCCACAGAAAGCTGAGTCTGTAAAAGCCTATTCATTTGACTGCTTCTTTCTCACTTGATGGTTGAGTTAGCTTT
Organism: Macroglossus sobrinus; assembly: GCA_004027375.1. Lineage (NCBI taxonomy): Eukaryota > Metazoa > Chordata > Mammalia > Chiroptera > Pteropodidae > Macroglossus > Macroglossus sobrinus. Next base: position 14,443 of record PVKZ01002120.1, read on the forward strand.
TAAAATAATGCTTCCCTTATTTATTATTCTCCTTCTTTAGCACCATTGCTAGCTGTACTTTCCACTTCACAAGAATTTTGGTCTATTCCAATTTTCCACTTCTCTGACTCTATCTCACAGTTACAAATTAAATCCCAGGCTACACTAATATCACTTACTTGCAGCCACTGAAGAGGTCAATATTTCAAAATGCCATATGTCTTATAGATCAGCTACTTTATGCATACGAATAAGTGATATTTGAATTATTTCAGTATTTTTAAGTTACATGAACCACTGTTCCCAAAAAAGCGAACTTTTTCTTGTGGCTAAATTCCAAAAGTTATCTTGATGGCTGACTATTGTGCCAACTGTTCTCCTGTCTTTTGTCATATCTGAGAGTTTGAGATATGATATAAAGTAAAGAAGAAAAAGATCACCAAAAGTGCTAAAAGTATGTTGGGTAATTTAATGCTAAACACAATCGTTGACAATCAGACATGCCTACAGTACTGCATGAGGATTTACCTAAAGGCAGCACTCACGTCCTGAGAGTCTCTATCCTACCCATTCCTTCACTCAGTTATTCAACAAATATTCACTGAGTGTCTATGTTTTATGTCTTGAAAAATCCTGCAATAATAAAAGAACAAATAAATCACTTCTCAATTGGCTCTTGGTCCCCTGGAGGAGAAAAACATGTACATGGGAAATGGAGTATAATAAGAATAATGATAGAAACACATAGTGGCTTGGAAATTAAGTGAGGTCTCAGCCTAAGGGAGCCCAAGAAGCATCCAGAAGAAAATGATGCCTAAACTGGGTATTGAAGGATGAATAAGAGTCAGGTCAAATGAATGAATATTTTAAGAAAATGCTATGTGTAGGAAATTGAAAGTAGTTCAATATGACCAGAACAATTCATGAATATGGGCATGTGTTAGATATATACTAAAGGTAAGAAATGATCTGTGCTTCAAAAATATTAGTGTTCTTTGGGACAGTTGAGAACAGGGACTAGCACTTGTTGACCCTTTGTATGCATTTATATATTTGGTATTTTTATACATTTTATTCCATTTTATTCTTATAATAGTTTTCAAGATACTCTTAAGTCACTCCCTGTTTTGTAGATGAGAAACCCAGTACACAGAGAGGTTAAATATTTTATTTTGGGACTTCATCTAGTAAACTATAAAATTAAGCTACAAGCCATGGACTCCAAAGTTTACAGAGAAGAACAAAATTCCAGTTGAATAATGTATGGAATGACATAAACCAAAGGGCATATTTTAAAGAAGAAAAAAAAATCAGTGTTCATAGAGTGAATATAAAAGACACATGTGGTAAAGAAGTAACATGTGAAACTGAAAATATAGTATAGAAATTCAGCAAGAAGAAAAAAAAACATTTTTACAAGCAGAAAATAAATTGTTGCTTAAGAAGTTAAAAGTTATTAATTTATAGTTTGAATTAGTTCTTTTGTTGTGCATTACCCTTGTCAAAGGACAAATATTTATCAAATGTCTATGAGGTATTAAATTATTAGATGAAGTATTAAATCTTCATAAATGCCATGTACTTTACAAGCCTTCTCTAATTTAACCCCTTTCATAAACCAATAAGCTTCCTATTTTTTTCATCCATGAAATGAGAGTGAATTCATTTAAAAGATAAAAAGATACTCAGGTTTATACATAATACAGTGTTTGGCATAGAGTAAGACAGTTGACTCACATTACCATTTTACAGGTAAAGAAACTGACCTTGAGGAATATTGAATACCTTGCCCTCAATCATACAGCTAGAGAACATGAAGAGGGTATTTTAACCCAAGTATATCTGTTCCATACCTTCATATAATTTTATTAAGTCAGACAAACATATTTGGCTGGGATTAAGCTGAGGCAGAACAGTTTCATAGATAATGTAGATACTCAAAGAGCAATAATACTCTGTCCATAACTAAAACTCTATGATTTGATTACCCCTACCCATGCCCGTAATTTATCTTCATTTTAGGAACAGGAGCTTTGTGAAATCTCCATCAATTCCAATTGTTTAAGATTAGATGATGATAGATTAATAGATGATAAATTAGATAGATAGATAGATAGATAGATAGATAGATAGATAGATAGATAGATATACTTTAGTATGATTTTACTGCCATTCTTGAACTCTTCCAAGTTCTTCATATTTTAAACCTTTTATATAAATTGTATAATTAACAAGTATATACTTTCAGGTAATTTCAGTAACCACTGAGCAGGTGAGGTGTCAGAAGTCATCTTTTGATTTTTGTATCTTTTGATTTAGCAAAACCAAACCAAAGAATGTAAAATCACCAGGCTTCACAGCGTCTCCAAAGTAATCAAATGAACCATATTCAAGGAAAAAAGAATGACCCCCATTAAAAAGAGTTTTAAAAATTAGGTATAGTAATATGGCTTCAATTGTAGAAATAGTCAAATGAAAATATTTTTAAAGAATGTTTCTGGCCTCTATGGTATGTGTACCCTGGAGAGCTATCATCTCTTTAATAGCTTTGCTGTATTTCTTCTGCACACTATTGAGAATTGTTTAATGAGTAGTTTCCCTTAGAGAAGATATCAGATTCTCAGAAGCGGTTGTGTCAGAGACATTCTTTAAAGCCTGATAAAATTATTTATTATTTTATATTTCTTCCTGATCTAGGTTTACACCATTATGGCTGAAAAAGATGCTTAATATGATTCAAATTTTTATAAATTTATTAAGACTTGTTTTGTGGCTAGTCATGTGATCTATCCTGGAGAATGGTCCATGTGCTGTTGAAAAGAATATATGTACTCTATTGTTTTTGGAAAAAATGTTCTCTGTGTGTGTCAGATGATCTAATGTGTCATTCAAGGCCAATGTTTTCATATTGATTCTCTGTGCAAAAGATCAATCCATTGCTGTAAGAGGGATATTAATGTTTCCTACTATTATTTTATTGCTGTCAATTTCTCTCATTAAGTTTGTTAATATTTGCTTTACATATTTAGGTGCCCATATGTTGGGTACATGTATATTTACAAAAGTTATATATTCCTGTTTGATTGATCTCTTTGTCATTAAGTAATGTCTCTTTTTTGTCTTTCCTTACAGTCTTTATTTTAAAGTCTAGTTTGTTTGATCAAGTATAGCTACCCCAGCTTTCTTTTGCTTTCCATCCACATTAAATATCTTTTTCTATGTTCACTTTCAGTCAGTATATGTACTTGTATCTGAAACAAGTCTCTTGTAAGCAGCATATAGACAAGTCTTTTTTTAATTCAGCCACTCTGTTTTTTAATCAGATAATTTAGTCTATTTATATTTAAAGTAATTATATATAGATATGAACTTATTCCTGTTTTATTGTTTTCTGTTTTCTTATTTTACTGTTTCTCTCACACCCCTTTTCTTGTAGATTGATGACTTTCTTTAGTGTTATATTTAAATATCATTCACTTTATCTTTTGTTTATCAACAATAAGTTTTTGTTTTATGATAGTTATGAGGCTCACAAAAATCAACCTATATGTAAACAAGTCTATTTTAAGTTGATAGCAAGTAAAGTTTCAACACATTCTAAAGCACTATATTTTAACCTTCAACCACAGTAGGTTTTATGTTTTTGATATCACATTTTATATATTTTTTATTTTGTGTATCCCATAATTAATTGTTGCAGTTATAGTTATTTTTACTATTTTTATCTTTTAACGTTTATATTAGTTTTATAACATTTTGATTAGTTTTTGAGTGGTGGAGCAAAAGTATAATGGCGACCATAATTAACAGATATCTTCAGACGGAAAAATGCAGCAGGCAACTCCCTTAGAAAATAACAGTTTAATATAGGGTAAGTTACTTATGGGAAGATTGGATTGGAGTGGAACAGACAACCAGGTTATTCCCATTAGAGTACTTTTTAAATAGTCTAACTCAAGTACTAATTATTGGCAAAACAAAGGACAACCAGTTCAGCAGTGCTAGGGGCCATACCTCCTGGAGATCTTGTGAGAGATAATTATTTATAATTGATAATATTACCAGTTTGCTATTTATCTTGGTTGTCATGCCATTCTGGTTGTTACTAACAAAAATATTTATGGCTACACTTTAAGAAACACAGATAATCAATTAGAAGGCTTTGACACGTATGCTAAGGACAGTGAGTTTGGTTAAAAGTCATAACATAAAACTTAAAAAAATCAAATACAAATTCAAGACACAGAAATGGAGTTGATTTTGTTTATGTTTACATCTTTATATTAATCAACTACTTTTACTATATGTTAACCATTGCCAGTGAGATATTTTTTTTCTTTTGTAAAATTTCTTGTTACTGGTTAGTGCCCTTAATTTCCAGATTAAAGAAGTCCCTTTAATATTTCTTGGTAAGTGTGGTTTAGTGATGGTTAAATTCTTTTAATTTTGCTTGTCTGTAAAACTCTATTTCTCCTTTTATTCTGGATGATTACCTTGTTGAGTAAAGTATTCTTGGATGTAAGATTTTTTCTTTCAACACTTTGAGTATATCATTCCACTCTTCATAACCTATAAAATTATACTGAACAATCTGATGATAGTTTTCTGGGGATTCCCTTGTATGTAAAAAGTGTTTTTACTCTTGCTGCCTTTAAATTTTTTCTTCATCTTTAACTTTTGGAATTTTAATTATAAACGTGACTTGGTGTGGATTTCTTTGGGTTCTTCTTTGGAACTCTGAAATTTCTGGATCTGAATGTTTGTTTAATTCTCAAGTTTAGAAAAGTTTTCTTTCATTATTTTTCCAAATATTTTTTGGTATTCTCTCTCTCTTCTCTTCTCCTGGGACTCCTATAATGTAAATGTTGTTCCTCTTGATGTTGTATTATAGCTCCCTTAAAATATCTTCACTTATTTTTTTTCCTTTTTGCTGCTCTATTTAGATGATTGTCCCTGCCATATCTTCCAAACAGATTTTTTCATACAGCTTTATCTAGGCTACTACCAAACTCCTCTGATGTAAATTTCAGTTCATTTAATGTATTCTTCAGCTCTCTGATTTCTATTTGGACTTTTTAATATTTTCAGTCTCTTAATGGAAGTTCTTTCCGTGTTCATCCATTTTTCTCCCTAGGTCAGTAAGCAATTTTATGACCATGATTTTGAACTCTTTATCAGGTAAATGATTTCTCTCCATTTGAATAAGTTTTCATTCACTAGGATAGCATTTTGTTTTTTTCTTTGTTTGTTTGAAAGATAGTTCTCTGTCTTTTCATTTTGCTTTACTCTCCATGATTATTTATGTGTATTAGGCAAAACAGCTATCTTTTCCAGTCTTGAAGAAGTTGTTACAGAAGACTGAGGTTGTGTTTCATTTTATTGTCTGTGCAGTGCCATATGGGGAGTAGTAGCCTGCCAAGAAATATCTCTTTTATTGTTTCAGTTTTGTGAGGACTAGAAACAAAAGCTCCTCAGGCCCCCAGTACCAGGCATTCAAACAGGCATTCCCTGTATTGACTGCATATACCCTCTGAGTTTAGTAGGGTGGCACCATAGTAGAGCACTGGACCAGGGTAAGCCCACCCACTGAGTTTAGAAGGAGGAGCCAAAACGGAGCATTAGGCCAGAGAGCCTGACCACAACTTAGTGGGACAGGACTGTGGTAGAGGGCCAAGCCAAAGAAAGCAGTGATAGCAAGGTAGAGGGAGAGTGCCAAAAATTTCAAACTTCTAAACTAAGAATGTAGGGAGTGGAAAGATGGCATCCTCCAGTGTCTCTGTTCCCAGAGAGAATTTCAACAGATCCTTGCTTACCCAACTGACACCCTAAGATTAGTTAATGACTCTCCTTCACTTGTGGTCTAGGCACTTTCTATACTGCTGTTTTTATGATAAGTTCCAGGGTGAGCAAGTCTATGCATTAGCATTTTAAGTGACTTCTCAGGTTTCTGAAGCCCTCTGAGTCACCTGAATATAAACCCCATTTTGAGAACTTGTGTCTGTGTTGCAACTTTCAAGAATTAGAGTGTCTTGTGTGAGGCTCAAAGCCCTCAGAGAGAAGCTCTGTGTTTCTGATATCCTTCTTGGTTGTGAGTTATGCCAGAAATGGAAATTTTGGTGAGATTGTGTTTCTGTCTCTTTACCTATCTGGATGTGGTCTAAACTTATTCTTTGTTGTGGAAGAGCCATTCAAGAAGTTTTCAGGCCCTTTTCAGAGAGTTATTATATATTTAGCTGTAACTTTCATGTGTTGATGGGAGGAGGTGAGCTCAAGATATCCCTATGTAACTCTCTCGAACCCTTGTGTTCCATTTATTTCAGTCCTCCATTATTTCTGATGAAGAGTCAACCACCATTTGCATCACTGTTTCTTTTGTGTTTTATGGTAGTTTTCCTCCACTGCCTTCAGGGTTGTTTATTTCTTTGGATTTAAACAATTCTACTACAAGGTTTCTTTTTAAAGGTTTTAAAGGTTCTAAAGATTTCTTTTTTCCTGTTTTATCTTGCTTAGGGTTTATTAAATATAGTTGATAAAGTAAGTGGATGAATTTAACCTAATTTTAAAAGTTTTCACCTTTTTTTCTAATTCTTCCCTTTCTGGGCTTCAATTACATGTTACATTGCTTGATAATCTCACAGGGCTTTGACTCTGTTTTATGGGTTTTTTTTCTACTTTGTATTTTCCATTAGATAATTTCTTTTGTTCTACCTGCAAGTTTAATAGTTTCTTCTGTTATTAAATCCTTCCAGGAAATTTTTTATTTCAGTTACTGAATTTTTCAGCTTTAGAATTTTCATTTAGTAGTTTTTCTTTGTACTTTAGATTTATCTGCTAACATTACCCATCTGTTTATTATGTTTCTTAAGTTATGAAACATACTTCAAATAGCAACTTTAATAATTATATTCTGATAATTGAAATATTTGAGTCATCCAAGGACTAGTTTCTATTGACTGTTTTTTTCCTTAAGTATTGCTAACATTTCCCTTTTTATTTTTTATTTTTTGAATTATAGTTGACATTTAATATTATTTTATATTTGATTTATATATACAGCACAATGGTTAGACATTTATATAATTGTGCCCATCTGGCACAATAGATACTTATTACAATATTATTGACTATGTTTCCTATGTTATACTTTGTATCTTCCTGACTATTTTCTATCAATTTGTACTTTTTAATAACTTAGTAACCTTTTTCACCAAGTCCTCCATACCCTTTCCATATGGCAAAAATAGTTTGTGTATCTGAGTCTGTTTCTGTTTTGGTTGTTAATTTATTTTGTACTTTAGGTTTCACATATAAGTGAAATCATACAGTATTTCTTTCTCTGTCTCACTTATTTTTCTTGCCTAATACCCTCTATGTCTAACTAAGTTGTAGCAAATGGTAAGATTTAATTTTTTTCTAAAGTTGAATAAATTCCATTGTAAATATGTACCATTTCTTTTTTATTCAAATATCTATTAATGGGCACTTTGGTTGTTTCCATACCTTGGTTATTATAAATAATGCTGCAATAAACATAGGGGTACATAGATCTTTTTGAATTGGTGTTTTGGGTTTTTTCAGCTAAACAGACAGAACTGGAATTGCTGGGCCATACAGTAGTTTTATTTTTAATTTTTTAAGAAATTTCTATACTGTTTTCCTTAGTGACTGTATCAATTTGCAATTCCACCAAGAGTGCATGAGGGTTCCTTTTTCTTCACATCCTCTCCAATGTTTGTTTATTAATTTATTGATGATAGCCATTCTGACAATGTGTGAGGTGATATCTCTTTGTGACTTTACATTTCTCTGATGATTAGTGATGCTGAACAACTTTTCATATGTCTATTGGCCATCTATATGTCCTCTTTGGAGAAATGTCTATTCAGGTCAGGTTCTCTGCCCATTTTGTAACTGAAATGTTTGGTTTTTTTGGTGCTAAGTTGTATGAGCTCTTTGTAAATTTTAGATATTAACCCTTTCTTAATAGTATAAGTAGCAAATATCTTCTTTCATTCAGTAGGTTGTCTTTTCATTTTGCTGATGAATTCCTTTATTATTATTGTTATTTAATCATTTGGGTTGACATTGATTAATAAAATTATATATGTTTCAAGTGTACAACTCAATAATACATTATATTACATTGTATTGTGTGTTCACCACCCAAAGTTAAATTTCCTTCTGTCACCATATTTTTGACCTCCTTTAACTTTTTAGTTTAATATAGTTCAATTTGTTTATTTTTTCTTTTGTTTCCCTTGACCAAGGAAATATATCAGAAAACAAATATTACTAAGAGCAATGTCATAGAATTTACTGCCTATGTTTTATTCTAAAATTTCATGGATTCAAGTCTCACATTTAAGTCTTTAATTTATTTTGTGTTTATTCTTGTATATAGTGTAAACAAGTGGTCTAATTTATTTTTTGTATGTATCTGTCCAGTTTTCTCAACACCCTTTATCAAATAGACTTTTTTTATCCCATTTTATACTTTAGCCTCCTTTGTCATAATTGATTGGCCATATTGATATGGTTTTTTTACTGAGCTCTCTATTCTGTTCCATTGATCCCTATGTCTGTTCTTATACCAGCATGCTGTACCATAACTCTGTAATATACTTTGATATTGTACTTCCAACTTTGCTCTTTTTTCTCAAGATTACCGTGACTATGCAGGCTTTTTTTGTGGTTTTAGTAGCATTGTTCAAGATTTGTGTAAATTGCCATTGGTATTTTGATAAGGAATGTATTGAACCTACAAATTGCTTTGAGTAGTATGAACTCAAAGTAGTATTGATGATGTTAATTTTTCCTATCCATTAGCATGATATATGCTTCCATTTATTTGATTTTTCTTTAATTTCTTTCTTTAGTGCATTGGTTTTCAGAGTACAGGTTTTTTGCCTTCCTGGATAAATTTCTAGGTATTTTTGAAGACATTATGAAAGGAATATTTTTTGTAATTTTTCTTTTATATAGTTTGGTATAGGTGTATAAAAATTGTAATAGATTTTTAAATATCAATTTTTTATATTGCTGTTTTACTGAATTCATTTATCAGTTATAAAAGTTTTTGGTGAACTCTTTAAGGTACATAAGGCTATAAATATGTAGTCTAAATACTAAAAATATATCAATTATAGTCATATGATGTATCATTTAAGGATGCTGTTTCTTGTTAATTTTCTGTTTGGAAGACTTATCTACTGATGTCAATGTGTTGTAAAGTTTTCATAGTATGGCTGTTTTATTGTTGACCTTTTCTTTTATGTTAGTCAATATTTGTTTTATATGTTTGGGGCTGCTAAAGATATGTTTGGGTACATAGCTAAAAGAATTACATTCTTTTGTTGGATTGAACCTCTTATTATTAAGAAATGTCCTTTTTTGTATTATGTTATAGCTCTTGTTTTAAGTCTCTTGTTTTAAGTCTGGGTTATCTGATATAGGTAACCCAGCTTTTTAAAAAATTCTATTTGCATGAAATATCTTTTCTCCATTTCTTGACTTTCAATCTTTATGTTTTTTCTTTTTTTTTAATATGAACTTGGTTTCTTGTAGACAATATATGTATGGGTCTAGTTTTCTAATTCTTTCAGGCACTTTATGTCTTTTTTTCTTTTTCAATTTATTTATATTAATTTTCTTGGGGTAACATTGGTTAATAAAATTATATAGGTTTCTAGTGTACAATTTTATCATACATCATCTGTATATTACATTGTGTGTTCACCACCCAAAGTCAAATCTCCTTTCATCATTATATATTTGACCTCTTTTGCCCTTATCTAGCTTGCCCCCTTGACCTTTCCCTCAGTAACCACTAAACTGTTGTCAGTGTGTATGAGTTTTTGTTTGTCTTGTTCATTTGCTGCTTTCAGTTTTATATCCCATACATGAGTGAAATCATATGATTTTCAAATTTTTCTGTCTGACTCATTTTGCTTAGCATGATAATCTACGCAAAATTTGTTGTCACAAATGGCAGTATTTCATCTTTTATATGGCTGAATAATATTTCATTTTGTATATGTACCACTTTTTCTTTATCCAATTATCTATTTATTGAAAAACACTTCAGTTGTTTTCATGTTTTGGTCATCAAAATTGGTGCTGCAATACATTGATGTGCTTACATCTTTAAGGGTAAATATTTTTAATTATTTTTAAAATATGTTAAAAATATTTAAAAGGGATTGCTGGGTCATATTGTAATTCTATTATTAATTTTCTGTAGAACCTCTGCACTGTTTTTTCTAGTAGCTATACCAATTTACACTCCCACCATAGTGTATGAAGGTTCCTTTTAACCCACAACATCTCCAACACTTATTGTTACTTGTTGATATTAACCAACAAGAAGTAGTATCTTTTTGTGGTTCTAATTCACATTTTTCTAATAGTTAGAACAAAGCTAGAGGCATAACACTGCCTGACTTCATATTATAGTACAAAGTGACAATAATCAAAGCAGCATGGTATTGACAGAAAAACAAATACACAAACCAATGGAACAATTGAGAGCCTAGAAATAAACTCACATACACATGGTTAAATAATTTTCAACAAAAGATCCAAAAACATATAATGGACATAAGAAATTCTCTTCAATAAATGGTGCTGGGAAAACTGGAAAGCCACATGCAAAAGAATGAAGCTAGACTGTTGTCTATCACCACACACCAAAATTAACTCAAGATGGATTAAGGACATAAATGTAAGACCTGAAACAATAAATTTCATAGAAGATAAAATACCTGGACCTTGGACTTAAAGATTTTATGAATTTGACCTCAAAAACAAGATAAGTAAAAGCAAAAATAAAGAAATGGGACACATCACACTAAAAAACCTCTGCTCAGCAAAGGAAATTATCAACAAGGTAAAGAGACGACCATCTGAAATGGAACATGTTTTTGCAAGCAACACCTCCGATAAAGGTCTAATATCCAAAATATACAAAGAACTCATACAACTCAATAACAGCAACAACAATAAAAAAACACAAAAATTATCTAGTCAAAAAATGGGCAGATGATCTTAACAAACTCTTCTCCTTAGAGGACATGGAAAAGCAAAATTAAATGAATGAGAGTATATTAAACTAAAAAGCTTCTGCACAGCAAAAGAAACCAATAAAACAAGGAGGCAAACAACTGAATGGGAGAAGATATTTGCAAACAAATCCTTTGATAAGGAATCAATATCTAAAATATATACAGAATTCATATAACTAAACAACAACAACAACAAAATCAATTAAAAAATAAGAAGATCTGAAGAGACACTTCTGCCAAGAAGACATACAAATATGATCAACAGAAATATGAAAAAGTCTTCAGTGTCATCTTATGTCTTTTGATCAGAGCATTTAATCCTTTTACATTTAGAGTAATTATTGATAGTTATGTAGTTATTGCCATTTTATTATTCATATTTATAGTTTTTTACCTTTTTCTAATTTACAAAGTTTCTTTAACATTTTTTTAAATACTATTTTGGAGTTAATAAACTCCTTTAGCTTTTTTTTCTTTTAATTGTGAATGACAGCTTTTTGAGTAGAGTAATCTTGGTAATCTTGGTTATAGGTCCTCATTTTTTTGTTTTTTGTTTTTTTTCATCACTTTGAATATTTCATGGCAATTCATTCTGGCCTGCAAAATTTGTGTTGAAAAGTCAGCTGACCAACTTATGGGAACTTCCTTTTATACCTCTAACTGCTTTCCTCTTGCTGCTTTTAAAATATTCTCTTTGTCTTTAATCTTTGGCATTTTAAGTATAGTGAGTCTTGATGTGGGCCTAATGGGTTCATCTTGTTTGGGACACTGCACTTTCTGGACTTGTATGTCTATTCTCTTCACCAGTTTACTGAAGTATTTCATCATTATTTCTTTGAATAGTTTCCTGATCCTTTTCTCTTTCTCTTCTCTTTCTGATACCTTTATTTTGCAAATGTTATTGTGCTTAATGTTGTCTCAGAAGTTCCTTAAACTTTCTTCCTGTTTGTTTGTTTCTTTCTTTTTGCTATTCCAAATGGGTGTTTTCTGCTACCTTGTCTTCTAACTGTTTGAGGACCTTTTGGCAGCTGAGCCTTGTGATGAGCTACCTTAAGACTGGTACAGAGAAAGCCATCCTTGGTTCTTAGAGTGGCCTCTCTCATGTGTCTCCAGGTCCAGCTCTGTCAGCATCTAATCACGAGTTGCTTTGTAGCTCCTTCCAGGTAGCCCTGGACCATAATAGGTGTTCAATAATTAATTATTGAGATAGTAATTGTTTTGTAATAGTATCATTGTTCAAACTATCTGTTTGTGATTTATTTCAAATATGGTTTTATTTAACTTGGCTGGAAAGAGAGACTAAAATTTCACATTATGACCTCTGAGATTGTCCCCAACTCTAAAAAAATTTTCTATGATTTTGTGTTTCTAGGTTGAAATGGGCTTGACAAGGTTCTTTGAGGCACACCATAATAAGTTTCATACATATTTATTGCAATGATAAATAATATTAATAATAAGTTTTGTACATATTTATAGAGTTGTCACTGCCATCAGAATGTGGATTCCTGGAGAATGAAAACAGTATATAGCCTTCATTTCAGAAGACCCCAGCAGTAACTATTACTTGTCATACACAATAGAAACTTTAAAAAAATGATAAATGAGTACATGTGGGACTTTTTGTTTCTAAATAATTGGCTTGCTTAGTATGTAAATTATCAGTAAGAAAGCTTTTTAATATGATAAATTAGACTACTATTCAGTTTACACAATTTGAACATTTATTTATTGGCTGCTTCCTAAGGATCAGGCATGGAGAAGGGCCAGAAGATGCAAAAATTTGAACACTTACAGAGAAATAATGGGCCTCTGTTGCCTATATGTAAATTAAACAAAACATAGTGCAGGAAACAAGGCTTTCATAAACTGGAATCTAGTTATGTGCCTCTTAATATTAACAGAATAGTTATAAAATTTTATCTAAAAATATTTTCTCATTACTAGTTAAAATGAACAATTATGGATAAGATACCTCACCAGATAATACCCTCAGACTAAGGTTTTCTGAGAAGAAAAATTTTTATTATCTACTTTCAATCCACAAGTCAATACTATGTCAGGAATTATTGTATACCACATTTTTTCCATATTCAATTTTACCAGAGCAGTTTCCAAAATAAAAGTTGTAACATTTCAATTTTGCCATTAGATGAGCCAGAAGGAGCAAGGCACATATAGCTACAGTTTAGTAAAGAATTTGATGTTGACTCTCATTTCTGGGATTTGTATATATATATATATATATATATATATATATATATATATATACACACACACACATACACACACACAACAACAACAACAAACAAAGATAACTTTCTGATTACAAAATTGCATTAAAAAATGGTTAGTTGCAATAATTGATGAGCCCTTTCCTTTAGAAAAAAGTAGTACTAATTTAATAAATTTAAGAAAATAGACAATGCATTAAATATTGAAACACCGAATAAAAAAATATAAGGAGACAAATGCTAGAATTGGAAACTCTAGAGAAAGAAAAATTGAGTTATATTTATTAGAATTAAAGATACAGAAAAGTGTGGAGTAACACAACAAAATCAGCATTATTGCCATTACCCTTATGTCTTCTATCCTAGATCTTGGTTCATTGTTTTCATTGTGGTGAGTTTAATATACTCTTAGCTTAGTTCCTTGTCAGCAGTCTCATCTTCTTTCTGTATATACTCAAAAGGTCTACTAAAGTGAAGGGTTCATGCTTTTTTATTTTCATATTTTTTCAATAACCCTCTCAGAGAATAAAGTTTAAAGTCATCTGGTATTGAACTTTCCTTACACAATGCTACTTTATAAGCTCTTTAAAAATAACAATATTAATAACTAGAGTAACAACAATTGTATTCTGCACATATAGTTGAGAAATTTAAAAATCCATATATCCTATTTCACTATACTCCCAGCCTTTGCAAAACACATGTGTTTTTCCCCTACTAATTATATAAACAAAATCAAACAAAATGTCTACCAGTAACTGGATTAATTAAGGGCCACCTAGTCCAAAGGGATTTAGGTGAGAACCTTAGCACTGCTATGAAATGCAAGATACATGTTTACATTTAACAAACTGTGCAGTGAAGGTAATACAATAAAATTTGGTGCCACAAGGAATTGAACAGAAACTTTTTTTCACCCAAATAATCACCAGATGCAGTAAAAACAGAAAACTCTCTTTAATTTTTAAGACAAGGTAATGGGAGATTTGTTGTACTTCATCCTAATGTTAATTTTCTGACCCAAAATGACCAAATCATTTGTTAGGGCTAGTGAAATGATTTGGTGAAATTTCACTATCCTAGGAGATAAAATTAATGTGCGGTCCAAAAATAAAATTGACTTGTAAACATAGAAAATTGACTAAAATAAAAGTATATTTTAAAAAAGATAAAATAACAGTAACCTAAAATTTATTAAATGTAAAACTATAAACTGATATTTAAAAAATATATATTTTCCATATAAATTTGGACCTAATGTCTACTACTATATTTTATTATATTTTTCATTACATGTATGTATTTCTCAAGTGAAAAGAATCTATGTTCATTCATTTATTAACTTCATGAGCCAAACATTAAAACCCATCCAGCATAAAGATCAGCTAAAAACATCAGGGTTAGTTTTAGGGTTAAGGTTAGGTTTGGTAATCAAAGTAATCTCTCAAGAAATTATTTTTTGTAAGGTTTGGTAATCAAAGTAATCTCTCAAGAAATTATTTTTTTGAACTAACATTCAGTTTACCCAAAATTCCCCAAATCTGGAATTAGTGGCTTTAATCTTTTTTTTCTAACCCAAACCCTAACCCAAATACAAACATAACCCTAACACTAACCCTAACCAACAAGCCTGAACCAAACCTTAACCCTAAGCCTAAGTCTAACCTAACCCTAACCTATATATAACCTAACACTAACCCTAATTTAAGCTTAACCTTAACTATAACACTAAACCTAAAACAAAAACAAACCCTAACCCCAACTCTAACCCTAAGGTTAACCCTAATTCAACCCTAATAATAAAACTAAGCCTAAACCTAACACTAACCTTAACCCTAATCTAAAACCTAATCATCACCATAATACTAACCCTAAGTAAAACTTTACCTAACATTACTGAAAAGTAACCTTAACCCTAACCCTAACCTTAACACTACTGTAATGCAAACCTTAACTCAACTCTACCCTAACCCTAATCCTAATCCTAAACCTAACCCTAACCTAAAATTAACTCTAACTCAATCCTAACCCTAACTCAACCCTAAACAACACTAAACAAACCTTTAATATAACCCTAAACCTATCCTTAACCCTAACCCTAATACTAACCATAACATAACCCTAAACTTAAACCTAACCCTAACTCTAAACCAAAACCTAACCCTAAGGCAAACCCGAACTCAAGCCTGACCTTAAAACTAACACTAACTAAACCATAACCATAACCTAAGCCAATCCCTAACACTAACGCTAACACTCCCTCAATAATAGTACACTAACTCTAGTTTAACCTTAATGCTAATCCTAACTCAACCCTAACCCTGACCTTAGCCATAACCCTAACCATAACTCTAACTCTAACCCTAATCCTAGATCTAATCATAACCCTAACCCTAACCCAAACCCTAAACCTAACTCTTACCAAACACAAATGTTAACCCTAAAACAACCCTAAAATAAATTTTAATGCAAACACTACACTAAATCTAAACCAATACCTAACCCTAACCCTAATGTTAAACCTAACTCAAACCTAAAACTACCCCTAACCTAACTCTAACCATACTAACCCTAACACTAACCCCAATTCTGCCCCAACCCTAACCTTCACCATAATCCTAACACTAACTTTAACACTAAATCTAACCCTAATGCTAACCATAACTCAAGCCTCACACTAACCCTAACTCTAATCCTACCTTATTTCTAACCCTAACCCTAACCCTGAACCTAACAGCCCCTAATCATAATGCTACACCTAACAAACTCTAACCCTAACCATCACCCTAACCCTAGCCCAACTTGTACTCAGTTCAGACTCCAACACTAATCTTAACCCTAACTGTAACCCTATACATAACTATAACTCTAAACATAAACCTACCTCAACTCAAACCTTAAGTCTAAACCTAACAATAACCCTAGACCCAACCATAAGCCCTAGCCGTAACGCTAACAATAACCCTAATTCTAACCCTCAACCTAGTCTTAACCATAACCCTAACTTAATCCTAAACCTAACTCTAACCTTAACCTTAACCCTAACCCTAATCCAAACTTTATTTAACCCTAATCCAAACACTAACCTAACTATAACCATAACTCTAATGCTAAAATTACCTCAACACTAACTGTAACTATAATCCCTAATCAAACACTAAATTTAACCTTAAACCAAACTTTAACCTGAACCCTAAACCAAATCCTAATTCTAACCCTAACACCAAACCTAAACTTAACCCTAATGCAAACCATAACTTTACCATAACCAACACTAATGTTAAACATAACTCTAACCTAAACTGAACTTTAACCCGAACACTATTACACTAACCTTGACTCAACCCTATACCAAACCTAATCTTAACCCTAAAACTAACCCTAATCTTAACTTTAATCTTAAATCTTACTCAACCCTAACCCTAAACCTAACTTGAACCCTAACTCAACAAAAACCTAAACCCTAATTCTAACCTTATTTAAATGCTAAACATAACCCTAATCCTAACCCTAACCCTAACCCAAAATCTAATTAAACCCTAAGCTAAACCCTAACCCTATCTATAATCATAATTATAACCTGAACTCAACTCTAACGCTAACCCTAACACTAACCCTAACCCTAACGTTAAACCTAACCCTAACCCTAACCCTTAGACTAACTTAACACTAAACCAACCCAAATTTTAATCATAACTCTAATTCAAATGTTAACACTAACCCTAACATGAAACCAAACTCAACTCTAACAATAATGGTAACTCTGTCCCTAATTCTTAACATAAACTTAACCCATTTCCTAACACTAAACCTAAACTTAACCCTAACCCTAACCCTAAACCAAACCTTAACAATAACCCTAAGATAACTCAACCATAACTCAATGCAAACCCTAACCCTAACCTTAATTTTAACCTAACCATAAACCTAATTCTAATTCTAAACCTAACACTAATGTTAACCCTAACTATAACCTAACATTAACCCTAACCTTAACAATGATCCTAAACCTAAATGCACACTACCAAAACTCTAACTCTAACCCTAACTCAAACTCTAACAAAACCCCTAACATTAATCAAACTCAGTCCTGAACCTAAACCTAACTCTAAACCTAAACCTAACCCTGCCCCTACCTCTAACATTAACACAAACTCTAATCATAAGCATAAACTTAATTCAACCCTATCACTAATACTAAACCTAACGCTAACTCTAACATCAACCTAACCCCAAGACTAACACTAACTCACCGCTAAGCCTACAACTAATCCTAAACCTAACTCTAACACTACATATAACCTTAATTCAAACATAACTCTAATACTACACTAACCATAACTAAACCATAAACTTAAGTACCTATAAAACCTTACCTTAACCCTAACTCTAACCTTAACCCTAATTCAAACTAGAAAATTAACCATAGCTCTAACCTTAAACCTAACAGTAACCCTTACCCTAAACCCTAACCTTAACACCAACCCTAACTCTATCCCTAACCCTAACCCTAACACTAATCCTAAACCTAAAACTAACCCTAACTTAGCCCTAACCTTATTCAAAACCTAACCAAAACTTAACATTAACACTAAGCCTATCCCTAAATCTAACACTAAATCTAATCCTAACACTATCCTAACCCTAAATCTTAAACCTTAAGATTTAAACCTTAAAATTATAAACCTTAATTTCAAACCTAATAACACTAACTCTAATCCTGAGACTAAACTTTTTCCTAACTCTAACCATGATGCTAATAACATTAACTCAACTCTAACCAGACTCCTAACTCTAACCCAAATCATAACCCTAACCCTAGCCCTAATTATAATTCTAGCCCTAACCCTAAATCTAAACTAATACTAAACTGAACCCTAAACTTAAACCTCACATTACCCCTAAGCCTTACCCTAATTCTAATGTTAACCCTAACTCAACCCTAAAACTGACTCTAAAGCTAACCATAATGCTGCCTCAAATCATAATCCTAAATCTAACCTTAACGTTAACCCTAACACAACCCTAATTCTAAACTTAAACCTAAACCTAACCATAACCTAACCGTAAATCTAACTCTAACACCCTAATACGAACCCTAAATCCACACTAACACTAACGCTAACTCTTCATTAATTCTTAACCTACTTATAAAACTAACCTTAACCCTATCCCTGCTTAACTTTAACTCTAATCTTAATTATAATCTTAGTGCTAAACTTAACTTACCCTAAAAATAACCATAAACCTAAACCTAACCCTAAACCTTAACCTAACCCTAACACTAACCATAAGTTTAGCCTTAACCAAAACTACCACACTACTCAAACCTTCTCTTAACTATAAATCTAACCCTTACCCAACACAAATGCTAACCCTAACTCAAACCTATCATTAACTCATAATTTAAACTTAACCCTAACTCTAAACTTAAACCTACCCCTAATATTAACTTAATTCAATCCTAAATCAAACCCTAACCCTAACCCTATCATAATCTTAACCCTAACTCAAACGTAATCCTAACCCTAACCCATACACTGACCCTAAATGTAACTCAATCCTATGCTAATTCTAACCATAACACTAACTGTAATGCTAACTCAAGCTTAACCTTAACCTTAATCCTATCCTAAATTCTAACTCTAAACCTAACCATAACCCTAACCCTAACTCAACACTTACCCTAAAACTAAACATAACACTACCCCTAACCCAAAACTTAACACTAACCCTAATTTAACCTCAGCATAATCTGAACCTAACTCTGACCCTAACATAAAAGCTAACACTAACTAAGCTCTAAGACATGCACTAATGCAAATCCTAACCCTAACTCTGACAATAACTCTAATTTACACTAATCTTTAGCTAACCATAATGCAACCTTACTCCTAAACCGAACCCTAACCCCATACCAAACACTAATGCTAAACATGAACATAACCCTAACCATAACCTAAATTCTAAAGCTAAAGCTAACACAAAACCTAAGTTAAACCTAACCCTAACCCTAAGCATAATACTAACGCTAGCCCAAACGATAACCTTAACTGTAACACTATCCCTAAACTTAACTCAATGCTACCCATAACCAAAACTCTAACCCTAAACCTAAACTTAACCTTAAACATTGCCATAACCCTAACACTAATCCAAACTATGAAACTAATTCAAATCTTACTTTAAAGCTAAATCTAAACCCTACCAAAAAAGAACACTAACCCTAACTCAACCAATCACTAACTCTTAATTTAACCCCCAAACTCTAAACCTAAACCTACCTTTAACGTTAACCTAATTCAATCCTAAAACAAACCCTAATCTTAACCCTAACCCCATCCCTAACTCTAAACCTAACCTTTACATAACCTTAACTATAATTCTAACGCTAAATTTAACTCTACACTTTCCATAAATATTACCCTAAACCTTAACCTAAACATAATCCTAACCCTAACCTTAAACCTAACCCTAAATCTAAACCTAAAGCTAACTGAAACACTAACCCTAACTGCAAGCCTAACACTAACCTTAACCCTAACCCTAATGGTAACCTAACTCTAATCCTAATCCTAACCCTAACCCTAACATTTACCGTAACGCTAACAATAACGATAAATTGAACCTTAACTCTAACCCATACCCTAGTCCTATACCTAATCCTAATCCTAACCCTAACCCTAACATTTACCCTAACGCTAACAATAACGATAAATTGAACCTTAACTCTAACCCATACCCTAGTCCTATACCTAACCCAAACCCTAACCTTAATCCTAACCCAAATTCAAATCCGAAACCTAACCCGAACTTGAACCACACACATAACCTTAACCCTAACCTTAAACTTAACTCTAAACCTAACCCTTATTTTAACATAACACTTACCTAAACTTTAATCCTAACCTTAACCCTCACGGTAACACTAACCCTAATGCTAAAACAACGGTAACACTAACCCTAACCCTAAACCTAACCCTAACACTAACCCTATTCGTACTGCTATCCCTAGCCCTAAACCTTACCCTAAACCTAACCCTAATGGTAACGCTAATGCTAAACCTAAACTAAACTCGAACCCGAACCCTTTTCATAATTCTAACCTTGCCATAATTCTAACATAAAATCTAACCCTAAACATAAACCTAAACCTATCGGACACCATAACTTTAACTCTAATCCTAATTCTAACGGTACTCAAACCTTAACCTTAACCCTAACAATAACCCTCACCCTAACCCTAATGGTAAACCTGACCTTAAACCTAAACCTAACTAACCCTTATTCTAACCTTAATCCTAACCCTGACGGTAACCTTAATCCTAACTCTAAAACTTACCCGAACCCTAAACCTAACAGTAACTCTAAATCTAACTCTAACCCTAACCCTAATCCTAACCCTATCCTAACACTAACTCTAATCATATCCCTACTTAACCCTAACCTAATCTTAACCATAATCTTAATGCTAAACTTAACCCTAAGCAAAACCATGAATCTAAACCTAAACCTAAACCTAACATTAACCCTTACTCTAACCTTAACAAAACCATGAGTTTATCGCTAACCGAAACTATTACATGAACTCAAACCTTACCTAATGCTAAACTAACCTTTACCCAACAGAAGTGATAACCCTAACTCAAACGTATCACTAACCATTAATTTTAATCAAACTCTAATTCTAAACTTAAACCTACCCTTACCATTAACCTAATTCAATCCTAACTTAACCCTAACATAACCCTAATTCTAAACATAATACTAATCCTAATCCTAAATCGAACCCTAAACCTAACCCAAACCTAACCCAAACCCTTACAGTAATGCTAACTCTAAGCCTAACCAGAACTCAAAACCGGGACTTAAACCTTAAGCTAACCATAACCCTAACCATAACGCTAATTGTAACCCTAACCCTAACCCTAATTCTAATCCTAACACTAACCCTAACCCTAACCCTGAGCCCATCCCTAATCCTAACCCTAACCCTAAATCTATCCATAACCATAACCATAACCATAACCATAACCATAACCATAACCATAACCATAACCATAACTTTAATCTAATCCTAAACATAATGCTAACCCTAACGGGAACCCTAACCCTAAGTATAACCTTAACCCAGCCCCTTACTCTATCTAACTCTAACCCTAACACAAAAGTAACCCTTAATCTAAGCATAAAAATAACCCCAAACCTAACAATAACCATAACCCTACCCTAACCCTTAACCTAATCCAAACCCTAACCCTAAACCTAACCAAAACGGTAACCATAACCATATCCTTAACTCTGACCATATTGTGAATGCTAAGCCAAACGTAAACTCAAACCAGAAAAGTAACTTTACCTCAATCGCTAACACTAATCTTAAAACTAAACATAATGCTAAATATAAACCTGAACATAATCCTAACATTGACAGTTACTATAACCTAAAACTAATCCTAATCTTAACCCTAAAGCTAACTCTAACTCTAAACCTAATAGTAACTCTATCATGACCGCTGTAACCATAACCCTAATCCTAAACCTAACACTAATGGGAACACTAACACTAAGCCTAATACAAACTTGAACTAGAACCCTTACCCTAACTCTAACACTAACCTTAACTCTAACACTAACAATAATGCTAAATCTAACCATAAACGTAACCCTAACCCTAAACCTAAACCTAAACCTAACCTTAATGATAACCCTATCCCTAATCCTAACACTAACACTAAACCTAACTCTTACCCTAACCCTAAACCTAACCCTAAACCTAACTCTAATCCTAACCTTAACCCTAACTCTAACTCTATCCCTACGTAACCCTAACCTATACTTTATCTATAATCCTAACACTAAACTTAACTTAACCCTAACCATAACCATAACCCTAAACCTAAACCTAATGTTAACCCAAACCTTACCCTATCCTAAGAAAAACCATGAGTTTAACCTAACACAAACTATTACACTAACTCAAACCTTACCTTAACACTAAACCTAACCCTTACCCATCATAAACGCAAACTCTAACTTAAACTTATCATTAAACTTAATTTAACCCTAATTCTAATTTTAAATCTAAACCTACCCCTAATGTAACCTAATTTAATTATAAAAACAACTCTAACCCTAAATCTAACACTAACCCTAACCTTAAACATGACTCTAACTGTAACCCTAACCCTAACGCTAACCCTAACAATAACCTAACCCTAACACTAACTCTAACTCTAACACTAAACCTAATCCTAACCCGAAACCTAACCCTAATACTAACTCTAACCCCATTCTTACTTAATCCTAAACTAGCTCTAGCCATAATACTAAAGTTAAACTTAACTCAACCCTAACCATAACTATAAATCTAAAACTAAACCTAAACCTAACATTAACCCTTACTCTAACATGAACAAAACCACGAGTTTAACCCTAACCCAAACTATTATAATAACTCAACACAATCGCTAACCCTAACTCAAATTTATCACGAACCTCTTATTTAATCCTAACTCTAATTCTAAACCAAAACCTACTCCTATCGTTAACATAATTCAAGTCTAAACAAACCCTAATTCTAACTCAAACTCTAACTCTAAACCTAATCCTAAACCTAATTCTAAACAACCTAACCCTAAATCTAACTCTAAATGTAAACCCAACTCAAACCCTAAATCTAACCTTAACCCTAACTTGAAACCTAACCCTAATGGTAATACTAATGCTAAGCCTAATTGAATCTTGAACCTGACAGCAATCCTAACTCTAACTCTACCCCAACCATAACCCTAATAGTAATGTCATATCTAACCCTAAACATAAATCTAACCCTAACAATAACCCTAACCCTAAACCTAAACCTAAACCCAATCCTAAACGTAATCATAACCGTAACTGTAACCCTAACCCTAACACTAACCCAAATTAAACCCAAACACTAGCACTAACCCTAACCCAAACCTGTACTCTAACTAAATTCTAACTCTAATCATAACCATAAAATAACCCTGATGCTAACCCAAAATAAAGACTAATTCTAACCCTTCCCATAACCTTAACATTTATGTTAATAAACCCTAAATCTAACCTTAACTATAATACTAATTCAAAACTTAACCCTAAGACTAACCTTAGTTCAACTCTAACACTAACCTTAATCCTAACCCTAGCCTTAACCCTAAGAGTAAGCCTACCCTAACACTAACACTAACGCTATCCTTAACCCTAACCCTATCACTAATTCTAATCCAAACACTAACGTAACTTTAATCCTTACCTTAATCGTAATCCTAAACCTAAACCAAATGCTACCACTAATTCAACCCTAACCTTTACCTAACCCTAACCCTATATGTAACCCTAAACCTAACCCTAAACCTAAACATGTTTAACCATAACCCTATTGTTAACCTAATGCAAACTTAAGCCTAATCATAAACCTAGCCCTTACCCTAACAATAACATTAGCCCTAACTTGAATCTTACACTAACCCTAACTTAACTCTAACATTAACTCTAACCATAACTCAACCCTAACCCAAACCTAAACTTAAACATAAAGCTGACCAAACATCTAACCTTAAACCAAACTTTAATCCTAAAGTTAACCATAACCCTAAATCTAATTCAACTTGATCCCTAACCCTAAATCTAAAATTAACCCTAACACTAAGCCTTACCCTCAACCTAATGCTAACTCTAAATAAACTCTAACCCTAATACTAACACTAAACCCTAAGCCTAAAATTAGTCATAATCCTAACCCTCTCACAAACTAGCCCTAACCTTAACACTAACCTTAATCTTATTCAAACCCTAATCCAAACCTAAACCTAACCCTAACAATAACCCCAACCCAAATTCTAAGTCTAACCCTAAACCAAACCCAAACCCTAATCATAACTCTATCTATAATTCTAAACCTCAAACTAGCCCTAATACTAACCTTAACCTTAACCCTAATACTATCCTTCGCTCAAACTTAACACAAACCCTGGCCCTAATCCTAACGCAAACTTTAACCTAAGACTAACATTAATTCAGCTTTAACACTAACCCTAACCTTAATCCTATTCCTAACCCTAGCCCTAATCAACCCTAACCTTAACCCTAACGCTAAAACTAAATCAACCTAACCCTACCCCAACCCTAACCCTAACCCTAATGCTAACCTGAACTCAAAACTACCCTAACCCTAACCCAGCCCTAACCTTAACATTAACCCTAACAGTAAGCCTACCCTAACTCTAACACTAATGCTAATCCTGACCCTAACCCTAAACCTAATCTTTATCCAATCATTCACCATAACCCTAACCCTAACTCTAACCCCAAACTTTACTCTAACACTAATGTTAAACCTAAACCTAACTCTACCATTAACTCCAATCCTGTTCCTTACACTAACCTTATCTGTAATCTTAGCACTTACCTTCACTCAACCCTAACCCTAACATTAACCCTAAACATAAACCTAAACTTAAGCCTAACCCTAACCCTAACCCTAATGCTAACCTTCACTCACCCCTAAGCATAATCCTAAACCTAACATTTACCCTAACAATAACACTAACCCTAACTCAAATCTTATATAACCCTAACTTAATCTAATGTTAACCCTAACCATAAATCAACATTAATCCAAACCTAACCCTAAACATAATGCTGACCATACACCCAACCTCAATTTTAACTTTAACCCTAAACTTAACTATAACCCTAAACCTAATTCAACCTGATCCCTAACTCTAAATCTAACCCTAACTCTAATCTTAAACCTTACCCTTAACCTAATACTACCTTAACTCAATCCTAACCCTAACATTAAATTCTAACCCTAAAACTAATTCTAGACCTAACCCTATCTCAAACCTAACTCTAAACCTTACCCTAAACCTAACCCTAACACTAACCTTAACTCAACCCTAACCCAAACCCTAACTCTAACCCAAACCTAACTCTAACCGTAACCCCAACCCCAATTCTAACTCTAAACCTAAACCTAATTTTAACCCCAACCTTAACCCTAATGCTAACCTGAACTCAACTCTAACCCTAAACTTAATTCTAACTGTAATCCTAAAACTAAATCTAGCCCTAATACTAACCCTAACTTTAACCCTAATTCTATCCTTAGTTCATCCCTAACAAAAACCCTAACCCTAATCCGAACACCAACCCTTAGTTTAACACTAAACCTAACTCACCCTAACCCTAATCCTAATCCTTACACTAACTCTAACTCAGCCTTAACCCTAACCCTAACCCTAACACTAAATTTAATTCTAGCACTAATACTAACTCTAATCCTATCTCAAAACCTAATCCTAACACTAACTCTAATGCTAACCCTAACTCAACCTTAACCTTAAACTAATGCTAATGCAACCCTAATCCTAAACCTGACCCTAACCTTAACCCTAACACTAACTCTAACCCTAAATCTAAACCTAATCATAACCCTAACTCTAAACCTAACTCAAACCTGACCCTAACCCTAATTGTTAACTTAACCCTAACTCTAATCCTAATTTACTTTAACCCTAACTGAACCCTAATCCTAACCCTAATCCTAACCTTAACCCTAATTCTAACCCTAACTACAGTCCAACCCCTTAACCTAATACAACACACTAACAATCCTAACCCCAACTCTAATGCTAACACTAACCTTAACCCAGTACCCAAACTCTCTATCTAACTTGAACCCTAATTCTAACTGTAATGCTAACTTTAGCCAACCCTAAGACTAACTCTAACCATCCCTAAACCTAATCCCTAATCCTAACCTTAACCCTAAGCCAACAACAATGCTAACCTTTATCCTAATCCTAAACCTAACTTTAACCCTAACCCTATATGTCTCTTAAATCATGATCTGAGCATTTCGCCAAATTCCTTTTCCAACACTCAGATATCTAAAAAGCATATTAACTTACCATTTGGATTCCCTATAAACTATAATAGTGCTTGGTGCATAGTAAACAGTCAATAAACATTTTTTATTGGATAAAGGAACAGAATCAGCTTATTTTTGCCTCCATATGCATTATCTTTCTATCTCCTAATCTTCTAGGAATTATTTGATCCAAGTTAACATTTATAAGCACTGACTATGTTTGATTGAGCTAACAAAAATCTTTGAACACACACACAATGATAGTTAATGAAGAAGTTAATTGGCAATAATAATAACAAGTATAGAAGTTTTCCATGTATCAGTTATCCGTTATCTGATATGTGTTAGAAACTGTACTATATTATTTACATATATTTTATTGGCATCTAGTAAGTCAGTTACAGTATCAAAGAAAAATAAAAGGAAGGAAGGAGGGTCTCAGAATCAGTCAGTGTGATGCCTACGTATATACAGCATACTGTACAAAAGAATGAAAATGCATGTTGACTAAAACACTCAAATCAAAATATGAATTTAGGCTTCTGGAACAACAACTGAAATTGGTGCTTTTGGATAGTGAAGAAAATATTGACAAAATAAAAGGCAATCTCTGGAATAGAAGAAACTATTTGCAAATCATATACCTAATAAGGGGTTAATGTCCAAAAATTTAAATAATTTATACAACAGCAAAACGATCTAATTAAAAAAATAAAGAGATGATCTGAATAGACATTTTTCCAAAGACATATAGAAAGCCAAAAGGTAGATGAAAAGGTGTTCAACATCTCTTATTATTAGGGAAATGCATATCAAACCAGAATGCAATATTACCTCAGACCAGTTAAGATGGCTATTATCAAAGGGACAGCAAAGAACAAGTATTGGTGATGATGTGGAAAAAAAGTGAACCCTTGTTTATTATTGATGAAAATGTAAATTGGTACCTCAAAAATTAAAAATAGAACTACCATAAGATTCAGCAGTTCTACCTTCTGGAAATTTATCCAAAGGAGATTAAAAACACTAATTTGAAAAGATTACTGCACCCCCATATTTATCTCAGCATTATTTAAAGTAGCCAAGACATGAAAACAACTTAAGTGTCTATCAATAAAATCATGGACAAAGAAAATGTCACACACACACACACACACACACACACACACACACACACACACACAGAGGAATATTATTCAGCCATAAATAGGAAATCTTTTCATTTGCAACAACATGCATGGACCTTAAGAGCATTATGCTAAGTTAAATAAATCAGACAGAGAAAGAAAAATGTCATATTATCACACTTATATGTGGAATATAAAAAAAATGAAAAAACTCATAGATTGGTGGATGTCAGAGGTGGGGAATGTAGAGTAGGCAAAATAGGTAAAGGTGATCAAAATGTACAAATTTTCATTTATAAAATAACTAAGTCCTGGGGATATGCTATAGAGCATGTTGACTATGATTAATAATACTCTATTGTATATTTGAAAGTTGCTAAAGGAGTAAATTTTTAAAGTCCTAATCAAATGAAAAGGAAAAATATTTGTTAACTGTGTAGTGATGGATGTTAATGAGATTTATCATGCTAATCATTTTGTAATTATACATATATTAAATCATTATGTTGTATATTTGAAACTAACAATGTTATATGTAAATTAAATCTCAATTTTTAAAAATAAATAAAAATAAATACATACATACATATGTATGTTTTTTTAAAAAAAATGCCCAAAGCTGTATGTGATCATGTAGGTAGACAACACAGCAGAGCAAATTAGCGTATAGGCTTCAGAGGTAGGCCACCTGCATTATATTTCCTCGTCTGTGACTAGCTTGGAAATTTGGGCAAGTCTGAACCACTCTGGGTCTCTGTTTTTTCATTTATAATAGAGAGATGACTACCTGTTTGGTTTGAGGCACAATTAAATAAGTTAATATGTACAAAAAATACAGAAATACCTCTTGACACATAATGAGCACTTTGTCGCAATAAACTATTATCCTTTATAAGAGTCTGTTCTTCAACCAAAATGTTATTTAAGTTCTGCATATTTTCTATAGTATAAAGTGCTTTGTATGTGCATTCACTGAACATATAAGAGCACTGGCTGCTTACCATGTAAAACAGTTCCTGCCCTTAAGGTGCTGACACTTTAGAGGAATAGAGACATATAGCAAATGATTGCAGGGCAGCATGATGAGTGCAGGTCAGTTAAAGAGACAAGATTTATATCTGGAGTTATCAGCAGTGCTTCCAGGAGGTGGTGTCTGGGGTGAGTCTTAAAGGAAGTGTAGGTATTCTGCTGGAGAGTGGTGGTGACAGATGGTAAAGGCTTTTCAGGAAGAATGAGCAGAGTGAACAAAGACAAATGAGAGAAGAGCCTGAATTTGACAATTTAAAGAAAAGTGTGCAATAAAGGTATGCAATAAAATACTAAAATATGAATTGGAATAAACATGTGAAGACTAGTGAACATAGAGTTAAACCCAATAACCTGATGCCTGAAGAAAAAGAGAGATAGAGAGGGAGTGAATGAAGATATATGTGCCAGAAGGCAGCAAGGTCCTACACAACTTCTGAGCTCTTGACAACCAAAATAAAAGTAGTAACAGTCATTTGGTCGGTTTTACAATGTCCATGAAGATCATCATAACAGTCCCTAAGGGAAAGCAAAATTTTGCCTAGCATTTAACTCTAAAAGAAATTTCTTACACACATCCTCTGAAAAGGAACGGAAACAATGTTGTAGGTGGTGATAATATCCATATCTCAATATGAAATGCAAGTGTGAGCATCCAAAAGTAGTTTATTCTAATGCTTCAGTAGCTTATTCAAAAGTAGTTTATTCTAATGAAAATTTATGGTATAATACCAATGCAGAACTGAGTGAAAGTCATTTTATTGGGGAGATGGGGAGAGTATTCATTGCAATATTTCTTTCCCATCTCCTTAGATGCCCAGCCCAAAAGCTCTCTCAGTAGGAAAGCACTGCATGGTATTAGAACTCCCCTAAGCTTTCTTTCCCATAGGACTTTTACAATTTCTGCCCTGTTCCCTTAGGCCCATTAGGTGATCAGCTCATTACATTAATTTAGTTAAGCTCATTAACCAGTTTAACTTACAAAATTTTATATCATTGTTTCTGAAACTTAGTTACAACTATAAAAATTTTTAAATATTTGCTTTTGTTTAACTTAATATGTCTTAAAAAAAAAAAAAAAAACAGGCCGAATTTAGGTACCAGAGAGAGTGTATGTAATTACTATAAGTATATATGGACTGGACAAGAACTGGAATGCCAAATGAGGCACTGCACCTCTCTAGATCTTTTGCTCTTCTTTTCCAAATCTGTTTCTCTGCTTGCTTCTTTTACTCCATCTTTATTCCTCACCCTATATTCAATGTTCTGTTTATTTCTTCATTCTTCACGTAGAGCTTGCTGGGTAAGGCCCCAGAAGAGTTTCCTGGAATTCAATTAATGGTCTCGGTACTTCTTTTTTAATATATATTTTTTTAATTTTTAAATTACAATTGACATACAATATTATCTTAGTTTCAGATGTACAGCATAGTGATTAGACATTTATGTAACCTACAAAGCGATCACTCTGATAAGTTGAATACCCATCTGACACTATACAGTTATTACAATATTATTGACTATATTCCCTATGCCATATATCTGTATGACTATGTAAATACCAATTTGTGCTTCTTAATTCCTTCCTTTTTCACTCATCTCCCAAACCCCTTTCATATGGAGATAATCAATTATTTCTTTGTATTTATGAGTTGTTTCTGTTTTATTTGATTCAAAGCAACAAGAAATCTGATGGACACAACTTACCTATATGAGCAGGGCTCATGGGTCATGTATTTCTGTTATCCTGCTTTTGCTCACCTTTAGTTCAACAGTGACCAGTGCGGGTAAGAAGTAGAGAAATGTGCCACAAAGTTTATCTATCAATTTTATCTCTGCAAAGGGTATATTCTTTAAGGAACATAATTGAGCTTACCCTATCTGTGCTCATTTATTTATCTTTTGGTAATAAAATACTTCTTAATCAACACTGTCACATTCTGAAACTATTGTGCTAATGTGAAGAAATGCCATATTTAAATAATCGAATGACTTTTTCTTTTGACTAGATTCAAATTAATCTTTTCATTTCAAATTACAAATCATAGAAGAAACATTTCATAAAAATGTAATATGAGAAGAAACCAGTTTTAATTTTTAAATAATAATATATTAAATATATTTGTCTCAATTATATATACTCTTAGTGGGTGGTTGTCACTGCAAATATTTCTGTGTTCAACTTACTTTGGAAAAAAGGGGGGGAAAATTAATGGTTTAGGACACAGCTTCCCAGTCCAAAACTATAGAGAAAACTCAATTTAATTTTGATCACATAGAAGGTCAAAGACTTACCTCATTAGTTTAGTTCAATTTATGCAACTTCCTCACTCTATCTCTCAGTCATTCTTCCTGAGTTTTAAACAAAAGATATGCTATTAAATTCATGCTGCAACAGCAGTGTTTCCGTTCAAGTAGGTACCTGAGACTATCAAATAAACCCATTATTTTACAAGAAGACAATGAACTCATTGTTTCACCATTGAATAAATACAATCAGCCACTTCAGACCACCTGCAAAACTGAAAACACTACTTCGAAACTACTAGAAGGAAAAAAATGAAGCCAGGGGATTTTTCTGTAATAACACAACCCTACTCTTAAACTACATTTGGGCAATTTCATTAAGATGCAAAGTGCTACTTGATAGGGGAATAAAATCTGAAAATTCAGAAGAGTTGATGAGAAGAATGAGAATTTTTAGCTTGAGCCCAACTATAGATGGAGTAGGGCCAGCCTTTTTTTTATAAAGGGTTTACTTTTGTTCTCTCAATCCCACTATCAAGCAGCCTCTTGATTCTGCAATTTGTTCATCCCCCATTTCTCTCTTATCAAAGACTTACTTTCCTTGGTTTCAGGTTAAGATGTCATGTCAATCATCAGTATCTTGATCAGGATTAATTTTAAACAATGAGCTTTCTTTATGGGAGATTTTTGTTCTAAATTTTATACTTAACTGCACAAAGAACAATGTCATTAGCTTTCTAAGATATTTCCAATGTTAGCATTGTATATGAATGTTAAAAATGTGACAGACATCTAAAATTACATGATATGATAATGTTTTTTTTTCATTTATTTATCATGGCAGGTGCCATATGAGGCACTCTACACAAATAATTTCTTAAATCCCACTGCAACCCAGCAAGTTATATCCTCCTACATTTCTCCTTTCTGTAAAGGAATCTGAGGTTTAGAAAAGATTTAACTAACATTTCAGGAATCAAAACCAGGAATAGTAGATCCAGACTGTAAACCTTGGTCTATCTGACTCCATAACCATACTCTTCTATCATCTAATGATTGCAATAGATTTCCAGCGATTCTCCTTCTATCTTTGATCTCTTCATCAATCTGCCACACTTTCACCTGAAAATACTGTATATTTGACCATCTGAGACTTCATTCTTTAAAATCCACTAATGATTTTCAATCATTTGTGTGCTCCTTAACTTGGCATACAAGGCTATGCATAAATTAGTTATCATTTGCTCTCTTGCTTCATTTCCTCCCAGGCATAACAAACCAGACCCTTACCTTTTTTGTAGTTGTGGTGGCTAGGTATTAAGATTATTAAGATAGATGCCTACTGCTTAGCAGATTTTTTAAAAATGTTATTGACTACATGGCCTCCCATATGCCATAAGAGTAGATTAGCAATTCTAAACAAGTCTGATTATATGTTTCAGCTTTAACATATCTTCACAAGAATTATCTTAATAATTACAAAATACTTTCCAATTCAGCAATGTAAACAATTCCACTGACATTGGGAGAAAGTGGTTTTATATCAGGAGAGACTCCAGCCCTTTGTTCTGAGATGTTGCTGAACCCATCTTTCCCAGTGCCATTGTATCATTCTATAATATTCAAAATAGGAAACAACAGTACTCCAAGTACCCCAAGTTTTAAAAACCTAAGCATAAATACTCAAAATATGAAAAAATATATATTCTTCACCTCTGTAAATGTTTAGGTCTGGAGTTAAATTTGTTAAAGGCTTGATTTAATTAACTAGACAAAAAAAGAATGAAAGAAAAGTTATGATGTAGATGTCTGGCCATTTAAAGCCATCTCCTGTTTACAGATATTTTCTTGCAGAAAAAGTGGAAAGAGCAAAGTTTTCTACTCCCCCAAATCCCATTTTAATAATAGACTTCTATATGGATATTAATGTTATTTTTAAAAAACCCTCTTTCCAGTTGTTTGTCCTTGTTAATCTTGACTTACATGGAACTCTCCACAACTGCATAGCTTCTACAATTCTTTTACATATTCATGCCTTTGCTCATGCTTTATCCTGTCTTAGAAATGCCTTTCTTAACTTCTTCAATCTTCAAACCTAGAATCAAGCATCATATCCTGAAAGCTTTTCTGAACCTCAGAATGGGTTAATGATTAATTCTCTATATTCCTAAGTAATTTATGTTTGTCTAGGTCTTAAAATATATTATTTTGTTGAAGCAATCTGTTTATGTCTATTTCCTTCAGATTACAAGCTCTACAGATGAGGAAATGACTTGCTGAACTGAGTAATAGCATAAGACACCTTCAAATAGAATCCTAACTCCACTGTTTATTAGATTGTAACAGTTAACCTTTGTATGCCTTGGACACCTTGTCTGTAAATAAGAATAATTTTACCTACTAAACAATTTTACCTACTATTGAGAATTCTGTGGAGCTTTAGTAAAATAATATAAATAAAACCCTAAGATATCATCTAGATATGCTGAAAAGTATTAGGTGAAACAAAGAGAAACTAAAATGCTTGATGTGAACATGTGTTCTATTCCAATTTGATAATAGCTCTCTACAATCTGACATGGCCAGATCATGCACTAATATTTGTAAAAACAAATATGAGGATGAACAGAGTACTATAGAAATTTTAATGCAACCTCACATATAAAAAAAGGAGCAAATTTGGAGTGTTTATCACCAACATCAACTAGCCAACTGACAACAGATCTGTCAGAATGATCTCTATCAACTTTTACTAAATGCTGGTACACACACTGGCAACAGAAAAGATGACATTTTTCACTGATCGGCATCAAATTGGAAAACTGAAGTAAATTAAGCAAATTTTTTAACAAGATAAATTTATTCAAAGAGTCATTATTTATCCAAGATTATTTTCATATTACATTTTGATGTTGAAATGTCCTTTTTTATGAAACAATTGTGACAATTGGGTGTACTTGTTTTATTTGTGGCTTACTCTGTTATGTCTGATTGAATTTTAATAATTTTACTTGATAACATAAGCTACAAATCCTTTTTTTTGTCTCTCTCTCCCTTTATTTTCTGAAATGATTCTGTTTCATTGAATTCCATGGGATTCAGACAGAATAGTTTTACTCCTGGACAAGTTTTGCTAGAGTCCAGGTGTTCTCCTCTATTGTATAGGCTCAGAAACTTGATTTGTCATCTCAGAGAGAGTCATATTAACCAAATCCCAGGAATTAGAATATAATCATGATAACAACAGCTAAACTATACTAGGAGCTTAATATGTATAAGTTACTGTGCTAAGCTTATCACATGAAATATTACATTTTATCCTTACTATTATCCTATGACACAGTTTACTTATAGTTACACATTAGTGGTACAAACTCAGTTTTTCCTCCTCTGAAATCTATGCTTTAACTACCATATTATATTGCTTTATTATACATTTCCAAGGTTGTGATTTTTAGTGACTCCAAAGAGTCACTAAAACATAATTATTCTGTAGACCACTTTCTTTAGGCATATGTGCTCTCCATGTTTTCTATTTGGAGATAATCTAAATGGAAGATGTTAAAATCATAGGTTCTTTGTTGAGCATATAATTTGATATTTTGGATTAGAGTAACCTAGAGCTAAAGTAACTTGATGCACTTTCATCTTATTATAAGGTTAATAGAGCTAAATGATTTAAATATTCAGAATTCTTAGTCAAAATTTCCTCTGTACTGGATTACTTACAAGAGAAACTTGATATCTTTCTTCCAGTTAATTTTATTTCTTCACATGTTAATGCCATCAATCATTTTAGGTTCTAGAAAAATATACATTTGTTCTGAGAGTTAGTACTTTTAACATGACTTTTTCTTGTCACTCTAGTTCATTGGAAATTCAGCATAGAGATACCCACTCCAGGCTCTGAAAACTGCCTTCTCCACACTTGCTCTGTGACATTGGACAAGTTTCTTGGTCTTTCCAAACCATAATTCACACATGTTTTAAAATGTGCTTGAGAGTACTTACTTCGTAGAATTGGTAGGATAATCAAATGAAACACACATAGAGTGGAGTCCAGAACAAGGAGAGCACTTAATAAATAGCATCTCTTGATGCCATATTGCTGTTGCTCTCATTGTTTTCACACACATATTACATTACAACTCTCAAAAAAAAAGCTAATGCCCTTTACTGTCAACATTTGAAGGTTACTATTGTTTCTCTCAGCTCAGGACTTCACTCTCTAAGTCATCCGTCCTTTTTTTTATGGAGGGTAGCACATGTTTGTAGCTGAGTTAAAGGCTGTTTCCTGACTCTGGAATTTTGGGAGTCTGGCAGCCTTCTTCCACTCTATCTTCTTTCTGTCATCTTATATGTAAACTGACCATGTTTGTGCTGGTATAACATTCTGAAGAACCCTATGGGTCTCATGTGTATATTTGGAGATTCACTCCCATAAACTCCTTCATGGAGGATAATCACATCTCTATCCCTGGCTTCTGCTGAGACAGCTGAGTCACATACTTAATCTCTTCAGATTCCTCTGTATGATTTGAATACTCTGACCTCTTGATCCTTCCTAGGTACTAGCAAAGAGTTGTCCTGTCATACCTTTGGCTAAATCTCCAATTTTTTGTTTTTTGTTTTTTGTTTTTGTTTTTGTTTTTGTTTTTGTTTTTTTTTTTTGCAATCTATATGGGCAGAGAACCACCCAAATGCTCAAGTCCTAGTTCCTTTATTTCTTAAAAGGCCCTCTTTCAATTGATCTCTATCTTATATTTTATAAAAGCAACAGGAAAAAAAATAGGCAGCATCTTCAGCTCTTTATTTGGAAATCTCCTCAGCTAAAATATATAGTTCATTGCTAACAAATTCTGCTTTTCACATAAATGTAAGATAAGTTGCATTGTTTTCTGCCACTGTATAACAAAGATCTTTCTTGCAGTTTCCAATAGTATGTTCCTCATTTACTTCTGAGGCTCACCAACAGCACTCAATATTTATATTTCTACCAATGATGATTTAGATATTTTGTAAAATTATGTAAGTTTTCTCTACCATACTCCTCTCTTAGTTCTAAGCCCTCACCTGCAGAGCTGTTTACATCTAAATTTCTACTAACAACCTGTTCAAAAAAATCTAGGCTTTTTCTATCATGCTACTCAAATTTTTCTAGCCTCTGCCCACTGCAGAATTTTAAAACTACCTCCACATTTTTAGGTATTTGTCACAACAGCACTCCATTTTAAAATACGAAAACCACATTAGTTCCCTATTGTTGTCGTAACAGATTATTAACAATGTCATGAACTAAAACTACATCAATTTTTACCGCTCTGGGGATCAGCATTTGAAATGGGTTTTATTAGGCTAAATTCAAGATTTCAACAGAGTAGCAATCATTCTGGGGGCTTGTAAAAATATCTCTGCCTAACTTTTTTTTTTTTCTTTTTTTTTTTGCTTCTTGAAGATGCCTATATTCCTTAGCCCATGACTGCCTCATTCTAATCTCTGCTTTCATTGTCAGGTTGTCTCTGGCTCTGACCTCCTTGCTTCTCTTTCATAAAGACCTTAATGATTACATTGGGTTTACCCAGCAAATCCAGGATAATCTTCCCTTGTCAAGGTCCTAGCTTAATCACATTACCAAGTATTCACACATTCCATGGGTTTAGAAGATGGAGATCATTAGGTGACCCTTATTCTGTCCAAGTTATAGGAATTCTTTATATATTCTGAATATTAGAATGTAATCAGATGTATGGTTTGCAAATATTTTCTTCCATTCTGTTTGTTGTCTGTTTTTACTTTACAGTGTACTTTGATGCACAGTAATTTTTAATTTTAATAAAGTTAAATTTATCTTCTTTATTTATTTTGTTGCTATGCTTTAGATGTCATATCTATATTAGTTTTATAGTATTATTTCTTATATTTAGGTCTTTGATCCATTTGGAGTTAATTTTTCTGTCTGGTATGAGGCAGCCGACCAGTTCAATGTTATTCCGGTGTCCCAATCATTGCTAAAAAGACTATTTTTCCCTATTTATTCTTTTAGCACCCTTGTCAAACCTCATTTGACTATAGTAAAGATGTCTATTTCTAGACTCTCAACACTATTCCATTTATCTAAAAGGTTATCTTTATGTCAGTAAAACACAGTCTTCATTACTATAGTTTTGCAGCAAGTTTTGAAATCAGAAAATATTATCCTTTTAACATTTTATTTTTACAAAATAGTTTTTGCTATTCTGGATTCCTGATATTTCCACTTGACTTTTTTAATCAGTTTGACAATTTCTGGAGAAAAGCTTGCTAAGATCTGGACAGAGACTGCATTAATCTGTATGTCAGTTGGAGAGTATTCCATCTTGTTGGTGCTGAGCTGATCAAGAAGGGAAAGTTTAGGTGGAGAGACACCCAGTTGAAAGAATGTATGAGGAACCGACATGAGAATAAATTGACAGGCACCAATTTTATTGCAGGGAGCATGCTTCTACTGCTCTTCTTCTTGTGCTCCCTTTCTGCTCTCCAGGGGACCGCATGGCTCCACACATAGCAGAGTACCATAGTGGCATTCAGCCACACGTGTGTGATACAATAAGCTGAAGTATGTTTACATATTTTAGGTGCAGGTGCCCTACTACACTAAGGTAATATTCTAAATCTGGGGTCCTATTCCTAGCCATGAGCCTATATCACAGCCAGACCTGGGACCAGCCAGGCCTTGGGAACCACACTCTACCCCTACAGGGTCATGGCACAGGATCTGGCCCAAAGGACACTACTGTGTGCCCACAATCCACTTGCTATTCCTGGAGTGCCTTGGCCCCACAGAGCATCAACCCTGAGGTTCTCTTTGCCTGACATCTCTCTGAGTGCTGCTCAGTATACCAGGTGCATTGTGACACAGCAACTTGTGCTTGTGCCCATGTCAATGATAGCCCCCATTGCTTTGCTACCTCTCCCATGGTACAAGCCATCTGTGTACCAGACATCTTCAGGGATTGTAGCACAACCCTCTACATAGAGACTCAGTATGTCTCTCATCTCAGCTGGCTCTGCCAGGAGCATTGATTAGAACTGCACTGGTCCCAATAGGGGGTGCAGTTGACTGGACAGGGGGCTCATAGAGAGCTGAGCCTGCTGCTGTAGGCACATCCCTCCACTTGGACAGTGTAGGAGTCTGCACAATTTCTATAAAAAGACTATTTTCTAAGACCACAGCCACTCCTCTATGGGTTACATAGACTGCACCATTACAGGATTATGGCCAGTGATGGCCTCACTGGCCAACAGGGCTGCGTATATGGCAGCCAGTTGCTTCTCTATCAGAGAATACTGTGCTTCCATGCTTATCAGAGAATATTGCACTTCCATGCTTTTCCACAGTTGAGACCAGAAGCCTATTGTCACTTTCCAAGAACTGTGCTTCTGCCACAAGCCCCATCCAAACCCTGTATCATTCACCTGCACCATAAGCAGGAATGAGAGGGCTGGATCTACAGCTTGCTTTGTAGCTTTAAAAGCCTTCTCTATTTCAGGAGTTCAATCTCACTGAGCACCCCATCGTGCTAGATGGTGCAGGAGTCACATCAAGGAGGTCAAATGGAGAATAAACACTCTTCAAAACCTCAGCAGTCCCAAATAGGTTTGGAGCTGCTTCACAGTCTCAGGTCAGGGATATGACTGTATCTTATTAATCACCGCCTCCAGCATTACTTTTGTCTTACCTAACCAGACAACTCCCCAAAATTTGACAGAGAAGCCAGGTCCCTGGACCTTGTCTTCAATGACTGCCCAACCCCATTTGGTGAGAGCTTCTCATAGGCTGGTCACTGTTGCTTCTAATTCTGTAAGTGAATCAG
Organism: Macroglossus sobrinus; assembly: GCA_004027375.1. NCBI lineage: Eukaryota > Metazoa > Chordata > Mammalia > Chiroptera > Pteropodidae > Macroglossus > Macroglossus sobrinus. The sequence goes on from PVKZ01002120.1 coordinate 52,870, forward strand.
AGGTTAGCATTATATTATCAATATAATGATACAAGTGCACTACAGTCATTTCCACATGGCTAAATCTTGAGCCAGGAGATCATAGCACAGGGTAGGGCTGTGCAGATAGCCCTGGAGAAGGATGAGGAATGTCCACTGTTACCCTTCTCAGGTGAAGGCAAACTGTTCTTGACTTTCAGGAGCTATGGAAATAGAGAAACAGGCATTTGCTAAGTCTACCACATAATGTTATCATGCAAGTTCATGTAACAACCAGTCCATGATGTCCATGACATTTGGCATGACGGCACACAGGGGCAGTGTAACCTTACTCAGCTCCCAATAGTCAATTGTCATGTGCCAGGTACTGTCAGTCTTCTTCATTGGCCATACAGAAGAGTTATACGAGCTATGAGCAAGAAAAACACCAGCCTTTTCCAGCTCCATTATAGTACGTCCTATTTCCTCATGGCCTCCCAGAAGATGATACTGTTTTGTGTTCACTACCCTGGTGGCCTGAGGCAATACCAGTGGGGCATGGTGTGGATGACCCTTTCACCACCTGGAAGCGAAGACAGAATTTACTAGCAGTGGTATTCAAAGTCAAGCCTCACAAAATATCAGTCCCCAAAATGTACTCCTATATAGTGGATATGTATACTCAGTATATCCGAAGAGGCAATCTACTAATACCCAGTGTCACAAGGACCTGCTGCATGTGAATGATTTGAACTCCTTAGTCTTCTATGGTTGTCATGGGCCCAGGAAACTTGTCCAGATTCCTATAAAGCAGGGTGCTGTCAGCACTTGTGTCCATGAAGGCTAATACCCTCTGCACATTGTTGGGAGACCAACATATAGTCAGTTCCACATGCGGCCTCAGGTCAACCAGCTTCCCCACCAACCGGGTGCCCCAGCCGGATCCTAATCAGGGAGATAATTGGCCAGCCACACCTCACAGGTGTGGCTTTCCCAGGACTAAGAGTGAATTGTTGGCCAGAGCACAGCTGATTCCACAGCACCAGCAGCACTTCATTAGATCACTGTTCAGTCTTTCCTGAAGTAACCACAGCTACAAGAAGTTTAAACCACATCTGTCTGTGGCTCATTTTCAGCCGAATGGCCTGGCGACTGCCATGCCCCTCCGTCAGCCATTCCTCCATTCTTGCACTGGCTGGTCTGGGAGTGCAACGGGAGGTATGCTCTTTGCATTTCACTTCCACATCCCCCAACCTAGTCATAGCTGACATCACCTTATGGATCTGCCTATCCATGAAAGGGGCCAGCAGTGCCACCATGGTGCCAAAAGTACTGGCCAGGCAAGAAATAAAAATTGTCTTTCACAGGGTTGTAAATACCTCTTCATCGGGACTAGTATACTAGGCACAAAACATGATCTGTTGCATGCCCATTTCCCGAATTATCTGGTCCTGATCTAAGTATATGGGCCATCTGCACACTGTCTCTGGCAGCTACCCAAAGTTCACCCACACTGTCTGTGCAACAGACATGAGCCAGTTAATCAGGGAGTGATTGCCTGCACCTCGTACTGAATGTGCCACATTCTGGAGGCACTGCCTGTGGGATAGTATCACTGTTATGAAGGCCAGCTGAGCCATATTTTCTGGAGATAATTCAGTCCCTTTGGCCATGTCATCCCATAGCCAATGCTGCCACCCATAACCATTACCCTGGCTCTCTGCCATAGCTGTTTCATCAGGTCCCAGAGTTCCATGGGGGTATACTGTATCAAAGCGGTTTGCCTTTTAAGCTGGTGGGAGGGTGCTATCAGTTTGTCCCCACAGGGCCAATGGTTGTTCCACTTCAACTTGCTTCTGTATCACCAGCCACACCAGCCCCACTACTGCCAATGGGCTCTCAGACTGGGACAATGGCAGTGACCCAACAGAACCCAGAAGCATGTATTCTGTCATGGCCTGCAGCTTTTCCAGCTCTTCTTCCTGATGTTGTAGCTGCTGCAGCCACTAAGTCTGATCCTGAACCTTCAGGCTGACCTGCCGCAGAACCACTGGGAATATCCAGGCCACCTGCCCCACTGCCTCCCTGTGAGTGGTTGGGACATTTGGCTCCAAAGTCTCCAGGGCTTTCTGGACAACCTCTGGACAAGCTTCACTGTATCCCAATCCTCTGGGGGGCATCCACAGGATAATACTGGGAGATTGGGGGGGCACATGTCCTCCCCTTGGGTCTCCTCCACCCTGGGACTGACTGGAGCTCTGGGGGTTGTACTCACCTCATCCTGCCTACTATGCCAAGTGTCAGGGCTGAGCTGATCAAGAAGGGAAGGTTTAGGTGGTGAGATGCCCAGGTGAAAGAATGCACAAGGGATTGATACCAGAATGAAACAGCAAGCACCAACTTTATTGTGGTGAGCACACTTCTGCTGCTCATCTTCCTGTGATCCCCTTCTGCTCTCCAGGCGACCGCATGGCTCCACACATAGCAAAGTACAATAGTGGCATTCAGCTACACACACATGATACAATGAGCTAAATCATGCTTACATGAGCTAGGCTCAGGCACCCTACTACATTAATGTAACATTCTAAATCTAGAATCCTATCCCTAGCCATGAGCCTGGATCACAGCCAGACCTGGGACTAGCCAGGCCTGGGACCCACACATCTTAACTATATTAAGTATTTCAATCTATGAACATGGGATGTTTTTTCATTTATTTAAAAACTTTGATATTTTTTAATAATATTTTCTATCACTATACAAGTCTCACACTCCCTTTAATAAATGTGTTACATATTATTTTACTTTAATGATGATGCTATAGGAGTCACTGGTTCATTTTCCCCAGCTTTATTGAAATATAAGAGACAATTAGTTGACCATATTTACTGAGTTTTTTTTTCAATTATAGGTGGCATACAATAATATATTAGTTTCAGTTGTACAGCATAGTGATTAGAGCACAAGTGATCACCCCACTAAATCCAGTACTCTTCTCTCTTACATATTTATTACAACACTGTTGACCATTTTTTTATATTATACTTTATATCCCTTAATCTCTGTATTTCTTAATCCCTTCACCATTTTTCACCATCCTCTTAACCTCCCTCCTGTCTAATAGCCCTCAAAATATTCTCTATATCTATGAGTTTCATTCTATTTTTGTTGTTATTGTTGTTTATTTTGTTCTTTAGATTCCACATGCACGTGAAATTATGTGGTATTTGTCTTTATCTGACTTACTTCCTTTAGCGCAATACTCTCTAGGTCCATTAAGGCAATATCTTTTTTCATCCTCTTCTTTTTAGTTTGCATGTGTCTTTTAATCTGAAGTGAGTCTCTTGTAGGCAGCATATGTAGCAGTCTTGTTTTCTTATCCATCCAGCCACTCTATCTTTTGGATGGAACACTTAATTCTTTTCCATTTGAGGTAGTCATTTATAGATATGAAGTTATTAACATTTTTTATTTGTGATTTTGATATGTTTTTTTCTTAAAGTCCCTCCAACATTTTCTGTAATAATGCCTTGATGCTGATGAATTCCTTTATCTTATTTTTGTCTGAGAAGCTCTTTATCTGTCCTTTGACTCTAAATGATAGCTTTGCTGGATAAAATATTCTTGATGGTAGATCCTAGGTTCTTATCATATTGAATATATTATGCCAAATTCTTCTGTTCTGCACAGTTGTTTTTTTTTTTTTTTTTTGAGAAATCAGCTGCCATTGTTATGGGTGCTCCTTTGTAGGTAACTAATTGCTTTTCTCTTGCTGCTTTTAAGATTCTCTCTTTGTATTTAACCTTTGGCATTTTATTTATGATGTGCCTTGGTTTGGGCCTCTTTGGGTTTCTTTATCTTGGGACTCTCTGAGCTTCCTGGTATTATATATCTATTTCCTTCTCCAGGTAAAGAAAATTTTCCATCATTATTTCTTTACGTAGCTCTTTAATATCTTGTTTTCCCTTAGGTACCCCTACAACATGAATATTATTATATTGAATTGTGTCTTGCAGGCTTCTTAAATTATTATTATAGTCTTGGCTTCTTCTTTATTTTATTTATTTATTTAATTATTTGCTATTCAGATTGAGTGTACTTGGTTTCCCCATCCTCTATATAGATAGTTTGATTCTCTTCTTTATTCACTCTCTTTAGTCCCTGTAATATCCTTTTCATCTCAGATAATGTGTTTTTCATTTCTGACTGGTTTCCTTTTATTTTATGTATATATATATATATATATATATATATATATATATATATAATTTATATTTCCATTTTTATGTTTTTTTTCTCTCTTTGTTGAAGTTCTCACTGAATTTATATACACTTCCCAAAAGTTCATTGAGCATCTTTATAACCAGTGTTTTGAACTCTGCATCTGTTAGATTGCTTGACTCCATTATTCCTGGATCTCTGTTCTGTTTTCTCATATGGTTTTTGCTTCTTTTTCCCCCCATTTTGACTGCCTTTCTATGTCTGTTTCCATGTACTAAGCAATGCTCCTAAGTCTCCTGGTCTCATTAGTGCGGCTTTGTGTAGTAGGTGTCCCACGGCACAGTCCTGAGAGGGGTTCGGCAGCAGGCCAATTTTAGCCCCAGGCTGTGTTTTTCTGAGTTCACCTATTAAACTTCAGAAAGCAATCCACAGATTCTGTGCTTATAGTTGCCTTCATAAGCCACACCAGAAACCGAGTTCAGCTGCCATCAGTATGAGTCTTGGAGCTGCTCAGCAAATTGCACAGGACTCACCAAGGATATACTTAGATATAGCTTGGGTTGGGCCATGAGTTGGGGGAGGGTAAGTTTCATTGAATCCTCTGGGTAGTGACCTCTGTTATCCAGTTAGATGACATATTAGCTATGGCAGCACTGTGTCTGCACACTAGGACAGAAGAGGGCTCAACACAAGAACAATGGATAACACCAGCACTTCTGCACAGGAGAAAGCCTTACCTCGGGCCCGCACTTGACAATTCAGTGTTCCCTTGTAAGTCCCTGGTGCCCTCCAAGCAGCCAACCCAGTGCTGGTGCTCAGAGCAAGCAGGTCCATCACTGTGAAAACCCGCTCACAGACACAGCCCTTTTAGCTGCCAGCTGCCATAGTCTCTGTTCTACTCAGCTGCTTGGGATCCTACAGCCTTGCATGCTTGCCCTGTCCTACTTCCTCCCATTACAGGGTGATTTTTTAAATTCTCTCTCTAGTTGTAGGAATTGTTCATCTAGATCCCAGGTGACTGTTTGCTATTTGCTCTGTATTTCTGTCACAATTTTGATGTGGTCAAAAAACAGATGAACAAAGCCTTTATCATCTATGCCATTTTTCAGCAATTTATTTATTTTCATATTGTTCACTTGTAGTATATAGAGATACAATTGATTTTTATTATTAGTTCTGTATCCTACAACTTTACTGAACTAATTAATTACATCTAATGGGATTTTTGTTATTTTTGTTATTGTTTCCTTAGAATTTGCTATGTGTAATATTGTATTATTTGCAAATAGGGATAGTTATACTTCTTGCTTCTAATCTGGAAAAATTTTATTTCTTTTTCTTGACTAAATCCCAAGCTAGAAACTTCACTATATAATATTGAATTGAAGCAATAAGAGTGGACATCCTTGACTTGCTCACAATCTTATGAGGAAAGATTCAGTCTCTCACATGAGCATGATGTCAGCTGTGGGTGTTTGTAGATTCTCTTTATCATGATGACAAAACTTTCTTCTATTTCTAGATTTTTTAGTGTTTTTAAGATAAAAGAGTATTAGATTTTTCAAATGTTTTTGTTCTGCATCAATTAAAATTATCATGTGTTTGTTTACTTTTATTGTATTAATATGGTATATTTCATTGATTTTTACATTTTTTAAGTTTATTGGGGTAACATTGGTTAATACAATTATATAATTTTCAGGTGTACATTATCATTTGACATCTGTATATTCTATTGTGTGTTTACCCACTTCCCCTTTATCTACATCACCCTCATTATAAACCCTATATTTGACCCTCTTTACCCCATCTATATCCTCGCTCCTCCTCAAACCCACTAGTAACCACTAGTCTATAGTCCTCTGGTAAGCACTAGCTTGTAGTACATACCAATGAGGTTCTATTTGTTTGTTCTGCTCATTTGTTGCTTTTAGTTTTATACCCCACATGTAAGTGATATCATGATTTTCAACTTTTTCTGCCTAGCTTATTTCACTTGGCATGATTATCTCAAAGTCCATCCATGCTGTCACAAATGGCAGTATTTCATTTCTTCTTATAGCTGTGTGATATTCCCTTGTATATATGTACCACAGCGTTTTTATCCAATTATCTATCGTAGGACACTTCAGTTGCTTCCATGTCCTGGTCACTGTGAATAATGATGCTATGAACATCGGTGTGCAGATATCTTTTTAGATATAAGTTTTCAAGTCTTTGGGGTAAATACCCAGTAGAGGAATTGTTGGATCATATGGTAGGTTAATTTTTAGGTTTTTTGAGAAACCTCTTTACTGTTTTCCACAGTGGCTGTACCAATTTGCAGTCCTCATCAGCAATGTATAAAGGTTCCTTTTTCTCTGCATCATCTCCAACACTTGTTATTACTTGTCCTGTTGATTATAACTATTTTAACAGATGTGAGATGGTATGGTTTTGATTTGCATTTTTCTAATTGCTTGCGATGTTGAGAATCTTTTCATATGTTTGTTGGCCATTTGTATGTCCTCCACGGAAAAGTGTCTGTTCAGGTTCTCTGCCCATATTTTGATTGGATAATTTGTGTTTGTTGTAGTTGTTGTTGTTATTAAGTTGTATGAGTTCTTTGTATATTTTGGATATTAGGCCCTTATTGAAGGTGTTGCTTGCAAATATATTTTCCCAATCAGATGGTTGTCTCTTTACCTTGTTGACGATTTTTTTTCCTGAGCAGAAACTTTTTAATTTGATGTACTCCTATTCACTTATTTTTGCATTTACTTCTCTTGCCTTTAAGGTCAAATTCATAAAATCTTTAAGTCCAAGGTCCTTGAGTTTAGTTCCTATGTTTTCTTCTATGCATTTTATTGTTTCAGGTCTTATATTTAGGTCCTTAATCTATTTTGAGTTAATTTTGGTGTGTGGTGCTAAACAACAGTCTAGTTTTATTCTTTTGCAGATGGTCTTACAGTTTCCTCAGCACCATTTATTGAAGAGACTTTTCTCTCTCCACTGTGTGTTTCTGACTTTTTGTTGAAAATTATTTGCCCATATAAATATGAATTTGCTTCTGGACTCTTGATTTTGTTTCACTGGTTCATGTGTCTGTTTTTCTGACAATACCATCCCATTTTGATTACTGTCACTTTGTAGTATAATTTGAAGTTGGGCAGAGTGATGCCCCCAGCCTCGTTCTTTTTTCTCAGGATGGCTTTGGCAATTTGCAGTCTTCAGTGCTTTCATACAAATCTGATGAGTTTTTGTTCTATTTCTTTAAAGAAATGCTGATGAGATTTTAATGGGGATTGCATTAAATCTGTATAATGTTTTAGGTAATATGGTTATTTTAACTATGTTGATTCTTCCAACCCAAGAACATGGAATATCTTTCCATTTCTTGGTATCTTCTTCAATTTCTTTTAATAAGGTCTTATAGTTTTTATTATATAAGGCCTTCACTTGTTTCATGAAATTTATTCCTAGATATTTTATTCTTCTTGTTGCAAATGCAAAAGAAATTATTTTTTTGATTTCTTTTTTCTGACAATTATTAGAGTATAGAAATGCTGTGGATTTTTGAACATTGATTTTGTATTCAGAGACTTTACTGTATTTGCTTATTGTTTCTAGTAGTGTTCTTGTGGATTCTTTAGGATTTTTGATATAGACAATCATGTCATCTACAAATAGTGAAAGTTTAACTTCTTTGTTTCCTATTTAGATGCCTTTTATATCTTTCTCTTGCTTGATTACACATGTAGGACCTCCAATGTTATATTGAATAACAGTGGTGATAGTGAACAGCCTTGCCTTGTCTCTGATCTTAGAGGGAAGGTTTTTATTTTTTTACCATTCATTATAATGTTGGCTGAGGGCTTTCATATATGGCCTTTATTCTGTTAAGGCACTTTCCTTCCATATCTATTTTGTTAAGTATTTTGATCATAAATGGATCCTGTATCTTGTTGAAGGCTTTTTCTGCATCTATTGATATGGTCATATGATTATTATTTTTTCATTTGTTTATTTGATAATTCACCTTAATATGTTGAAACATCCCTGTACTTCTGAGATGAAGCTTACTTGATTGTGATGTGTAATATTTTTAATATGTTGTCTTATTTGCTTTGCTAGATCTTATTTAAGGTTTTTATATCTGTGTTCATGAGAGAACACTCGATGCCTGGGGTTCTGACCTGTGGTATCTGTTATGCACAGATCCCATGCTCAGACATGCTGGTGTACAGTTTGAGTGTTTTGGGTTAAGTTTTAGATGTTCAGCTTATTGTTGTTTCAAGGGGAAAGATCTGGGAATATCCCTCACTCCACCATGTTTCTGAGTCTAACTCTGATTTTTACATTTTTTACAAACTCTTCCAAAAATGGAAGCAGAGGACATGCTTTCCAATGCATTTTTAAGGCCGTTATTACCCAGATATCAACACGGATACATACATCACAGACATAAATCAAACAGACACAAAAATTCTCAGCAAGATAACATCCAGCAACATATATAAAGGGTTATAACCATAACTACTTCATTACACATTATATTTTTATTGCATTTGTGAGACTTAATAATCATCTGAAATATTCTGCCTAATTAATGTTTTAATTTTTACTTTTTAGTCTTTCTCCTCTTCACACCTCAATTACTGAAAATTTCTTAAGTGCATAGATTTTGTGTTTTTCAGCTTGAATCCCAAGACCAAAACCAGCACATAGATGCTCCACAGATATATGAATGTATAAATGGATATATGAATAAATGAATTGTTTATTTAGAAGCCAATATCAAGATAAATGTATTCAAATCTCACTTAGTTTGTGTTTCTTCATTCAAAATTCCAGAAAGTGTAATCTATATGCCCATTCCTATAATTAGTGTGGAGTCATTCTAGCAGAACCACAAGAGCTGAGAAAGGAAGAGAAAAGAATGAACAAAACAGATACAAAATGCTCAACCACATGGTTTCCAACCTTTTGGCACCAGGGACCAGTTTTGAGGAAGATGATTTTTCCACAGACCATGGGGGTTGGGGAGACAGGGAGGATGATGGTTTCAGTACTTTATTTCTATTTTATTATTACATTGTAATATGTAATGAAATAATCATATGACTCATCATAATGCAGAATCAGTGGGAGACCTGAGCTTGTTTTCCTGCAACTAAGTGGTCTAATCAGGGAGTGATGAGAGGTGGTGACACCTGAAGTGGGTTGCTTATGTCCAGTCTACTCCATAATCTCATTTTGATAAAGTGGTGGCCTTCGATAATTGCTTTTGTTTTTCGTGTTCACATTTTTTTCTTTTGACAAACTCCAAAAACTTCTCTTTTAATGCAGGGTGCTCAGTCTTCATTTGAAAGCAGTTTTGAAGCTTTTGTGGCTTCATTGTATAGCTAGTCACCACATATTACACAAAGCAGGCTTGGAGAATGTGAATCACCTGTGGCAATAAACCCATAATTTAAGTATTATTCTTGGTATTTTCTTTTAAATGCAGCTTTCTTTTTGTTGCCTGTCTTAGAGTCTTATGCTCTCTCATTATTGGGTCTTTCCTCCTTTTCAAAGAAGTTTTCCAGTCTTATTTGTTTTTCACTAATTTTGACTAGAGTTAGCTTGTGAGCTTACCAGAACTGTGACTGAGACAAGTACACCATGTGGGAAAGTAGAGTGGCCAGAAGTGGTAAATAAAATAATGGGTGGGCTATGCACAAACTAAAATAAATATCTGATTCTGATTTAAAGCCTGCCACCAGATGCAGCTTAATTATCACTCGACACTCACTGATAGGGTTTCAATATGAGTCTGCAAGGAATTAATTTATTATGATCTCTTTGCAGTCAGACTTCTCATTTAATGTTAATCTGTATTTGCAGGGACTCCCCAGCACTAGCATAACCACCTCAGCTCCACCTAAGGAACATGCAACTTAGATCCCTCACATGCACAGTTCACAGGAGGGTTTGTGCTCCTGTAAAAATCAAATACCTGATAATCTGAGGTGAAGTTGAAGTGGTGATGTTAGCACTGGAGAGAGGCTGCAAATACAAATGAAGCTTTGCTTATTCTCTACAACTCACCTCCTGCTGTGTGGCACAGTTCCAAACAGGCCACAAACAGGTACTGCTCTGTGGTCCAGGGGTTGGGGACTCCTAGTCTAAGCTATCTTTTGACATAACAAACCCAAGTCAAATTATTTCAATGACTTTTTTATTGAATCAATAATTATTAAGTCACTTGCAGTCATAAGAATTCAAGATTTTCTCTTAAAATTGATAATATTGATTCTACTGCCTTATTCTCAGTTTCTGCTGAATCAATAGTAATTGGGTAATAACAATAGTCCAATTTAGCAAAACTACTAAAATTCCAAATAAAAAGTGACTTAGGTGTTTTTATATACTTAATATCTATACTATTGACTGTCATAAAAATCATTTATTGGAATGTCACAGATAATTTGTTCAAACTTTATCTTCCTGACCAGAAAGTGGTAGAATTGATTGGTAATTAAAAACATAGAATCTATAGTCAGCTGCCTAAGCTTAAATTATGGTTCTATAATTAAATAATCTTTCTCTACCTCAGTTTTTTCACCCATAAAGTAGATAATGATATAATTATAACACTTTACTAATTATACATTTAGAAAGTATATGCTTAGCATGCAGCAAGTGTTAACTTTCATTTTTATTGATAAAGCTAATATCTATAATGTCAGTATTTGATGAGTTTTAATTAATTATAAAGTGGAAATCAACTTAACTATAAAGTGGAAATAAACTTAAACAGTATTGCTTAAAAGAGAGACCCAAAGCCTTTAACATTCCTTCATCCAAAACCACTCCACAAGCACAACCTTTCTTTATGTTCTATCTCAGAAATTTTCCCATTCCCATTTCCATGCTGGTAGATTATATGGTACCTAGCTGGTGCCTGAATTGGCCTTCATGAATACCCACTCATTTGGTTTTTGTGTGTATGCGTATGTGTATGTGTATGTGTATGTGTGTATCCTTGTCTTTCCCAAAAAGAGCCTTAGTCTTGGTATTAAAATCTTTATATTGAAAATGGTCATTCAGAGAGAACTTTGGGAAAACATAGGCAGTGGTGAGTATCTCCTAGTACAGGTGGTCAGGTAGACAGCAGGCATTTAGTACTTGAGTGCCAGTGATGCCACAAAGGGTGCCACCTTTTTTTACCAGGGACAAGGCCACTCTGGTCAGAGGCCCTATTGGATTGGTTGGCAAACAACAGACCAGCAGATGCTGGGACAATTTCCTGGTAATGCTGTCCTATAGCTCCTTTAATCTGGACAAGAATATAGGCAGGATTCAGAGTAGCTTGCCAGGATCCCTTTGCAACCAATAATGACATCCAGAAAGCGGGAGCTTCTGTAAGGTAAGTGACACCATCAAAAATCAAAACAGACACTAGTTTTAGTGCCAGAGCAAAGTGTTTGAGGCCTGTTGCTGTGCTGTCAGCAACACTTTAGTTACCATATCATGGGGATGACTAAGAAGTCTAAAGGAAGAGCTGGGCTAGCTCTGGGCAGGTTTCAAGAGTTCTCATATCTGTTAATATGTCAAAGTCCATTTTGAATATCCCAGAGGGACTATGCTATGTGGAGTTTTAAATGTCTTTGACCACAAAACTTTTCCTTTTTAAAAGCATCTATTTGAAATTCACTTTGTTAACATGAAAGTACTAAAAAAGTCACAGATTTTAGAAACATTTAAACCTAGATTTCACTCGGAGCTCCATCACATGCCAGTTACATTAACTTGGATGCATCATTCACTCTCTCTAACCCTCATTTTCATTCCTCTTGTATAATAGAAATAATCAGATCCACTCGGTTATAATTGCATAAGGTCTGGAGAGAAAGAAAACTTTCTGAGATTAACAGAAGAAAGCTTACTGTTCACAATTGGTTCACCTTACCTTCTGAGTTTATACTTTCCTTACACCTGGGTGAGGCACATCACTAGTTCTGGGTAGTAGGAGGTAGTGGCCAGTAAAAAAGTCCACTTCTAATCTGGCCCATAAAATTTTTCTATAAGCAACACAATCAACACAATCTCTATCTCTCTTTCTCTCCCTCCTTCCTGCTGACCAAGACCAAGAGAAGCAAATTCTGAGGGGTTAGGGAATAACTTTAAGGAAGAAGGAACATGCTGGGTCCCTCATTCACTTCTTGAAAGAAAACTATTACTGAACCATCTTTCAAAATTCAGGTTTGTGTGTCCAATGCACAGATAAAGCCTGAGACATCAGTGCTTGGAGAGAGAGAAAGGTTTATTTGATTTGATCAAAGTGAGAAGAAAAGAAGGCAAGATCTCTCAAATCCATCTTCTTCAAAAAGCAAAAGTAGGGAGATTGTGTGCCGCTAGGGAGTAAGGAAGTAGAGTGTGTATATGTTGGGGGAGGGGAAGGAAGTTTCAGAGAATCAAAGAAAAAATCTGCCTTTCTTCAGTCACAGATAACTAACTGGTGTTAGCATCGGGTCACAACTTCATTAAAAGCATTTTATTCCTTCTGTAAAACTCAAATTTTTTTGTGACCCTGGAGTTATCTCCTCCTGCTTGACAAATAAACACCACATCAGCAACTTAAAATCATACTGTGAGAATCAGGGGTACTGCGTTGAAGAACCAGGATTCTGCAAAATGTCTCATAATTGTGCATCAGTGATGTTATCTTTAAAGCAAAAAGCATAAGTTAGACATCTTGTGATTGTTGCCATTGTTTAAGCTATTATTGTTTTGTACTTAAGTGGCTATATTTTTCTATTATCTCAAGCAAGTTCTCTCCTGAGGACTTGCCATTTTTCCTCTGTGTCTTCCATTGTCTTCCCTCTGTGTGTGACTGTGTTCAAATCTCTCCTTCTAATAAAGACACCAGTCATACCTAATTATGTCCTATCCTAATGACTTCATTTTACCTTAATTACTTCTTTAAAAATCCTATTACCAAATATAGTCACATTCTGAGGTACTGGAGGTTGGAACTTCAACATATGAAATTTGGGGTGGGGTACACAATTAAGCCCACAACAATCCCCAACCTGTAACTCTGTTCTCCAAAGAGTTTCAGTAAATAAAACTGTCCAGATAATACCCTTAGACTCTTGTTGAAGTGTTGATCACAAGTAAGTTAATATCTCTACTTACCTTACTCTACAAATGTCAGTTTCACTCTCTGCATTGAGATAATGCTTTATTGTGGGAAGGGGAAAATAACTGTGGCAAATATAATTGGTTTTTATCTCAGTTATTTAACTAAAATTATCGTGATGTATTTGTTAAAACATGAAAGAAAGTGAATTTCAGACTGAATGCCTACTGGGCAGAAAAATAAAGCTAACTTCCAGTTATGACTAGGTTATCCTTTAATTATTGTGTTGTCACATGTGGATATATGGTAAGCACTTGTTCAAAGGAGGAATGGCATATCTGAAATTCACAGAGCCTTTTAAAAGCATATCTGGTAAGATGTTTTTAAAATATATTTTTCATGTCCAAAAATGCTAGATCGCCAGAAAATATTTGAAAGAACAATGAAAATTTGCACTGCTTTTAAAAATTGTTACAGTATAGAAAAAAATACTTATTAAGTAGATTTTTCTATTAGTAAAATTTATTTGGAAGGCATCAGGAGGGATCATCACTGAACATAAAGCTCCTGCCTATATTGTTATAGCATGCACACTCATATTGCGGTTTAGTCTCTCAAGGTTGTTAAAGCAGAGATAGCTTCGCTTACCTAACTATGGAGTGAAACGGACTCACCAGCAAGTAAAACCTCAAACTCATTGCTACCTGATCACTCAAAAAGAAATCTCTGTTGGAAGATGGGCACATCTATGGAGAATGGCTTGAGAACCTGGGGTTTTTTGTTCTTCTAGCCTGGACTCAGTCCCTCATGAGCCCTGGTCCCACCTCTCCCTTTTGAGTGCTTCTGACACTCTACTGTACACATAAGGTCAGCCAAATGTCACATTTTCAAAACTTATACCTATGGGGTCACTCCAGGGTCCTATGGCTGAGCCCCACTTCAAGTGTACCACAAGTTTCCAATGTGGTAAAACCAAACTCTCTCATGTTATTTAGAAGCCATGCATAAATGTGACTGTTCTTCTCATTCTCCCCATAGACTCCTCATTAGGACTTTCTGCTATGAGCAGGTTTTCAGAAGACATCTTGAAAAACATCACATTCTAGCAATGCAACCATTATAGCCTAAAGAGTTCAAGAGAAGACATAGCTGAAAAATGTGCTCTTCCGTATTTGTGATATAGAATTTTGAGCAGTAAATTTGGCATGACCAAAAACAAATTGGCATTCACATTTAACTATGTATTCTGGGTTTGATTTGCATTTGTGGCCATAAACAAAGCACATTTAAAAACTTAGAGTCATTGAGAGCTGATATGCCCATGTGATCCAGTCGATGATTCTATTTAATTTCAAGAGTTATGATGTGACCAATATTAAATAAATGGTCTCAGACAACTCATTATGAAACAATTTCTCCAAAACAATGATATTATGAGTAATGATGGAAGATGTGTAATTATGCAAAAATAGTTTTAACAATAAGGAACATGAAATGATAGTTCTTGGACCTAAACAGAATGAGGTGTTGTCTGGACACTGAAGAATCTTCACATGCTTGGTTGAAAAATAAATAAGTACTTTTTTTCTACCTATTATTCAAAGCTTCATATAAATCCAAAGAATCTTATAATACATATTTGCTAGTCACCTTTTTATTTAACCTTTTGATTTTGCAAATGAGTTCTTACAGAAGTGGGGAGGGGTGAAGATTTCTAGGGTGAAGAGCACACTATATATTATAGAGTTTTCATACAAATCTATGATTCCTGTATATGTCCTAGTATAATGTGTGTTTTTTTTATTAATCTAATATAATTTAAGAGCAGTTATAGATTCACAGCAAAACCAAAGAGAAAATACAGAGTTCTCATAGCCCACAGCCTCTCCCACAATTAAATCCCACATGGTACATTTGTTGTAATCAATGGATGAACAATGACACATCATTATCAACCAGTCAGCAATTTACATTAGAGTGCACTCTATGTGTTATATATGCTATGGTTTTTGACAAATAAGTACAATGACATGTATCCACCATTATAGTACCATACAGAATAATTTTACTTCTTTGACAATGTGCTTTGAAATGTGTGTGTGTGTGTGTGTATGTATATATATATACATATATATATATATATATACATACATACATACATACATACATATACACATACATATATATGTATATATATATACTTTTACCTTGGAATAATTTTACAGTTACAGAATTGTTACAAAGGTACTCTTCACCTTGCTTTCCTAATGTTAGCACCTTACATGGCCCTGAAACATTTGTCAAAACTAGGAAATTAACATAATACAATACTATTAACTAAGCTACAGACTTTATGTGGCTTTTACAACTTTTTCCACTATTAACTGTTTCTCTCTCTCTCTCTCTCTCTCTCTCTCTCTCTCTCTCTCTCTCTCTCTCTCTCTCCCCCCTCCCCCTTTCTCTTAGTTCCAGGATCCTACTCAGAGTGCTACATTGCATTGCATTTTATCTAGTCTCCTCCATTTCTTTCTAACTGTAACAGTTTCCCAGTCTTTACTTGTTTTTCATGATCTTGATTCTTTTGAAGAACATTGGTCAGGTATTTTGTAGAATGTTTCTAAGTTTTTCTTTGCCTGATGTTTTCTAATGATTCAGTTGGGATATAATACCTTTTTAAATCAAATTGTTTACCCAGTTCTCAAACAAAATAGGCATAGCCCTCTTTAGGACTATCATACGCCAAAGACTGTGATCTTAAGTATACATCATCTAATATGATTTTCCAACCTCATACACTTTTCAATTTCATGTAGACCAGTTGTCCATCACCCATAGTTATGATAAGATGCCCTCTTCCATGACTGATTTTGTAAACACTGCCTCTACTACTTGCAATGCCCTGTTTTCCTCCTCTCTATTAAGTCCATAAACAACCACACATTCTTAAACAAAAGCTAACATCTCACCCTTCATGAGTCTTCTCCTGAAGCTCCCTCTACCCCACTTTGGTTTGCATCTGGCTTGTAGCAGAGCCTTTCTTGTGATGGTTCTTTTATTTTTAGAAATCTTTCTGTGCTTTTTCACTGTTACCTATACCTGATTTTTTTTTTCCCGGTCAGATTACAAACAACTTGTGTACAAAAGTATTGTATTGTATTTATATCGATTCTCTACATTCTTTTCTCAATGCTTTCTATCTAAAAAACAGTTGAAAAATTACTACAGAAAGAAATAAGAGCCTTATTTTATCATTAAGAAAACTGCACTTAAGTCATGTTAAGATTTTTTTAAAGAAACTAATCCTGAATAAATTTTTATTATACCACATTGACTTCCTCTAGAAAATTTTTATTTTACAGAAGCATGAGTCTAAATGGTATTTAATTTTTTACAAAAAAGAGCTATTTTAAATCATTCGTTTGTTCATACACTCAATAAGCATAGATTGAGCACTTACCATGAATTAGATATTATGACAACCAAAAATGGGATAAAAATAGAAGATAGGTCTTATTTTCAAAATGATCATAATCTACGGAGTAGGAGAAATCAGAAAACTAAGCTATCGACAGAGGAAAAGGGAGGGAGAAAGGTAAGAAAGAAATTACTGGTATTTATTATTGGATATCTATTATTTAAGTTTCAAACACAGTTATCCAATTCTGTTTTGATTTTTTTACTCTCCATAGTGGTCACATGATCTGAAATTCATAAATGTACAGATAGGTAACATAGCATATCTTTTTTTTTTAAATAATAATTATTTTACACATAGACCAACTGGATGAAACTTAAACTTATTTATACCTGGAAACTTTATACATATCTATTCCTCTTATGTCTGAGACTCTTTATAAAGTCATTTCTTTCATAATAGAATATTTGCAAAAATTTAACAATAATAGCTCATTAAAAATAAATAATTGATTCTGTTTAGATAACAGAGTAGGTAAACACAGTAAACACTGCGCTTGCCTCCTCTCATGATCACAATAAAATTATAATTAAATTATAGAACAAGCATCTTTGAGAGTTTACTGAAGTTGATCTTAATGAAAGTCATATAAGTAAGAATATACAGAAGCTAGAGAAGATTGGTAGAAGGAGCAGAGATACAGAACAAAACTGATCTCACACCCATGTATGGCCATTAAAAATATCTCAGCTGTGGAGGTCTCACCTGAAGAATGAGGGGTCTCAGCACCACATCAAGCCCCCTAGTCTATGGTTCCACTGTCAGGGAGAGAAGTCTTCACAATTTCTGGCTGTGAAAACCAGCAGAGATTGTGGCTGCGAGAGATAGGGGATAGCTGAGGACTCAGGCATTCCTCTTATAAGGTTCACATGTGGACTCACTTGTTTGAGCTCCAGTGCTGGGGCAGAAGCTAGAAAGACCCAAGAGATATATAAGAAGAAACTAAATTGTCTGGCTTCAAGGCAAGGGCTGGAGGGTCAGCTTTCTCCAAGATAAAAGTCCTAGCAGAAGACATTGTCCCCTTGTTGAGACCTCCTCTGACCCAGACTGCTGACACAGGCAGTTGCCATACCTCAGTCTCCATTAACCTGACTAACATCATTACCTGAAACCCCATACCTCAAAGCCCACTCAAGCTACTCCCAGTGGTTTTTCCATACAAATGACCTCATGCTGCAGATTTTCTTAAAATTTCTTAAAGGTTCACAAACCTCAAATAAGTAGCATCTGACATGAGCATGCACTATACCTCTTGCTGTGAAGATTCAAGCCTTGCACTAGCAGTATGCAGCCTCAATTCACAGTGTATTATCTCCCAGACATCTCCAAGTACAACATAAGTGTCAAACATCTGCAGATCACTTTATAGCTCATACCAAGTGGACTTTGGCAAGGCACAGGCTGTGGCTGACTTTGACCTGAAACAGAGACCCTCCCAAGAGGCCCAGGACCAACACACCCAACGGGTGGCTTCAAGTAACACCAGAGCATGACCTAACCACATCCACAAAAAAAACACACTAAAAGGGCAAACTGAGCTGGCACTAGAGCTCTAATAAATAAACTTCTGCTCCATAGGGTCAGCCCCTGCACAACTTCTCCACTGTAGTTATTACCATACCTTACAATTGATCAGCCTAAAGTCTAATCCTTCATATTGATGTGCAAATAGCAATCAAAACTCAACTACAACAGGAGGGCATTCACACACACAACAGACATACCTGGAGCACCCAATTAAAGTGACCTCGGAGATTGTGTCACTGAACCCCAAAGGACACATACTACATAAGGCCATTCTACTAAGATTAAAAGATATAACAGCTCTACCTAATACATAAAAACAAATGAAGAGGGGCAGCCTAACTGGGGAGACAAAGAAACATGTCCCAAATGAAAAAACAGAACAAAGTTTCAGAAAAATAACTAGAGACAAGCAATCTACAAGAGACAGAATTTAAAATACTACTTATAAGAATGTTCAATGATATCCAAGAGAACTTCAACAAAAAACATACAAAATTAAAAAACTGAGATAGAAAACATAATAAAGAACTTGTCAGAAATAAAGAATAAAATAACTGAAATAAAGACTACATTAGAGGGAATCAACAGTAGATTAGATGAAGAAGAGAACTGAATAAGTGATTGGGAAGACATGGTAGCAGAAAACAATTAGAACAGCAAAAATGACAAAAATTCTCCCCCCACAAAAAGAAAGAATAAGAATAGTTTAAGTTTAAGAGTCTCTGAGAACATCAATTGTACCAACATTCACATCATAGGAGTACCAGAAAAAGAAGAGAGAGGGCAAAAAATTGAAAACGTATTTGAAGAAATAATGACTAAAAACTTCCGTAACCTGCTGAAGGAAATGGATATACAAGCCAAGAAAACTCAGAGTCTCAAATAAAATGAACTCAAACAGGCCCACACAAAGACACGTCATCATAAGAAAATCTTAGAAGCAGCAAAACAAAGCAATTAGTTATTTACAAGAGATCTCCTGTAAGACTGTCAGCTGATTTCTCAGAAGAAACTTTGCAGGACAGAGGAATTGGCACAAAATATTCAAAGCAATGAAAAACAAGGACCTACAACCAAGATTACTCTATCCAGCAAAGCTTCATTTAGAATTGAAGGACAGATAAAGAGCTTTCCAGACAAGAAAAAGCTATGCAAGTTCATCAACACCAATACAGTATTACGATAAATATTAAATGGATTTATTTAAGAAAAGGTAAAAAAAAGAAAAGAATCAAAAATATGAATAATAAAATGTAAATAATGACATCCCTATCAAATTATTATTTTCTATATAAAATCAAAAGACATAGGCTGGCTGAATGAATGAGAAAATTAAACCCTTACATATGCTACCTATAAGATATTCACTTTAGATTGAAAGTGACTCACATACAGACTGAAAGTGATTCAAACCAGACAAAATAAGCTTTAAAACAAAGGCCATCTACCAAGAAATAAAGAGGGACCCAATAATTCCACTCATAGGTACTTATCCAAACAACAACAACAACAACAAAACCCAAAGCACTACTTTAAAGACACGTGTGAATCCATATGTTTATTGCAGCATTATTTACGATAGCTAAGCTACAGAGACAACCTGGGTGTCCATCAATGGATGAATGGATAAAAAAAAAGAGGTAGTACATTTGTACAATGAAATATCACCGAGCCATAAAAAAAAAAAGAATGAAATTTTGCCACCTGCAATAACATGAGTGGATCTAGAGGGTACTGCACTCATTAGAGTGAGTATGAGAGAGAACGACAAATATCATATGATTTCACTCATATGTGGAATTTAGAGAAAAGGATAAATGAATAAATAAAACAGAAACAAGCTCAAAGAGAACATTTTGATGGTTGCCAGATTTAAAAGGGTGGTTTAGGGTGACAGATGAAGAGGGAAGGGCTTCAGAGGTACAAATTGGTACTTATAAAATATTCATGAGGATATAGAGTATAGCATGGAGAATATAGTTGGTAGTTTGTTAAATTATAATGATAGATGATAGATGATTGGATGGATGGATAGATAGATAGATAGATAGATAGATAGATAGATAGATAGATAGATAGATAGATGATAGATGATAGATAGATAGATAGGTAGATAGATAGATAGATAGATGATAGATAGATAGATAGATAGATAGATAGATAGATAGATAGATAGATAGATAGATGATAGATAGATGATAGATAATAGGTAGATAGGTGATGGATAGAAGGATGGATAGATAGATGGATGGATGATAGAGATAGCAAGTTAGCTATATAAGAGAGAGAGAGACAGACAGACAGATAATTAGTTACAATATGCTTTGATTATTCTTTGAGCCATGTACACTGTACATGTACACTGCTGTGTACATGGTAGCAGTGATAAGATACAAGGGTCAGGCTCCATTGGTCTACTTGACATAAGTGTAAATTCATTAGGCTTTTTTAAACTAAATTTATTGGGGTAAAATTGGTTAATACATTTTATAAGTTTCAAGTGCATCATTTGCACATTGCATTATGTGCTCATCACCCAAGGTCTAGTTTCTTTGAATCATCATACATTTGATTCTCTTTACCCTCTTCATCCCCTCACTTCCTTCCCCTTTGGTTACCACTACAGTATCTATGAGTTTATTTGTTTGTTTTGTTTGTTCATTTGTTGCTTTCTGTTTATCTCACTTTTGATCAAAATCATATGGTTCTTGTACATTTCCATCTGACTTATTTCACTTAGCATTATATCTTCAAGATTCATTTAAGTTGTCACAAATGTCAATATTTCATCTTTTTATGGCTAAATAGTATTCTACTGTATCTATGTACTACATTTTCTTTATCCAATCATCCAGCAAAGGACATATAGGTTGTTTCCATGTCTTCACTATTGTAGAAAACGCTTCAGTGAAAATAGGGGTACATGTATCCTTATGAATAAATGTTTTAAAATTTTTCAGGTTGATACCTAGAAGAGGAATTTTCTGAATCATATGGTAGCTCTATTCTTAATGTCTTCAAAAATCTCCATACTGTTTTCCATAGTGGTTTCAACAATTTACATTTCCACCAGCAGTGTTTGAGGGTTCTTTTTTCTTCACAACTTTTCCAACAGTTATTTTTTCTTATCTTCATGATAGTAGCCATTCTAACGGGTATGAGTTGGTATCCCATTGTGGTTTTGACTTGCATTTCCCTTATAGCTAGTGAAGTTGGGCATCTTTTGAAATATCTGTTGACCACCTGTATGTCTTCTTTGAAAAAACTGTCTATTTGGATCATGTACTAATTTTTAATCAAATTGTTTTTTGTCGTTGTTCAGTTGTATGAGTTCTTTATCTTTTGGGTATTAGCTTCTTATGTAAGGTATCATTTACAAATATCTTCTCCCATTTAGATGGTTGCCTTTTAGTTTTATTGATGGTTATTTTTGCTGTGCAGAAGCTTTTCAGTTTGATGTAGTTCCATTCATTTATTTTTGCCTTTACTCCCCTTGCCTTTGGGGTCAAGTTCACAAAAACTCAGAGACCAAGGTCAATAAGTTTAGTACCTATTTTTTCTTGAATGTATTTTATTGTTTCAGATTTATAGCTAAATCTTTCATTCATTTTGAGTTATCTTTTGTGTATGATTTTAAACAGCTGTCTAGTTTCATTCTTTTGCATATGGCTTTTCAATTTTCCCAACACCATATATTCAGGAGGCTTTTTTATTTTTCATTGTATGTTTTTGGCTTCTTTGTGAAAAATTATTTTTCCATATATATGTGGATTTATTTCTGGGCTCTCTAGTCTGTTCCTTTAATCTATGTGTCTATTTTTGTGCCAATATCTTTCTGTTTTGGTTATTGTTGCTTTGTAGTATAATTTGAAGTCAGGTAGTGTGATATCTCCAGTTTTGTTCTTTTTGCTCAGGATTCCATTGGCTATCTGTGTTCTTCAGTGTTTCCATGCAAATCTGATGACTTTGGTTGTATTTATTAAAAAATGCCATTGCAATTTTAATGGGGACTACATTAAATATGTATGTTGTTTTAGGTAATATAAATATTTTAAATATGTTGATTTTTCCAATCCACGAATGCAGAATACTTTTTTTATGTCTTTTTTAATTTCTTTCAATAAGATCTTGTAGTTTTCAGTGTGTAGGTTCTTCACTTCCTTTGTTAAGTTTATTCCTGGGTATTTTCTCCTTTCTTGCAATTGCAAATGAAATTATTTTTTTATATCATTGTTAATAAAGAGAAATACAATGAATTTTTGTACATTGGTTTTTGTATCTTGAAACTTTATTTGTTTTTGTTTCTAATAGTCTTTTTGTGGAGTCTTTAACCAGAGTCTCTGTTGTACTGTGGCTATAGGTCAAGCAGTCATGTCCAATTGAGTTAAAAGTAAGGTCATGCTTGAAAAACCAAGGCATTTTTAAAAACAAAAGTGCTTGGATGATGAGTTATATGAATCTTAATTTGTCATTAGCATCTTGAGGGACACTTGTTTATGCATATTCTTTAATGTGAAAAAAAGAATGGTGATGAAAAGAGAAAAGAAGTGCATAAAGAAGAAAACATTGCTAAAAGAGAAGGGGTTCCAAAGACGAGCCTCTCCTACTTTATTTGCTTTCAAAACCCATCTCTATAACAAAAGATAAAAATCATTTGGCTCTAAAACAAATAATTTTTAAAACATGTGTTCTTCTAACCCTCAAATTAAAATTGAAAGTGATGTGATTAATGTATTTTATTTATGTCTTTGAGTAAGACCATCAAGAAGACATAATTGCAGTTTCTTTCTTTTAAGGATTCAAAGAATGCATTTGAGTGAAGTGATTAACTCTTTGCTAAATCTTGATCAAATATCTTCCAAAGTAGAAAGGTCAAATAAAAAGCTATTCTTAATAAAAATGAATGAATAGAATTGATTTAATAAAATTATAATGTTTTTAATGAATGTGGAAGACTGTGTTCAGGACAGAACACTGACATTTTGCCTTAATGCATATTTTATTAAAATCAATGTGGTGTATTATGTAAGGCCTAATGAAAAGAAACAAAATTCAATCTATAAAAAGTAACCAACTCTAATTCAATTGAAATTTAACATGATACTAGGTACAATGTTCATCCAACACATAATTATTGAGTGCTTATGATACATTAGGCACTTAGAAAGCATCTATCAGAAGTCACTTTTTCTTCCCTTAATATATATAGTATGAAATAACTAGCTTAAAATTTTGAATCAGATTCAAGTGCACCAAAATACATAGTATTTCAGTAGCATTTTAAAGAATTATTTCTGTTATATTTTAAATAAAACTTCAGTCCAAAAAAAAGTTGAATGCTAATGGACTTCCCAATTCTAATAAATGACTCCAGTTGTTAATAGAAAGTGTAACCATCTCCATTTCAAATTCAAAGGTAGATTTTGGTACTGAAATATAATGGCTACTTATACTTCACAGCATGCAGTTTTGTTTCTACTGGGTTGTCCTCTCTTATAATAAAAATCAGGTGTCTAGCCATGCCTATTTTTTACTTTAGCTTTCAAAAGGCTAAGATACTAAACTTCAGGAATCAAGCAGGGTATTACTTGTTTTTAGTCTCATGTCTTTGTCTTGATCTTGAGTGCCCATTAAAACTTCTTTTTCCCCTAATGTCAATTCTTATTGATATTGAATTTTACTTGGTTACATCTGTTTTTAAAAAAGATGTTTTCAAACAAATGAGAAACAAAGTTATTGGATAAAGTAAAATATAACTTTTTAAAATATATATGTTTTAACTCTTTGAGAGATGAAACAGTATTTTAGTCGTTATTTTTCTGCAATACTTGGCTCATCTCTTGTCATATAGCAGATAATCATTCATTCTTATCTTAAATTCAGTAGATAATTTTATTCATTAAGTCGACAAGTGTATACTGAGCACCAACAGTGTTCCAGGTACATTGCTCAATGATAAAGTTATAGACAAAAATTAGATAGGAGCTGGCTAATGATCAGAGCAGGCTAATTGCTATAACAAATAAACCCCAAATCTCAGAAGCCTAAAACAACAAAGCTCATTGCTCACTCATGTCATAGTCCTAAGCCAGAGAGGGCCTCTCTGTCTTATGATAGATGCTTCATATTTTCCATATGTGGTCTTCAAAGTGGTCTTGGATATCAAAATCCACTTGAAGATGGGAATGAGAAAAATTGCGGTGGCTCCTGTGAAAGGGGGTTTAGAGCCAGCCCTGAATGAACAGCCACTTGCATCCACATTCCAGGGGCCAGGATTCAAACCTAAAATTCCATCTAACTTTTTTAAAGTGTATATTTGTTGAAAGGGGCTGGGACATGTCTTTTTGAATGACCAGGAGAAAAAGAAAATATGCCTGATGACCATCAAGCATTATATCTCTCATAGTCCACCTGTCTGGAGCAAACTTGCCTATCCCCCAGGAAACAATGCAAGATCTACATGGCTTTTCATACTCTAATAAGAGACACTTGCCCAACATGGACACATGTTTACTTGATAAGTAATGATGGGCTAAGTTCAGGAAAATGACAATGAAATTTCCAGTCTAAACATGAAAAAAATGAAGGACACACAGAATTCAATGGTCTGGTTATGAAATCCATTTGTTTCATGGAGTAAAAGAAGCTCCTTGATTAGGCTTTAATACTGTTTTGTAAAAGGAGTACCCCTGTCCAATTTCTACTATTCTCTTTGCCATATCCAAAGAAGATGTGAGAAGGTATATCTTCCTTGGGAACTTCAGCTTCCCCAGCATTCTTCTTGCTGCAATGAATTTGTTCTGAAGATCAAATAGGCAAAGGGTTTTTTTTTTTTTAATTGAGGGAAAGAGATTGCTTTTTTTATTTGTTTGTTGTTTTTTGTTTTGTTTTATTTTGCATTTTGATTGTAGTATTGTTAGCAATACATCTTCAAAATTACATTTAGGTTTTGATCTATTTGACTCCAGATGACCCATTTGGCTTTCTCTGACTATACCCAAAGTTTTTTCTGAGGTTGTCTCAGTCTGGTCAAGATGCTATAACAAATGGCATGGATTGAGGGATGTGAACAATAAATGTTTATTTCTCACAGTTCTAGTGACTGAGAAATTCATGATTAAGTTGCCAGTCTGTTTGGGTCCTGATCAGAGCCCTCTTCCTTGTTTGTAGATAGTTACGTTTTTGCTGTGGCCTTAATAGAGATTATTTCTCTTCTATCTTTTCTTGTAAGAGCACCAATCCCATCATAACAGCTACACCTTTACAACCTAATTACCTTCCCATTGCAAATTTAGTTAAGCTACTACTCCATGGTGTTTTTTGTAATTTATTTATTTTAATTAGTTTCAAGTATAGAGTACATTGGTTAGGTATCTATATAGTTCATAAAATGATCACCTCAATTGCTCCCTCCCTCCCATGACCCTCATCCTAGCCAACATATTAATGCTAACTGCATTCTCTATGCCAAGCTCATGACTATCAATCAGCTACTAATTTGCACTTCTGCCCACAGCCTCTTTAAATCCCTCCTCTCTGTCTGTCACCAAATTGTCCACTATATTTGTGAGTCTGTTTTTGATTAGTTTGTTATTTTTATTCCTTAGATTCTGCATTTAAGTGAAATCATATAGTGTTTATCTTTCTCTGTCTGACTTAAATACTTTGTAGGTCCATCAAAGCAATACCTTTTTCCATCTCCTTCCTTTTAGTCTGTGTGTGCTTTTAATCTGAGGTGAGTCTCTTGTAGGCAACATATGTAGTGGTCTTGTTTTTTTTATCCATTCATCCACTCTATCTTTTAGTTGGATCACTTAATTATTTTCCATATGAGGTACTTATTGACAGAAAAGTAGTTGTTACCATTCTTTATTATTGTTTTTTGATACATGTTTTTTTTTAAAGAAGTCCTTTCAATATTTTCTGTAATACTGGCTTGGTGGTAATAAATTCCTTTGGCGTATTTTTGTCTGGGAAGCTCTTTATCTGTCCTTCAACTTTAAATAAGCGCTTTACTAGATAAAGTATTTTTGGTTGCAGATCCTGGGTCTTCATCACATTGAATATTTTTTGCCAAGCCCTCTGACCTGCATAGTTTCTTTTGAGAAATCAGTTGCCAGTCTTATGGGTGTTCCCTTATAGGTAACTATCTGTTTTCTCTTGCTGCTTTTAAGATTCTTTCTTTGTATTTAAACTCTGGCATTTTAATTATGATGTGTCTTGGTGTGGACCTCTTTGGGTTCCTAATTTTGGGGACTCTCTGAACATCCTGAGTTTTTATGTCCATTTCCTTCATCAGGTTATGAAAGTTTCCCATCATTATTTCTTAAAATAGCTGTTCAACATCTTGTTTTCCTACGGATACACTAATGAAACAGATATCTTGACCTTTAATAGTGTCCCATATACTCCTTAAATTATTTTTATAGTCTTGGCATCATTTTCTTTGTCATTCTGATTAAGTGTACTTGGCTTTCTTATCTTTTAGATAGGTCATTTGATTCTATTCTTTATTCACTTTGTGTATTCTTTTGTTTATTCCATTTAATATACTTTTTATTTCACTGTGTTCTTTATTTCAGACTGGTTTCCTTTTATAACTTTCATTTCCATTTTTATGTTTTTAATCTCTTTGTTGAAGTTCTCACTAAATTTATCTATACTTTGTAAAAATTCATTGAGCATCTTTATAACTAATGTTTTGAACTCTGCATCTGTTAGCTTACTTGACTCCATTATTCCTGGATCTCTGTTCTGTTCTCTCATATGTTTTTTACTTTTTTTGTCTTCCCATTTTGGCAGCCTTTCTGTGTCTGTTTCTATGTACTAATCAAAGTTCCTAAGCCTCTCAGTCTTATTAGTGTGGATTTGTGTAGAAGTCCAGTGGCACAGTCCTGAGAGTGGTTCAGTTGCAGGCCAAACTTAGCCCAAGGCTCTACCCCTCCAGAGACACCTGTTAAAATTCAGCAAGCAATCCACAGGTGCTATGCTTTTAGTTGCCTCAAAAGGCAACATCAGAAACTGAGGCTACCTCCAGTGTGAGTCTCACCAAGCAGCACCTGACTCTCTTAAGAAACACCTAGATGTGGCTTAGGTGGGGCCGCAAGTTGGGGGAGGTGGGGTTCCAGGAAATCCTCTTAGTGGAGTGATCTCTGTTATCCAGTTTGATGACATCTGGGTTATGGTGGCGCTGTATCCACACACTGGGAGGGGGAACGGCTCAGCAGGGAATAATGAATAACACTGGCCCTTCTGAATAGGCAAGTGTCACCTCAGCCCTCACTTCAACAAGTAAGTCCCTGTTATCCCCTGCGCAGCCAAACTGGCACTGGTGCTCAAAGCAAGGAGGTCCATCACTGCAAAAATCCACTCACAGACGTGGCTCCTTTAAGAGGCACTTGCCACTGTCACTGCCTCAGTCCTGCTCAGCTGCTTGAGACTGAGCAGCTCTGTGTCCTCATTCTGTCCTACCTTCTGCCATCACAGGGTGATTTCTTAGATTTCTTCCTAGTTGTATGGCTTGTTCATCTAGATCCCAGGCAATTTTTCCTTTCTGTTTGCTCCTTGTTTCCATCACAACTTTAATTTTTTGCCAGAGAGATAAACAGAGCCTCTATCATCTACATCATTTTTTTCCCTTCCACTTACTTCATGGTATTTTTGTCTTGACATACTTTTTTTTGGTATAGCAGCCTGCAGTGACCTTAAAATGGCATGTGCCCCTCATGAAAGCACATGCCTGAGATGTAGGTCCCCAATAAGTTTCATGATAAACTATCTCCTGTGCATCCCAGGGCCTTCCTCTTGTGTGCTCCTTAGATAAGACCCCATGGGGCTTACCAGAACCCTGCACTTTTGGTTTGAATCAACTAATCCAGTCTAAGTCTGGGAACAAAAGCACTTCACTCATAGACCACCATAAGGGTATGTGCTCAAATCCTGTCTCTCTCCCTATCTGCAGAATTCCCTGACTTTACCCTGTGGGATTCTAGGACCTATGAATAATAAACTTCTTCATTTCAACTTCTCTTGTGGTATATTTTATACTATGGCTCACATACAGCACACTGTGCTTTATTTAACAAGTGATAATTTGACAAATCATAACAGTCCCAAAGGTTTCACTTCCAAATACCATCACATTGGGGATTAGGGTTTCAACACATGAATTTAAAGAATACAAACATTCAGTCCATAGCACAGTCTTACTTCTGTATCTTATGACTTTAAAATGTATGCACTTAAATGATGTAAGGTAATCCAAGAGTAGGTAGTATTCAGCTACCTTTATGATATCAGAGAAGACTTCTCAGAAGAGGTAATGTTTGAGATTCATCTTGAAATATTTCTGTTGAAAACCAAGTAGATAGAAAGGAAAGAAAAAAAAACAATGGATGGCTATGGAGCACACTCAGCAAGGTTAGGAGAATTGTAAGTGTTTTGGCATTCCCAGAACAAAGTGATCCAGAAGACAGTTTCAAAAACTAAGACTGAAACAATGTTATATACCAGATTATAAAGAGTCTTATTGGCTTTGCTTGGAAGTTTGGTCTGTAAGCAACAGAGAGTCTCTAAGAGACTTTAAACAGAGAAATTATAAGATTAAAATTGTGTTTGGGGGAAACACCTATCTTTAGTGAGGAAAATTAAGCAAAGAGTAAGAAGCAGGGTTTAAAGAACCACTCACTGGTTATTATCATAGTTCAGGCAGAAGTAGATGAAGACCCAGACAAAGGCAGAGGCTGTGGAATGGAGAAGAAAGTTTGGATGCAGAAACTGTTAAGATGGAGAGACAGAGATTGCAAACAATGAGAAATAGTGGTTCTCAATGCATTCAGTGATTTGTTAGTGCTCATGTTCTCTCCAGTCCTGCAAGCAAATGGTCATCTCCACTATGCCTATTGGAATAGAAAAATGGGAACCTTCTGTTTCTTAGCTCTTCCACACAAATTTTGTCCATGACTCCTGAATGAAAACTCAAGATTCCAACCCAATAGGCAAGCAGAGTCTTGACCTTATAGAGAGCAGATTCATAGAAAAGAGCAAACCAGAATAAAATTGTAGACTCCACCAGTGGAAACATTGTAGAAAGCTGAACACTATATCCCATTTAGTTAAGACATTGTTAACCTACAACCAAGAGTTAGAATGAGAGACAGAAACATAGTGAGAAAAAATACATGTGATTTTACATGCAAACAGGACAGCAATAATTTAGTATCTACTTATTCATTTATTAAAAGTTAAAATTTCTTCCAGATGTTATTTAATCATCATCAGCCTCTTAGTTTGCTTGCCCGAAATACAAAATCAAATTCAAGTGTTTTTTTCCCCTCATTATCTCTGTGCCTGATAGTATTCTAAGTGTGCATAATAAAATAATTGAAATAGTTGTACAGTATGCATTAGTCTTTGCCAGGTTTGTTCACTAGTTTGTTTCTTCCCTACAGGTGAAAATATTATCTTTGACAAAGTAGATCATCTTCAAACTGGTCCATGTCTCCATAACTAAGTACAAAACATACTTAGTGGTCTTACTTGGAACAATACCATCAGCATAAGTAGAAGCAAAACTAGAGAGCAAGAATTGTATGGCAGAAAGAGTATAGGTTTCTCAGCTTGAAGACAGATTGTGGATATGCAGGTTTTCAGCTCTGTTTCCTTCCTTGGACCTGTTCAGTAACCTCTCTAAGCCTTTATATATAATAAGTGGCAGTGAAAATGATCAAAGTGTTCAGTAAAAGGTGGTGGTACTTGTGTATCTTGAGATCTGAGAGAAGATGTAGAGCCCTGTTAGCTACTGGTGAGGTATAAAGCCATGAGTGCTAACAAGACCCTATTATCTTAGTAGCCCAGTAAACTCTCAACCAATGCCACTGACCAAATTTCTGGGGTAGTATCCTACTTGGAACTGGTGGTATAGGGTTAGGGGGCTGACTAGTCTCTGCTTCCTCAACTCTAAGACATATATTTCTGTTCACATTTTAATGTATCTGAAATCTGTATGCAGCTTTTAACTTACTTACAATCAATTAAATATTGTAACTTTCCACCCTACCCCAACTCTAGAATGCTATCTTAATATTGATGGAGCAATCTCCAATCAATGACATTGTGGAAAGGGGTAAATAAGATATTGGCTATGCAAAGCAAGAAAAGCCACTGCCTATCTGTTTTCAGTGCATTCTAAATTTAATGGTGTTTCACACAGTTTCTACATCTCTTTAGCTGGTGAGCATGATCAGGGTGCCCAGGTGAAGTCAAACGGTATTCCAATATTTGCCTCATGGATTTCACACTCCCCATGCCTTTGATCAAATAGAACTTTCTTCTAATATACTTTTCCCAACTTTTCTCTAGCAAGCATCTCCTAATATGTTGTTTTACTTGAGCCTTGCTTCTTCTCTGAAATCTTTTCTGATGTAGATAACCTTTACTCAGAAGTGGAAATGACAACTCTCTCATCTTTGCCCTACAATCTATCATTTGTGGAATGCTTCTGATATTTCATTACATTTTTTTGTTTGTAGGTAAGGTTACTCCACCTCCAGTCCCTCATTCCTTAGAGCAAAGACTCGTTCCTCTTCCAGCCACCATCATTTACTTAGAGCATAGAAGTTATTTAAGAAGTCTTGCTGAATAAATTAATATTCTCCATACTAATTTTAGCCTATAGGGAACTTTATGATGAAACTAAGCTTTTAGAGTAATTTTAAAGTAATTTGCAGATAAATGTTTTCACATTTGGGGAGGAGGTTAAATACCCAGAAGAGGTATTGATGAGTCATATGGTAATTTCATTCTTAATTTTTTGAGGAACTTTCAAACTATTTTCCATAGTGGCTGTACCAATTTATGTTCCCACCAGCAGTGTCTGATGGTTCCTTTTGCCCCACAACTTCTCTAACACTTGTAATATTAGTCAGCCATAAGGAAAAATGTAATACTGTTTGCAAAAAAAAAAAATTAGATCTTGAGATAATCATACTAAGTGAAATAAGTCAAACAGAAAATGCTGAGAACTATATGATTTTATCCATATGTGGATATAAAACTGAAAGCAATGAACAAACAAAACAAACTCATAGATACAAACAACAGTTTCGTGGTTACCAAAGGGAAGGTGGAGAGCAGGGAGGTAGATAAGGGTGAGGAGAAGTAAAATATATGGTGACAGAAGGAAATTTAACTTTGAGTGGTGAGCACACAGTACAATATACAGGTGACATTGGAATTGTGCACTTGAAACTATATAATTTTATTAATGTCACCCCAATTATTTAAAAAAGTAATTTGTAACCTAAATATTCAAGTTGGAAGAGGGGTTTCTTAAAAACTTAGAGGGCTGGAGCCCTTCTAAAATGCATGTCACTATCAGATGGCTGAAAGTGTTAAGTACTATTCTACTGGCTGTGTGGTTTATTTGGATTTAGTGGCCTGCACTTTTCACATATACGAGACCTAAGTCTAATCTCTGTGGAGTCTTCTTTTCTTTGTGTATGAATCAAACTGGGGTGCTCATCTTTTCAAATTTGCTACAACAAATAAAACCACTAAATAAGCAGCTCCCATTCATTTTTTATGGCTGATAGTCATTCCCAACAAACAGCAAATGTTATCCTAGGATTAAAGCAACTATAGTTCATGAAGTTTTAATTTCATTATAAGTCATAGTGAATATCTCCACTGCGTGTCTTTTTTTAAAATGTAAATCAAAAGTTAAAATACATGTATTTAAAAAAATTTCTCAGCAAAGTGTTTTGTTCCAGAAACAATTTCAGTGAGTATGACCTTAAGAAACATCATAGAAGGGTTAAACTATCACCAGAAACATTTAACCTGATTATTCTTTATATATATATATATATGTGTGTGTGTGTGTGTGTGTGTGTGTGTGTGTGTGTGTGTGTGTATGTATATATGTGTATATATATTATTATATTAATATATATTCATATTATACATATATAGACAGATGCAATCAAGAGTGCTTAATTACAGATGTCTCAGCTCCTGTCAATATCAAACTTTAATGTTTTATCAGTCTTCAAAGCTGTCACTACAGCTGGCAGCATTCTTGAACATATTATAGCAGCAGCTGTTGGAGGTACACAAACTCACCTGCCTTCATTCAAACCCTCACCTCTTCCCTGGAGAAGCTGGACTAGGATATTAGAACAGTGGCTGTTAGAGGCTGATAGACTCACCTGCATTTGTACCCTTCTCTCTTCCTCAGAAAGCTGTACCAGAAGAGCCAAAGCAAATGAAAAAGAATTCTGGTAGACTAATTTAGAGGCTAATGGCTGCACTTAGGGACAGGTACTCTGATTAGTACAATTTGATAGACAAAGGCTTAGAAAGATTAAATGACTTGCCCAGAACCATAGAGCTAAGTTAATGACAGAGAACTTGAAGACATTTGCCTTTCAATTTTATTTGAAGAGGAATACAAACAAAGAAGTTGAAAATGTCTCTATGATTTTGAACCTAAGCCAAAAAGAGAGAAGACTAGTGGCCATGCATGTAAGCAAATTATCTCCCTACCAGAGCCATTCCTTCAATATTTTGAGAAGTCCAACAAAGTTCTATCTGATCATAATGTGCCCAAAATCTGGTTATCACATGGTTAATGTTTGTAGATATTCTCAATCCTGAAAATATAGTATCTATGTTCATCTGAGGTAGATGTGACTAGAAATGTACCATACATCCAGGTTTTTTTTTCAAACTCTTCCAATTACAAAGATACATAAAACGAGAGATAATGAGAGAATTAAATTTCAAAATATGTTTGTAAATATCACAAAAAATATCTATTACCTTTACCAGAGGAGTTTTTGGCACAATTTCTTAAGCACCACCTACTATGTTTCCTATATATGAAAAAGAATTTAACTAAGAGATTAAATAAAGTATAAAGTCATAGAGAGATTAAGAGGAAAAGCCAAAATTTCAACATAGGTCTGACTACCTATACAATACAAGACATCCTTACTTTCTACTCCTCAATAAGACTAATGCAAATTACTTAGCAAAAGACTCAAAACTGAAATTTTTCAGTACTTTCTCTCCATTTGTTTTCTGAGTTTTTATTTTTATTTTTTGAACTTGAAAACATCTCGCACAGAAGCATCCTCTGATTTTTTTTTCCTGAGAGGTGCTAAATAAATAGTTTTGGTGATATGTGGCCAAGATTGCAAATTTGTCAGAATTCAATTATTAAACTGATATTTAGGTATTTATTGCTGTCATAAGAACTCTGCACAATGGCTTTGAAAAATTGCCCTGACTCATGGTTCATATCTGAGGTTTTACAAAATGTACATTTTTAAATATAATCATGAGGTTACAGACACATTGAATTCATATTCAGTAACATTTTATAATACTGAAAATAAAATACTGGTTACTTTTAGGAAACATTTCTTTCTGCTTACATTTCTCATTCTAAAACTATAAGTCATCTATGAGAGGAGAAATGGTTAAAGAACTTTCAGAAAATGGAAAAATGTTTGGTCAGACATTAAAATAAAGACTAATACTATACTAGATTTCAAACAAATGCAAGGCATCATTTGAGTTCAGCAATTAATAATGACATATTTGATTTCAATGAAGCTTCCTCTAAACATATATCTAATTATTAGAACATCTTCTGAGATTTTAAATAACACCATAATGTTTATAATTTCTCTTTTTATTTATCAATATAAAATAGGTAGAGCCAAAAATCTTTATGCCTTGGGGAATGTTTATAGGGAACAAAACTGTTGTCCTAATAATTCTGATAAATTCTATATCTCCAAACAGTAAATTTACTTGTAGCTGTGGAACCTGCCCCAGGTTGAGCTCAAAGACAGTTTCTATATGACCCTCTTTGTGTCCATTATTTCCTTCTTTCATGACACCACTTCCATTTGCTGGGATCTTCATCAAGGAAGAAAGGTAAATGAGCATCCCTCCCAACTATTTCCCAAGGGCTCTGTTTTTTCCAAAGATTCCCCTCACCCTCTACCCCACCATCAGCAACCTATTACAGACAGAGAACATGACCTGGTCTACTCCGAATTTTAGAACCAGAAACAATGACCTTAAATGACTATAGATTTCAAGAATGGCTCTCTATCACCTATTTTCTTCAGGCAACTCTAAAGAGATCTCTAAAGCACGACCACTACAAAATGTCTTAATGAGGTAGGTTATTATTTCAACACCCCTACAAAAGCATAGTAGCTGGTGTATTTCTGAAGGAAGGACTAGAGAAAGATGAGACATCAAGTAAAGTTTTTTTTTTAATATAAATGAACACTGGTGAAGAAAGAAAAGAGAAAGAATGGTACAGACTGAGGTGGGTAAAATAAAGAAAAACACCATTAGGCATTGCACACTGTAACATACTTAGGGCTGAGCTACAAGCAGTCTATAAGGCAAGATTCCAACCTCAGCACTATTGGCATTTGGACTGGTTAATACTTTGTTCTGGGTTCTGTAAGATGCTAAACGGTGTACAATATTTATTAGCATGTCTACTCTTTACCTAATCGATGATGATCGTACTGCCCTCTTTTATTTTAACAATTAAAAATGTTTTCAGATATTGCCAAATATCTCTCAAGGGCATATATGTTCCTAGTTGAAAACCATGGCCCTAAGGTATACAAATTAATCTCAACCCTGCTTATGAGAAAAGCATTATCATGTTTGTGGAGCATTTCCCCCTGCCCAGGGAAGAAATAATTGAGAGAGTGAACTCTCATTATGGGCCAGAAAAACTCTAAAGTAGTTTATATACAAACTCATACAAACCCTATGGGTTTGTATATGATGTAATAGTTATTATTATCCTTATTTTATAGATGAGAAAGCTAATAAAACTGCCTGATGTCACTTTTTTTAGTAACAGAACCATTACTTACCCCTGAGCAGTGTGTGTTGCTCTGCAAAGCAGCCACCTCCATTGGTTTGTCCAGTGTAATCCCACTGCAGGAGGAATTTGGGGAATTTCACACCAAGGCCATTCTCCTAACCCATAAAGCTATCTCCTAAACCATAAAGAGGGATATGAGACTATAGGATGATGTTGTACTCACAAATACAACTCTGAAATGCCTGTCTCTCCTAGAAGAACAAATAGCATCTTCTAGTTTGTAAATCGAATCTGCCATGTGGTCTCCAGTCTCACATGGAGTTCACCAGATGTAGAGAAGCAGTCAAGTGTCCTGGGAACTGATAGGCAGTGTTTTCTTCAAAAAAAAAACTTTTTAACTATCTTTTCCATGTTCACAACCTCATCCCTCTTTGCTCATCCATCTCAAAACACATATCCTACTAAAGATTATTTATCTATAAAAATAATAAATTTTTACAACTGTGCCAATGATGGTTAATTGTATGTGTAAACTTGTTGGGGCTAAAGGATTAAGATAGCTGGTGAGACAATTTCTGGGCATGTCTGTGAGGATGTTTAGGGAAATGATCAGCATTTGAATCAGTAAATTGATGAGAAATTGCCCTAGCCAAAGTGATTGTGTGTCATTCAATCCACTAAGGACCTGAAAAGAACAAAAATAAAAGGAAGAGTAAATTTGGTCTTTGTTTCAACTTGGACATTAATCTTCTTCTGCCCTGGTGCTTCTGGTTCTTGGGCCTTTGGACTCAGATTGAGACTCACATCATTAACCCTCTAATTAATTTTCAGACCATCAGATGTAGACTAAATTACACCATTAGTTTCCCTGGTTCTCCAGCCTGAAGATGGGAGATAATGGGATTTTTCAGCCTCCATAATTGCATTTTATATATGTATATGTACATATATATGTATGTATATGCATGTACATATATATATGTACATATGCATATATATAATGTGTTATAGGAAACATATTGTATAGAGCATAAAGAAATGAGAACTTTTGGGACATTACAAAATGGATTCCATGAGAACTATGGCAGTAATGTCAACTAACACATAATGGGAATTCCATTAGGGTGTAACTAAAACACAAAACCACAGAAAGTCTGGTTTAACCATGACTGTCCTGGATAAGCACCCATCTACAGAGATGGATAAGCATAAGAATCCCACCTTGTAAGGTTCATATAAACTGAACACCTTAGACAGACAATGCTCAAAATGCTCAATCCTAATTTGAGAACATCATGGAGGGATGCACCAAGAGCCAAAACTCTGACCTTATGACATGTCATAGCCACTGGCTTGGGACCATCACACAGGTATCTGTGCAGCTCATCAATAGAGCTCACTTGGAGACATTAAGAATTTCTGTCCCTTCACTTTGTTGCATAAGACTCAGTACTTCCCCTCTCTCTTTGTTGTGTGTTAACCTGCATGGGTACCTAACTGGTTTATCTGAAAAGGTTCCACTCAAACCTGTTATTGTGAAAAGACCCAAATGCATTCAAGGGTGTTACTGCAGTAGCCATGTTTTTTGCTTGCAACACTGGATTACTCAATTATCAATTACTAATTAATGAATAGACAAGAAAATTTACTTGCTAAATATACATGCTTTTGAGCGAAAAAACCTAGTATCAAGTACTAGCATCACCTTCAAGAAGCTCTGTAAGTAAAAAGTTCCTGTTTAATACAGTTAGATATGGATAACAAGCATCACTTTTCAACAGTTCATGTTAGGCAATATATGAAAGCTCCTGTCAAGGGGCTGGGAAGTTGTGTGTTTGTGGTTTGAACAGGGATGTATATGGATGAGAATTTAAGTAGTGTGAGCAGATGCTGGGCTTCCTCTTCACAACTGCCTTTTCTCAACAGAACAGGATGAGAGACAAAGGAGAATCCACTGTGCTGTCAATTAGCAGGTTCCAGACAAATTGCAGCATCTTTTTTGTTCCCTGAAATGTGGCAGCCTATTGATTCTGCTTTGAAAAATTAAGACTTCATTTCAGAGAACATAACTTCCTCTTTTGCTTATGAAGAAGCAATGTTAAAAAATAAAAATACATATATATTTCTTTAGAGCGTTGATGCAAATGGATTGAGGCTGTAAAAATGATTCTTCCACTATTCCATTTTCATAATAACCTTTCCTCCAAGAACATAAATATGAATACAGTAACACTTTCCAAGAGAAAGAATTGATAAATTTGCAAAGCCTTCAGGAGCACTTCACTTTAAGCCATTGTTTCCATGATCACAGAGTGATGTAAGGCCCTCCCAGGTAGAAATCCTAATGGATGCAACTCACACCTCAGTTGTAGGCAAAGGCAGCTGGAGAGATGGTTAGGAAAAAAAGACACCTGAGAATGCATATATAAGACTTCTTAGTTTACCAGACATTTAGACAATCTGAGCCAGTCCATCAACTTCCTAAGTCATAATTTCCATTTCATCATGTCCTCCATACCCCTAACAATCACTTACCCTTCTGGTATTCAGCCAGAAAGAAAGCCCAGAAGAGGACTGGTGAAGAATTAATTTATATGGCAGGCATTTGCAAGGAGGTACTTAGTTAACACCTGACCTTTTCTTTTCTACAAGTTCAGTAAAGTCCTACTTTGGCCCCATCTCCCCATTGGTGCCTTCCCCACCTCCTCTCCAGACACACATGCTAAATTATAGCTTCTCCTAAATTGCTTTCTTCTTTTTCCAGAAAGTTGCCTCTGTGAAACAAAGATCTCTCATTTACCTAATTTGAACTGAGAAGCCTATTCCTCTAAGAATCAGAACACTAAACTGATTTTTCCCAAAATATAAATCTAAACAAATACCTCTATAACACTAAACAGAGTAATACTAACAAATAGTACACTGAAAGAAAACTTACAGGATAAATGTAATCTTTTTCTTTTATTGCTCTTGACTATAGCTAACTTTAATGTTGTTAGAGTCTTTAGTCTTGGAATTAAACTGTCTTTTGTAATTCTTTATCTATATTGTATTGGAACCAAAATTGTACTAGGACATCAAAATATTATTTCAGTCTGCCACCAAAAATCCCTACAGAGATGTCTGCCATGGGTCTTTCAGGCATTACTCCAATGACACAGCCTGTTGTTGAAGTCATTTATTAAAAGTTTAATGTCTCTATTAAACTTTCCAGATTATATAAAGAAAAAGGAGACATACTCTCATGATAAAGTACCTAACAACCCAAGAAGAGCATACATGACTTCCATTCAGTAAGATTTTTTCCACTTAAATTGGATAAAACAGCCTACAGCTCAACATATATTTTAAGTGGCTGCTGATGGCTAGATGGATAAGAAATCTACATAGCACTTCTTATGGCAAGTATTTGAGCTCGAAAACAACCAACTTCTCTCGGCCTCCAGGTGCAATTTAAGGTTCTAACAAACCAAAACCTTTGAAAACCAAATTTAAACAAGGGTTTAATTCATTTTTGTTTAGTTAGGCCAAGATTTAAAATATCTCCATCACATTTTGCTAGAGATCTTTGCCTTTTAAAGGAAGATGTCAGATTTGGCAATCCAAAGCAATAAATTTTTCATATTATAATGTAAGACAGGACACGTCATTGTGACTGCTATACTATTACCAAGTGGAATGCATTCTTTCATTCATTACATATTTATCAACAGCTTGCTACATGTCAGACACTGTTCTGAGGGATTGGAAACATTGGTGAACAGACAGACTGAAATCCTCCTCCTCATGGGATTGGAAATTTATGTGAACTTTTAATTCTGGAAGGTAGAATCATATTTTTATTTTCTAAATATCTGGCCTGACACCGTGCTGGCTGTTCCTTTACTAGCCAATGTGTATTGAATGCATATTATGTACTGATAATGAAGGACCCAACATGAATGTCTTGATCCTCACTCATGAGAAGTCACCGTCTCCTAGCACTAACCAGTTACAGCTGCTGCAGTGGAAGTCCATACAGGGCCAGAAGAACAACAGGAGAAGGGGACAAGACTAAGTGGAGGAGACAGGAAAGGTTAATTAGAGGAGATGTTGCTACAGCTGAATTTTGGAGGACAAATAATTTATTCTCAGGTAAATAGAGACAGGTGTAGG
Source organism: Macroglossus sobrinus (assembly GCA_004027375.1). NCBI lineage: Eukaryota > Metazoa > Chordata > Mammalia > Chiroptera > Pteropodidae > Macroglossus > Macroglossus sobrinus. The sequence goes on from PVKZ01002120.1 coordinate 92,182, forward strand.
GTTAATGGAAAGTGTAAAAATTCCAAGCAGAGAAAATAGTATTAACCAATGCAGAGAGAGAAAAAGCAGTTTGGTGTATTTGGAATGGCCAGAGGTAATAAACAGTTCTAAATTGCAAACCAGAGATGGGTCTTGTGGAATCAATGATCAAGGCTTTTTCGGTCTCCTTTGGGGGCAGATACCAACCCAAAGCCCATACCACATCCAAGAAAAAAGTTTCAATTCTTATAAAACAGGAAAAATTAAGCCTGCATGCCTGCAGGACAGAAATGATATAGGACTCAGTCCAACCTATACTACCAAACTCTAAAGGAAGATGACAGGTCATTGAATTTTTTGAAAGGCACACTTTGTAGAACTTACATGGAGGTCATTTTGATGGCCAGCCCTTAACATACCCTCAAATACATCCTTCAGTGATGGGCTTGTTTGTCTTCTCAGCCTTGCTCACTGTGGAAACTAAATATGCCTTTAATATTTATGTGTGCTGTGAAAACTTATTCTACATACATCCCTTTGTGGGAAATAGCCAAGATCAATGCAGGATGACATATACTAAATGAGGAAATAAACAGAAATATTTATTTCTCTGTCCACAGATCATAATGCCTCCTGAAGGTGAGAGCAAATTGGCAGAAACAATATAGTATTCCAAGCAGGCATTGACTGTCTCTATGAAGGCCAGTGATGTAATTTTTTTTCCTTTTGTCATATGAGAGAGATCTATGCAAAAACATAATAAAAGAAAAATTATATCTTAAATGCAGTTTTTTCATGACTGTTCTGGGATTTGATGTTTCAAAACTCATTTGGTTTGGGGTAATAATATATAGAAACACTGAGTACTAGGTGATTTAAATACTTTATCTCATTGACTTTAGGCTCTTTCATTTAAGTATCTTTATTGACACTGCATACATTATGAAACAAATAAGGTGTTGGGTGGGTGGGGGAGTTACCTTGTCCAAGAGCATCAGTAGAAATGACTCAGTTTGTCTTTAAAAAAGATTTATCTGGCTCCAAACACTGTACATTTTTTCCCCATGAACATTACACTCCATAGACATGACTGAATATATAATATGTAACATATAAATATGAATACTGCACATCTTAAGAAGCAAATCCTAAGACAAAGATCATGATCAAATTACTTGTTAAGGAAAAACTAGTGAGACAGAGACAGACAGACAGACAGACTGACAGCAAAGAAGAGTCAAATAAAGTTGCAAATTCAGACTAATGTCATTCTACAGAAGCAGCAACAGCCAATCCTACAGGGGAAATAATAGTGTACTTTATGTTCAGAGCTGTCTTGTCCAGGTAAGGGAGCTGGGCCTCCATGATCTTACACCTGTATGTCACTGGAAAGGCCTTCCTTGGAATGATATAAACTCTTAGGTACTTTGGCTCTCTGCAAGAATCATTCCAGTGGCCTGGAAAAAGTACCTGAAAAAAAAAAAGGCAAGAACTTCCCCACATTGGTAGAGAATTGCAAGGAAACATTAAAATGCATTTCAGGGGATGCATGCAGAGCACTAAGTTTTTCTATAATATTTCAAAAAAAATTTTGTAACAAAAACTTTGAGCAGTTTCATTCTTTAACAGGTGGGTCCATGATCAGCACCAGTATCAGCCCCTTCCCACCTAACATGCAGACAGGGGTCTGGATCTGAATATTTCCCTTTCTTCCTTCTCTCTCCTGGCCACTGTGTCAGTTCTGACAAAGGCAACATGGGCCTTAGACTTTGTGGCACCAGCTGCTGGTGGGTGGAATCAAGGGTCTTTCCTTAAACTTAAGATGTGTACTGAGGATGCCTGGAGTATATCTCCTTGCATCCTCAACACACAGCCTACTTATTGTCATTGTTCAGTCTTCACAAGGTTCTAACAGATCTGGAGTCTTTTTTGGTTCTTGTCATTTTCCCCTCTGAGAAGCAATAACTTAACTTCTGTAAGCCATTATGAAGAGCTGCATAGTGTAAGGTTATCAAAGTTATAGAGACATTGATTTACATCTGGCTTCTGCCACTTACTAGACCTGGAATTTGGGTAAGTGACATAACTCCTCTCAGTTTCCTCAACTGTTCAGTGGGGAACAAAAAGGCTAGTTCTGGTGTTCTTGTAAAGGTTTAATGTGGTCAAGTATAAAACAACTACTCAGTGATGTGTAGCTGCCATTTTCCTTATTATTGTTATTTTATTTTGCTCTCTTAAAACTATGACTTCCTGTGGTATTAATGGCAGGCCATATTAGGTTAAATTCATAATTCTCTTTGTAAACTAAATGGAACAATAGGCTACTCTATCAGAAGGTTAGCCCTAAAGGTTAGTTCTTCCTTACTTTTCTTAGAACCTTGAGATTTCAATATTCAAAGAAACAGAAACTACACAAGCTATGACAATGACAAACTTGGCCTCAGCAACAATTGTCCACATAGGCCAAACACATGCATGGTAACTTAGATTCTTTATTCATAATGTAAACTTCTGGTTTGCAAGGTGGAGGGGGATACAGCAACAATGAACAAATTCAAAGCAACAACAGAATTCATTGGTGTTCTTGAGAGAATTAAGCCCAAATGACTTAAAGCACCCAGTGTATGGAATTGATAAATTATCTCCTTATATACCATCATTGGAAAAACTGAGGAATTAGACACAAAAATTACTTTCTATGTTCTGTAGTTCATATGAGGAGCCCTAATTGAAAAATACTAATATAAACTAATGCTTCATTAACAGACATGTAAACTGAAGTTAGAGAGTATAAACAACAAGCTCAACCTATGGTATATGGCAAAACTAAAGAAAACACAGTTATTTGCTAAATAGCCCCTACTGTTATATAAACTGATCACTGGGAATCAGGTTAATTTTTTTTTTAATGTTTCTCCTTCTATCCTTTTCCTTCTCCCCCATTTCTTCCCTTGTCCCTCTCTCTCTAGCAATAGAGAGGGGGATAGAGAATCCTCAAATGAGGTCTGATTCAGACCCATCACACACCAACATAAAGGAGCAGCAGTGTTAAGGTACATGATATTTAACAGTTAAGAGCAAAGAAGTTTGGGAGTTAGTTACCCACACTGGAGCTCCTTATTTAATGATGTCAGTGGTTCCTCTACTTTGATCCCATAGCACTTTGTGCTGACCCTTTCCTAGGATTTATCCCACTGGATCTCGATTGTCTGCTTTTGTATTTATCTTTCCACTGAATCATGATAGCAGAGAAACAAGTTTAATCCTTTTTAATCTCAGTCTCCTAGCAGTATCTGGCACATAAAATCCATCAATACAGAATAATTGAAGAAACAAATAAACCAACTTATAAAAGCCATTTCAAAAACTGAAATGGTTGATCCAACATGAGAAATATATACTGCCAAAGTGAGTCAACTTATAAATTCTTTACAATACTTTGACATTGAAAAATATTACTATATGTGTGTATGTATGTATATTTATATATATATATATTTTATATATATATGCATTTTATTTTGACATATCAAAAATAACCTATGTGAAATCTTACACCATTTAAATTAGCATTAAAAATAATAAAGTACATAGAAAAAGACTATTTTCTCATCTTAAAAATGTTAATGACTCAGCTACACAGGTTGTATTGAAAGAAGATTCAAGTTGCAATAATTTATATAATAAATAAATCTTATGGGAAAATGATTGAAAACTGAATTGCATATAAAGCTTATTCAGTTAATTTAAATAAAAAATTAGGTTGAGCTTGGATTTTGACAAGTTGAAGACTGAATGCATGCCATGCCTACTTGGAGTGATTGTGACTCAGCTTCAGACTATTACCTGGCCAGTTTAAAACAAAAACAAAAAAAACAGAAATGTGGATGTATATGTAAAATCTCCAAGCATTTAAATATTAACCAACATTGTGTATAACAAATAAATTTGCCCATTGCCTGGATTGAGCATGAGGGCTTAAGAGTCTAAACAACCATATGGGTAAAAAACAAAATTTGAGAGGTATGAAACATCTACACATTGACCAAAGTGAGTCAACTGGAAGATTTATGTTTCTATTTTTTTTTTTAATTTTTTGTTACACCCCCAGGCACTTAGTGCAAGTTTCTGCAAATAATGGATATTTTACATAGATTTTATCTATTAAAAGATTACAGTTTAGAACAAAACAAATTATAAATAGATAAGCCACATAGAAAGCAAAATTGACCATATTTTTTGTGCTCAATTTTTGTGTTCTTCTATCATAAACCCATGCAAGTCTGTTTTCAGCTCTTGACAGTTATGATTTTAACTTTTACAATTTCAATTATTATTTTATCAGTCTTAAAGGTCAATGACATGTAGAAAATCATCTCTTCCTTGAGATATAAAAGTGAAAGAAAAATGTGATAAGATCAACATAACAAGTGAAACAACCCAGCAGTCAAAACATATTCATCTGTTTTTATTCTCTAATTATTATGTGTAACATATTTTATGGAGAGATGAAAATATTGTTTTTAAAATCTACCACTAGCTCTTAAGATATGCAGACACAAATCCAACTTTTAGGACTGGCATAAACTGAGAAAAGAAAGTGAGGTCTTCACCTTGAGTCAGACTCTCAGTAGCATGTCAAAGTTGAACAATGGATCTTTGAAACCTTCACTTCACTTGGCATTCAAGAGTCTACTCTCTCTTGGCAATTTTTGTATCTTACTAGTCATCCCTTCTCAGATCCATTTTCAGGCCTCTTCTTCATCTTCTTGACATTTAAATTTTGGAGTAGTGTAGACCTCAGTCGTCACTCCTCTATTTACTCTATGCTTCTTCCCAGGGAATCTCAGCCCAACATAGGGCTGCCAATAATACCCATACTTGGGAACTCTCAAATCTTCATCACCTGCCCAGACTTTTCCCCCCACTGCCATCTCAAATTTCAGACTCACATATCCTTCTGTTCACTCCTCATATCCACTTGTTTCCTATTCTAAAATACATCAAGCCAAAACTTTCATTTCTCCCCAGCTCCTATCCCAAATATGTTCAACCCTTAATCCTCCCATCTTGATAAAAATTTCACTCCTTGCTACAAGCTCCTTAGGACAAAAACCTAGATTTGTCTTTGTTCTTTTTTATTTCTCATACCATACCACAAGCTAACATAAAATATTTTTGGCTCTGCCTTTGACATATAGCTAGAATCCGCCTTTCTTACCATCTTCAAACTTATTCAAACTAACAACATCTTTCACCAAAAACATTTTTATAGCCCATTGCCTGTTTTTCCTGGATTGCCCTTGTCACCTTCCAGGTTATTCTCAACATGGCAGGCAAAATGACTTGGTAAAATAAAACTTTCAAAGAGGAAAAATTTAACTCTCTTTTTCTACTCTCCTAAGATCTCCAGCTAGGGCCCTGAAAAATTAGACTGACAAAAGACAGATTAATAAGAGAAAAAGAAACAAAAACTTACTAATGCATGCATTGCATAAATACATGGAAATAGTGCAAAGTAGCTCAAAGGGGTGGTTAGAACTTGCACTTATATAGCATTATTGCAAAAGCATAACAACTTTTTAAAGTAATAAGACAAAGAAAAGGAACTTTGAGCTTGTAGGGTCAGTAAATGGTGCCAAGGTAAATTTATAGGAGAAATTAATGGAAGATAATAACAGTTTTACCAACATTTGCTAGGTAGATTCATCTGCTGCCATCTCTGGGCCGATAAACATCTCTAGGGTGATTAGGAACTGTCCTGCCCTTCCTGGTAGACAGAGGATGGGCAGATAATTTTTCTTTTGTTTGCTTTTTCTCAATTGTCTTTAAATTGACATAATTCTATGCTAGTGTGGCATATTTTGAGGTGGCATACTCTGAACCCCTTCAAAAGCCAGAGGCCATGTCTTTCCTTATTCAGGGTATCCATAAAGTTTAGAAATAGAGACAGTTTTATTATAAAGTTATAATAAATAACATTTATTTTATAGTTATCTGTTTCCAGGATCCTTAGACACTCAGTAAAATCCAAAATCCTTATTAGGACATTTGCAACCATGCATCTACACATAAAAGAGCTTAACTTCCTTTCTTCCTCATCACTTACTTCTTTCTCTCCTGTAGCCAACCAGATTCCTGACTATCCCTTGGACATACCTAACTCTTTCTTGTCTCAGCCTCTTTGCACTCACAGATAACTGATATCTGGAAGGCTCACTCCTTCTCTGTTTAAATGTCACCGTATCAAAGAGGCCTTCCTTGCTCTCTCTCTCTCTAGCCTTTTAATTAACTTTATTCATCACTGTCTTTATCACCATCTGGCATAAATGTAAGTTTTTTGACACTTAGTACATACTCAATAAATATATGTTGAATTAATACCTTAATTAAGCATTATGAAGAACCTAAATAAGATTTATTTTCAGTATTTATTGATTGCTATGGGAAATAGTATGTTACAGAATCAATCTTAAAAGCTTCAATATGGCTTCTCTTGTGAATGTCAACTATACCTTAATTGTCTTTACATCACAGTGCTAGAAAAATGATTTGTACATAATAGATGCCTTATAAAATATTATTGAATGACCAAGTAATATTTGGATTAATGAAAAAGGAATATAGAAAACAATTATACATCTCATTTGACACTGCAAAAGGAGAAAAAAAATCTAAATGAAAATTTTTAAAAACCTTTATAAAATACACAGTTGTGTTAATACATGTTAAACTTGGAATTTGAAGTAGCTTTTTTGTCTCCCTAAACAAGCAATTAAATGCATGCCCATCTATCTACTATTCATAGGTAGAGACAAAAGAAAATACTAAGAGAGAGAAGCAAAAGAGAGAATCAAATGAAATTTTAATGTTCTGGAGTTGGCAGGAAGATTCCAGGTGCTCACATTCTTGCTGACATGTGATAATAAGATATTAAATTATAAGATAGAAGGATGCCTCTGAGATGTGTCCATTTGTGCTCATCTTTCAGGCATTTGTTTCTTTTTCAAATGCAGATAAAAGTTTCATAATTTGAAAACTAAAATTCATAAACTCCACTTTCTCTAAATTCAGAATCTCAAATTGTGTGACCAACACAGATTGAGGAAATGAGGCAGCCAAGAGTGCTTAAAATGTGTATGATCACATAGTTTTAACTGCTTGTTTTCTTACTGTTTCCACAAAGCAGAACTGAGACCTGTGGGTAAATGGAAATCACCTCCCATGGCATAAGCCTCTCAAGTAGTTATAATTGTATGTTTACTTGCAGACTCCTTTGCCACAGGTCTCCTACTAACTAGGTTTGCTTATTTCACACCCACACCTTCTGCTTTCCTATGTCAGGTGATTAATTGTTTCTCTTAAAATGAACACCCAGTTTCGAATCAGAAGAGCTGAGTGAAATGGGAAATGTTAGTTTGGTATTAATGAGGATGAAAATGCAATCTGCAAGCATTTTATTTCTTGAACATAGAATTCACTTCTCTTAAACTTAGTTATTGATATTGTGATAAATGTCCCCCTGTGGTATGTACCTCCATAGGGTACACTGAAGTCACCCTTGCTCCAGAGACCAGGAGAAAGAGAGACAAAGGAAAGAGCAGCAGGAGGTGAGAGGGGTAGGAAAGGGCTGGGTTATATGGGACATGTAGGTCCTAGTCAGGCATTTAAATCTAATTCCCAATGTGATGTGTCACTGAAGGGGTTAAAGCAAAGGAGAGAGATAACTTGACTTGCCCAGTGAGTTCCAGCCTATCCTTTATATGTAGAGACCCTCAGTATTCAAGCAATTCTTGGTTCTGAAGTAATTGTTGAAAGAGACAGAGACTCCCACATACACACCTTTATAAATCAGAAAAATGTCCCCTCTCTGGTGGATGTAAAGGAGACCTTATGTCTCTGTGAATAAGGATTAGCTTTCCTCTACCTTCACCCCATGGACACAGACCCACAATGACCCAGAAAAGAAAACAGGCTCCACATGGGCCGGCCAGGTGATCCACCTGCACGTGAGAACAGAGCTTTCTTGTATGAAAGAGTCAGCCACAACTCCTTCGATTGCACACCCTGTGCTATGCCACTCAGCTGCTCTTTGGTGAGCCCAGCCCTGCAGAGAGGTGCACACCAGAGTCACCCTGGAGGGAAAGTATGGTGCACAAGAACAGATAGGCAGCCAGCCCTGAGAGCCATGCTTGGTTCTCTGAGCTTCAGTATTCTTATGTGTAAAATGGTGGTGGTCATACCGGACTTTAAGACTAGGGCCAAGACTGGAGCCATTATACCCACAAGAATTAGCTCACAGTGTCCACAGATGCAAAATTATCACTATTATCTAAGCCAGCATCTCTAAGAATAGTAAAGACCAAGAAAAGAAGTACTGAAATATAATGCACTGGTTCTTGAGGTACATTTGTGGAATTACTTTGTTGTTATTGCCACTGCTTCTTTTACTTATTTATTTAACAAATACTAATTTAAAGAAATTCTCACTATATTCCAAAAGGATAGATTTGTATTTAACTATGGTATTTTGATTAACAATCCTAACACAATAATGTTCTTAGAATAAAAAAAAATATTACTATTGAATAAAATTTTTGGAGAAGAAACCACATTTCAAGGGGCAAGGGTGGCTGGAGTTAGCCAGTGGAAGGGCACTCATATTCCTCATATGTTTGTGGGTAAGTGGAAATTAAAAAGACTTACAGTCACATGATCCTGGGCTCCAGCTTTGTATTATAATACCACAACTTATTATTCTGAAACTTGGTAAAAATAGAGTCTGCATCAAGCTTTTATTTTGGCTTTCAGGGAAACAAAATAATTGATGAAGAAAAGAATTCTTATTCCAGAAGAATGTTAGCTAATGAATGTAGCAGAATAAATAGAATTATAGATATTACCATTTTATGATACCTAGTGAAATAATCTACTTGTACAATGATCACCAATAGCTTCCAAACTATGAGTGAAAGCTTAATGGGGATTTTTATTAAGTATGGCTCAGATTGACAACACCTGAATTCAGTTATCAATTGTAACATCTGTAGAAAAAAGACACCAAAATTTGTTTCCTGAAGTGATCCAAAAGTAAGTACACTGTACTAACAATTAAGAAAAAGATTTTGCCAAAAGAAAACACATTAATTTGAATCTAATGATTCCACTAGATTGACTTGCCAGTTTATAGAGAAAATTTGGACAGTGAAATATATTAAACAAAATCAAACAAAAGCAATGAGACCAACACAGAATGTGAGAAATCCTCGAGAAGAAAGAATCAAGTGTGTTCAACAAGTAGTTGGCATGATAAAAAGGGAAGGAAGGGGAAATTGTTAAGGTAAAAAAAAAACTTTAACTAAATGCAATTTATGAACATGTTGGAGATCTTAATTATTAAATAAAAAACAATTCCAAAAAATATTTTGAAGTAATCAGGAGAAAATGAGCATGGTTGAGTATTAGATGATATCAAGCAATTATAATGAAAATTAATTTTATTCACTGGACAATAATACCAATACCGTGTTTATGTGCTTTTACATTTATGTCAATTGCAGATACAGACTGTAGTGTATACAGGTGAAGTGATATGACTTCTTGGATTTGCTTAACCAATTTCCCATTTGCCCTGAGAATACTCACTGATGTTACTTGCAGCTGCAGTATTTACCCTGAGATAACTCATGGATTGTAGTCCTAAATTTATTCCCTAAGTTTGCCATAAAATATCTTGCTTATATTATTATTTTCACATCATTCTAGTATATCAATTGTCTTTGAAAACAAATGACATTATTCTATTTATAGAATTCTGTTTTTAGTAGTGGTATTTCCATTTACAAAATGTAGTAATTCTCAATTGCTAAAAATGTCAAATTTTAGAAAACATAGCATTCCTATGTGTGATGTTAACATTGTTCTAGAACAGTTGTTAGCCAAAGATTCATTTGATGAATTTGAATTATGTATACATTTTTGTTACACCAGGACTAGAGACAAATTCTGTTTAGAAATAACTCCAAAAATGGTTTCTATATTTTATTTTCACATTGAAAACCAGTCAGATTTGCTTCAGCCTGAAAGAGCATCGTGTTTATGTAAAATTAAATTTATGCTGGCAGTGAGCTGCACGTTTTTTTTTCTAAATGGGAAATTGGTTAAAATTCTCCTTTCCCTCAAAAAAAAATGTGGAGGAACATGGTAATGAATTAAAGAAAAATTGCAAAATATTGACAGTTGATGGAGATGGGTCATAGGTGCTAAATTAGTGCATGTTTAAAAATATTCATTAAAAAATGTCAAAAATTCAGAAATAGCAAAATTGAAATCACCATACCAGTATAATAGTATTTAGGAAGATTTTATTGTGCGTATGTGAACTTGAGCTTTTAGGACTTTTGGTCAAGACTGCAGAGTAGGTAAATATTATGCTGGTCTTTTTTAACAACCATATCAAAACTACAACTAACCTACATAACAACCATCAATGAGAATTACCTGAAGTCTAACTGAACTGAAGTCATAAAACTTGGACTATACAGAAGAAGCCACATCAAGACTAGTAGGAGAGGTGGAGACAGAAGTAATGAATTTATTTTTTATGGTGACATTGATTAACGAAATCCAATCTGTTTCATCTGTGCACATAACGGTAAGGTATATATCTATATATATTTTTTACACTGCGCACTCACCTCCCACAGTTAGATTTCTTTCTATCACAACATATTTGACCCTGTTTATCCAATCTACCTCCACCCTCTCCCCACCTCCTACCCTCTGGTAATCACTAGTCTATAGTCCATGACCATGAGTCTCTGTTTGTCCTGTTTATTTGGTGCTTTTAAGTTTATATCCCACATATAAGTGATGTCATGTGATTTTCAACTTTTTCTATCTGGCTTATTTCGTTTAGCATGATTATCTCGAGGTGCACCCATGTTGTAACAAATGGCAGTATTTCACCTCTTCTTATGGCTGAGTAATATTCCATTGTATATATTTACCACCTATTATTTATCCAGTCATCCATCATAGGATACTTCAGTTGCTTCCATGGTCTAGCCACTGTGAATAATGTTGCAATGAACATCAGTGTGCAAATATCTTTTTTTGGATATGGGTTTTCAAGTCTTTGGGGTAAATACCTAGTAGAGAGATTGCTGGATCATATGGTAGATCAATTCTTAGTTCTTTGAGGAACCTCCATACCGTTTTCCATGGTGGCTGTACCAATTTGCAGCCCCACCAGCAGTGTAAGAGGGTTTCTTTTTCTCCACATCCTCTCCAACATTTGTTATTACTTGTCCTGTTGATTATAGTTATTCTAACAGGTGTGAGATGCTATCACATTGTGGTTTTGATTTGCATTTTCCTAATAGCTAGCAATGTTGAGCATCTTTTTCCAGATTTGTTAGCCATTTGTATGTTCTCTAGGGAGGAGTGTCTGTTCAGGTCCTCTGCCCATTTTTGATTGGATTGTTCTTTTTTTGTTGTTGTTGTTGTTAAGTCATATGAGTTCTTTGTATATTTTGGATATTAGGCCCTTACCAGAGGTATTGCTTGCAAATATACTTTCCGTTTCTGATGGTTGTCACTTTACCTTGTTGACCATTTCTTTTACTAGACAGCAGCTTTTTAGTTTGATGTAATCCCATTTATTCATTTTACTTTTAATTTTCTTGCTTTTGAAGTCAAATTCATAAAATCCTCTTTAAGTCAAAGGTCCTATGTTTTCTTCTATGCATTTCAGGTCTCATATTCAGGTACTTAATCTATTTTGAGTTAATTTTGATGTGTGGTGGTAGACAACAGTCTAGTTTCATTCTTTTGCAGGTGGCTTTCCAGTTTTCCCAGGACCATTTATTGAAGAGGCTCTCCTTTCTCCACTGTATGTTTTTGGCTTTTTGTTGAAAACTATTTGCCCACATAAATATCTGTTTACTCTTGGATTCTCAATTCTGTTCCACTGGTTCAAATGTTTTGCTACCAATACCATACCAATGTGATTACTATCACATTGTAGTATAATTTAAAGTTGGGCAGAATGATTCTTCCAGCCTTGTTCTTTTCTTTCAAGATGGCTTTGGCAATTCAAGGTCTATTGTGCTTCCATACAAATATAATAATTTTTGTTCTATTTCATTAAAAAATGCCAATGGGATTTAGATAGGAACTGCATTAAATCTGCATAATGCTTTAAGTAATATGGTCATTTTAACTATGTTAATTCTTCCAAGAACATGAAATTTCTTTCCATATCTTTGTAACTTCTTTGACTTCTTTTAATATAATAGGGTCTTATGTTATTGTTATATAAGTCCTTCACATGTTTCTTTAGATTTATTTCTGAGTATTTTATTCTTTTTGAGGCAATTGCAAAAGGAATTATATTTTCCACTTGTTTTTCTGACACTTCATTATTAGAGTACAAAAATGTGATGGACTTTTGAATGTTAATTTTGAATCCAGAAACTTTACTGTATTTGCTTATTGTTTCTAGTGGAGCCTATTATGTTCTTGTGAAGTCTTTAGGGTTTTCTATAGAGGAAATCATGTCATCTGCAAATAGTGACAATTTGAATAATTTATTTCCAATTTAGATGTCTTTTATATCTTTCTCTTGCCTAATTGCACTCACTAGGATCTCCAATGTTATATTGAATAACAGTGGTGATAGTGACACCCTTGCCTTGTTCCTGATGTTAGAGGAAAGTTTTATAGTTTTTCATCATTCAGTATGAGTTGGCTGAGGGTTTGTCATGGATGGCCTTTATTATGTTAACAATGCCAATTTTGTTAAGTGTTTTTTAACCATAAATGAATGCTGTATCTTGTCGAAGGCTTTTTCTTCACCTATTGATATAATCATATAATTCTTATTTTTAAATTTGTTTAAGTGGTTTATCACATTAATCTATTTGTGTATGTTGAATGATCCCTGTGCCTCTGGGATGAAGCCTTACTTGATCGAGGTGTATAATCCTTTTAATATGTTGCTGTATTCAGTTTGTCAGTAACATATGTAGGATTTTTGCATCTGTGTTCATGAAAGATATTGATTTGTAGTTTTCTTTTTTGTGTGTTATCTTTACCAGGTTTTGGTATCAGAGTAATATCAACCTCATAAAATGAGTTGGAGATTATTGCCTCCTCTTCAATTTTGAAGATTTTGAGGAGAATAGGCATTAAATATTCTTTGAATGTTTGGTAGAATTCACTAGTGAAGCCATCTGGTCCTGGACCTTTACTTTTGTGTAGATTTTTGATAATTGTTTTAATTTCCATTCTGCTAATCGGTCTATTTAGATTTTCCAGTTCTTCTTGATTCAGTCTAGGAAGGTTGTATTTTTCTAAGAACTAGTCCATTTCTTCTAGGTTATTAAATTTAGTGTTATATATACTTTTTCATAGTATTCTTGTATGATTGTTTGTATTTCTGCAGTGTCTGTCATAATGTTCCCTCTTTCATCACTGATTTTGTTTATTTATGTTATTTTTCTTTTTTCTTAATAGGATCTTATAGTTTTCATTATATAGATCCTTCACATTTTTTTCAGATTTATTCCTAGATATATTAATCTTTACATTGCAACTGCAGAAGGAATTTTTTTTTCCACTTCTTTTCATGACACTTCATTATTAGAGTATAGGAACCCTATGAATCTTGTCAATTTTATTAGTCTTCTCAAATAACCAGCACTTTGTTGCATTTATTTTTTCTATTGTTTTTTTTGTTTTAAATTTCATTTATTTCTGCTCTAATTTTGTTTGATTTCTTTCCTCCTGCTAACTTTAAGCTTCATTTTTTCTTCCTTTTCTCGTTTTTTTTTTTTTTTTTTTTTTTTTTTTTTTTTTTTTTTTTTTTTTTTTTTTTTTTTTTAATTTTTTTTTTTTTTTTTTTTTTTTTTTTTTTTTTTTTTTTTTTTTTTTTTTTTTTTTTTTTTTTTTTTTTTTTTTTTTTTTTTTTTTTTTTTTTTTTTTTTAAGATGAAGCATAGTTTGGTTATTTGGGCTCATTCCTGTTTTTGGAGATGAGCCTGTAATAATATAAACTTTTCTCTTATTACTACTTTTGCTGTGTCCAAATATTTTGATATGTTGTATGATCATTTTCATTCTTTTTTATGTATCTCTTGATCTCTCTTTTTATTTCTTCTCTAATCCAGTTATTCCTCAGTAGTATATTGTTTAATCTCCAAGTCTTTGTGGTTCTTCCTGCTATCTTTTTGCAGTCCTCTAGTTTCAAAGCATTATGATCCGAGAATATGGTTGGTATGATTTTCATCCTCTTATATTTGTTGAGGCTATCTCTGTATCCCAGTATGTGGTCACTCCGTGAAAATGTTCAATGTGCACTAGAGAAGACTATATAAGCAGCTATTTTGGAATGGAAGTCTCTGTAAGTTTCAGTTATGTCTAGCTGGTCTAATGTGTCATTTAAAGGTATTATTTTCTTGTTGATTTTCTGTTTGGATGATATGTCCATATACGACAGTGGCATATTTAGGTCCTCTACTATGATACTGTCTTGGTCTGTTTCTCTCTTTAGTTCTGTTAGTAATTGTTTTATATATTTCAGGGCTCCCTGATTGGGAGCATACATACTAATAAGTGTTATGTCTTCTTGGTGCATGATTCCCTTTATCATTATGAAGTGTCCCTCATTATATTGCTTTAACTTTTTTATTTTGAAGTCTGTTTTATCTGATATTAGTACCACTACTCTCACATTTCTCTGAATCTCATTTGCTTAAAATATCATTTTGTACCCTTTCACTTTGAGTCTGCATTTGTCTTTAGAACTAAGATGCATCTCCTGGAGACAGCATATGGTTGGCTTTTATTTATTTTATTTTATTTTATTTTATTTTATTATTTTATTTTTTATTTTTTTTATCCATTCTGCAGCTCTGTGCCTTTTTTATTGGTGATTTCATTTCATTTACATTTAGTGCAATTATTGAAATATAAGGTCTTATAGCCACTTTATCTTTTGCTTTCTAGTAGCTTGTTGTTTATGTTGCTTCCTTGCTGTGTTACTGTTTTCTTTATTTTGGTTGGTTTTAATGTGTTTTGCCTCTGGTTCTTGTTTTCTGTTATATACTTTAGTTCTGATTCTTTAGTTTGTGGTTACCATTGTAAAGAATATATCTATCTCTATCTATCTATCTATCTATCTATCTATCTATCTATCTATCTACACAGTTGTCCATTTTCTTCTGTGCATGCCTTATCTCCATTCCCCTTTGCAAATTTGGATCTTTGAATCCTCCCCTTTTCAGTCATCATTGTCCCATTTTGTCCTTATATATGCTGTGTTCATTACTATCTTGCTATATCAATTCTCTTCTTAATATTTAAGCTGTTCTTAGTAAAGATTGCACTCCTCTGCTTTTATTTTCCTGATAGTTACTTTAGTCTTAATTATGTATTTTTTGTTTTTGTCATTGATTTTAGGTGAGCTGACCCCATTCAGGATTTCCTGTAGTGCAGGCCTCATAGTGGAGAATTCCCTCAACTTTTGAATGTCTAGAAAGGTCTTAATTTCTCCTTCATATCTAAAGGAGAGCTTAGCTGGATACATTATTCTAGGCCGTTACTTCCTTTCACTTAACAGATTGAATATTTCATTTCACTCCTTTCTTGCTTGTCAGGTTTGTGTTGAGAAGTCTGAGGATAATCTAATGGGCTTTCTTTTATAAGTTACCACCTTCTTTTCCCTGGCTGCTCTAAGAATTCTGTTTTTGTCATTGATTTTAGATAATTTTAATACAATGTGTCTTGATGAAGGCTTTTTTAGGTTGAGATAATTCAGTGTTCTGTTGACTTCTTGAATTCCAAGCTCTAGCTCATTCCTTAGATTTGGGAAATTCTCGCCAACTATTTATCTGAAAATGCTTTCTAGTCCTTGTTATTTTTCTTCCCCTTTGAGAAGGCACATTGTTTTTATGTTTTCTCTCATGATGGTGTAAGCTAGTTCTTGTGTTTCTCCTAAATTATTTTTTATTCTTGGTTTCTTTTTTCTTCCTTCTGATATATTTCTAGATTTATGTCTTCAGTATAACTAATACTTACCTCTATTTGGTCAACTTTATTTCCCAAGCTTGTTATTTCATTTTTCAACTCTTGCAGAAGATCATTTTCAACCAAAAACAGAAGATCTATTCTGTTCTTTTTGAGGGTTTCAGTCTCCTTGGTCTGCTCATCTAGTTGTTTTTCTAGTTCCTTAAATTGTTGAGTTGACAGGTTTCAGAACTCACTTCATTTTTTCAGAAGTACCATCCTGAATTCTCTGTCATTTAAGTTGCATATTTCTATTTTCTGGAGGTGTTTTTCTCTCTTTCTGAGATGCCTTGTCACCTTGGTTGTTCATGGTGTTTAATGAACTATTTCTTTACCTGGGCATTGATAGAAATGTGTTCAGCTTTTTTTTTCAAAAAGAAGATGTATTATATAAAGGTCTCCTTTTAGCCTGTTTCAAAGAAGGAGCTTTTCTTTTGGTTTTCAGAAGATGATGTCTAAGCCTCTTGGATTCCTGCTTCATATAAAGGCTTAATAATGCCTTCTTTTTCTTGTAGGTATTTAATCATGTTTGATACCCTCAGTCTCAATCTCTGTGAGTGTTAGCAACAGTTTCAGTAGCATTTGCTCAGATTCCCCTGGAGCTTCATAGTGTTCAATCTTGGAGGATATGGGGAAGGAGTCCTGTGGTTTGGGGTTGGGGGCTGCTGCTCAGCCTCAGTTTTGCAACCACAACAGGTAAAAATCAACTGTTGCTTTCCTGCCATCCACTTCTCTGTTTTCTGCCCTAATTATTGAGCCCTGTCTCCTGCTGTGTGGAGCTCACAGAACTCCTAGGCAGGGCTGTTCAGGGAACTCGCCACACCTTCACCCTTACCCCTCCTCCTACAGGGAGCTCTGGAGACTGCGAGAGTTCATTTTTGTTTCTCCATGTCCACCACTCAACACCAGTGGTTCTGACCTGTAATAGCTCTTATGTGCAGATCTCATGCTCCGATGTGCTGGTTTGTAGATCGGGTGTTTTTTGTTGAGTTTTAGATGTTCAGCTTATTGTTGTTTCAAGGGGAGAGATCTAAGGACATTTCTCATCCCTCCAGGTTTCTCCAAACTCTAGAATATTTTCAAATTGGGTTTTCATTTTGTATTTTACATTAACAACGTTAAAAAATACAAATTAATTACAGCTGTGTGGTATTTAATGAGTTATTAATTTTTTGAGTCTGATTTTCTCAGTATAATGGGAATAATATGTTTTCTCTCTGATGATGTTTGAGAGATTAATGATTGTACTAGATCTATATAATGTCAGGCTCCTAGTAAGCTTTTAATAATACAAAAATCCTTTTGGATACCACAGAATCCCCAAAGAAACCTTTAACATCTTATTGATACTAGTCCTTTTTGGTAGGTAGATTCCATCTCAACAAGTCTTCTGACAGTCTTCCTTTTGAATCCAGGCTTAAACATGTCATTCCCTCAAACATGTCATTCCCTTAAACATGTCAATCCAAGTTCCTTGGGGACATGGATTTTTGTCTCACTCATGTCTATGTTCCTAGTATATAACACAGTGACAGTGTATAGTGACGATACCATGAGTATTGATTGGCTAACTGAATAGATGAATAATACTTAATAATCTAGTACATTTAAAGCATGATAAATGTGCAAGTGGATAAAAGATAAAACATAGACTATTAGAGCTATGAGAACCAAAAGAGTTGATGAGGAGATTGATATAATCTCTGGATTAAATTGATGGCGGAGAAAAAAATGTACTATTGTAAGTCTTTTATCAGGAGCCAGGGGAACAGTGGCAAAATGCATATGTGAGAAGGGCAAAGAAAAGCAGGTCAGGAATCTTCAGAAAAGTAAAGAGAGAGGGAGAGAGCAAATGTATTCCTGTACAAAGTAAGTTAAACATCATTTTAACATTCTTTTGACCACCAGCTAATTCATTCTGGTTGACACTTACAAATTGCAAACAGAGATCTTTGAGACTGAAAAGATTTCCTTGAAAATTTATTCTATCTGAAAGTTTTGCAAAAGTTGGTTTTGGAAATACCTAAAATAACAACCACATCTGTAAGAGCAGGCAGTGATGAACTTTAAGTGAGGCTTTAAAATACAAAGAAAGAGCTTAGAAAAAAAAAACATAAAGGTGATATTTGTGGAAAAAATATTTAAATGCACCAGAAATGTGGAAAGATGATTGAGATGTAAAAAGAAGACCCATTAGAGCTAGAACCAACCCAACAGGGATTGTTAATGAAACAGCTCAGCAAAAGAATTTCATTTTGCTCCAAGAGAAAATAGATACTTCAAGTACAGCTCCATTAAAAGAAAATGGCAGTGTAATAGAAAATGTGTTATAGACATCGTATTTCATTATAGAGATGAGAAAATTTTTTTTTAAGCACTATCAAAATCAGAAATGAAGTGATAAAAAATTTAAAGACTGGAACATGATCTATGATATGTTGCTATTTTTAATATGTTGCTATTTTTAAACTTTTATTAATTAATAATAATAAAATGATAATAGAGAAATAACTTTTAACCCAGTAAATATCCCCCATCTCATCCCTCAAGATTTATGTTGGTATATAGATAGGAATGAACAAGATGACTTCTCTTGCAGATCATGTCGATAACAGTATTGATAAATGTGTATGCAATTTTCAACTGTCTGGTGCTTTCAGAATTTGGAAGCCTTTTAAAAGATCTGATTAATTTAACATGTCAAACCTAATGGTGAACGAGTTCAATTCCTCCAAAGGATAATTAGTCAACAGAATTAACATGAGACACTGTCAAATACAAAATTGTGCTCATATCTAAAGATAAAACATTTTTACTGCTATTGTTAAACTTACTTCTTTATTCTATGGAGAGTTTCTGTGACAATTCCTTCACTAACCCAAATACTTAGAACAAGTTGCCATCATTTCTGACCTGGGCCAGTGCAAAAGCCTGCTATTTTGTCTCTCTTTAGCCACATTTACCTACCTCTGGTCTACTCTTTATGTACTACAATAGCCACATGATGTTTTAAAACCACACAACTCCTTTTTGAAAACTTTTCAATAACATCCTATTGCACTTGAGATAGAGAAGTAGATTAACATGTCTCACAAAGCTGGAGTTCCTCAATTCCACTCAGGCTCCCCCTCATATCACTTTCCCACATTCTCTCGCCTTCTCTCATTCCTTGGAATGTGCCATGTTAGGCCTGTCTCTGAGACTTCTCCCATGATCTTACTCCTTCCTACACCACTTTTCTCCTCCCAACTTTCCACATAGCTAATGCCTCATTCAGACTTTAAGATAAATCTTAGAGCCTCACTT
Organism: Macroglossus sobrinus; assembly: GCA_004027375.1. Taxonomy (NCBI): domain Eukaryota; kingdom Metazoa; phylum Chordata; class Mammalia; order Chiroptera; family Pteropodidae; genus Macroglossus; species Macroglossus sobrinus. Next base: position 111,534 of record PVKZ01002120.1, read on the forward strand.
ACTCAGAGATACCTTCTTGATTTCCCTAACTAGGCTTATGTTCTTCTATAGTATGGTCTCACTGCTTCCTGGGCTCTGATATAGCACCTGTTACAGTCCTCACATCCTCATGATCATCCTTTAAGCCCTTCTATTCCTCTTTCCAACACAATCACTCTATTAAAGTTTCAGTTCCCCATGTTGTCAAATGCAATGACTCCTTCTGTTACTTGACATTTCATCACCATTGACACAATTGATACCTTCCTTCTTATGCTAGTATATTACTACTGGTACTTTAAGAACATCATAATCACCCATTACATTAGCCATTAGATCCCTATATTTTTATCTTCTCTTTCTTGGCTAGATCCCTTCATCTTATACCATATTTAGCTAAGAACTACATTCTCAGTTTTTCTCTATCTTCATTCTATCCTTGTGTGATTTCAGGCAGTTCATAGCTTTAAATACCACCCACATGTCAATGGCACTCACATGTATGCAACTAGGTTCAGACTCAGAAAAAGCAATAAAGTAAATATTCCATGGTTCAATACTGTCTCTATGTTACTATAGCTATCACTCCCTTTGAGAAACCTCTTGGGAAAGTAAGATAGGTGAATCTTAATTCATTCTCCACCTTTACACTTGCTTTTGCCAGATTCTGTTATTTGTTAGTTGATCAACAAATATTTGTTGAATGAGTGCATGAATGGGTGAATACATTGAGATTTCTTTAAGAAACATGGAGAAGCCAAGAGCTACCTTCTCAAATGGATTTACATGCTATCAAAATGGATTGCTTCTCCTCAGGCTGGCTATACTTACTAAGATTTTGAGTCCATATTAAGGGTGGGGATCATCTAGGCTTTTTGTCTTTTAAACTTAAGATAGCTGTCAAAATTTGAAAAAGCTGAAATTCTTCCTGAAGAAAATCAAAACTTAAAATGAGTAGACTGACAGAGAAAAAAATGGCATAGATGATAGAGGCTATGTTCATTCCTTTTGTAACCAAATCAAAGTTGTGGCAGAAACAAGGAACAAACAGCAAGGAAAATCATCTGGCATCTAGATGAACAAGCACTACAACTAAGGAGAGAAAGAAAAAAGCACTCTTCAGCAAGAGGAGGTATGACAGAGTGAGAATAAAAGGCTGCCCAGTCTGGACATACTGAGTGAGATGGAGGCTGTAGCAGCTGCAGATGCCTCTTAAATGAGCAGTGTCCATGAGCGGATTTCGAGTGACAGACCTGTTCACTCTGAGCAGAAGGCTCTGGGGTCTTACAGATGGACACTGAGTTGTCCTAGTGAGGGTCGAAGGCGAGGATCTCTCCCAGGCAGAAATGCTGATGATGTCTATTGTTCCATGTTGAGCCCTCCCCAGTCTCAGTGCATGGAGACAGCACCGCCATAGCTGAGACATCATCAAACTGGAAAACCAAGGTAGCTCTACCCAGAGGATTTCCTGAAACTCCACTTCTCCCAAATCCAGCCCTACCCAAACCACATTCAGGTGTATCCTCAGAGAGTCAAGTGACCCTTGCTGAGCAGCACCTAAATTCACCTGGGGGCATCTGGCCTCAGTTTCTGGTGTGACCTCTTGAGGCAACAAGCATAGTATCTGTGGATTGCTTGATGAATCTTAACAGGTGGCCCCAGAGAGGGGGGTTAAACTTGGCCTGCAGCTGAATCCTTTCAAGGACTGTGCCACTGGACACCTACTTCACAAAAGTCATACTAATAAGACCTGGAGACTTAAGAGCTTTGCTTACTACATAGAAATAGACACAGAAAGGCAGGCAAATAAAAAGACCAAGAAGCAGAAACCATATGAGAAAACAGAACAGAGATCCTGGAATAATAGAATCAAATGATCTAACAGATGCAGAGTTCAAAATATGGGTTATAAAGATGCTCAATGAACTTAGGGGAAATGTAGATGAATTCAGTGAGAATTTTAGCACAGATGAAAACAAAAATGGAATGAAAATTATAAAAGGGAATCAGTCAGAAATGAGGAACACATTATATGAGATGAAGAGGATATTAGATAAAATAAACAGAGTGAATAAAGACGATGGAATGACCTATTTTTACTATTTAATGTAAAAATATCCATGTCATAGGAGTACCAGAAAGAAAACAAGACATTGAAGTGCTATTAGAAGAAATCATGATGGAAAACTTTCCTAACCTGGTGAAGGAAATAGACATAAAACCCCAGAAAGCTCAGAGAATACCAAAATCAAGGAACCCAAAGAGGCCCACATCAAGACCCTTCATAATTAAAATGCCAAAGTTTAAATACAAAGAAAGAATCTTGAAAGCAGTAAGAGAAAAGTAGTTAATTACCTAAAGGAAGCATCCATAAAACTGACACCTAATTTCTCAAAAGAATTTATGCAGGATGGAAGGGCTTGCCACAAAATATTTGACATGATGAAAATCTAGGATCTACATTTGAGAATACTTTGTCCAGCAAAGCTATCATTTAGAGTCAAAAGACAGATAAAGAGCTTCCCAGTCAAAAATAAGCTAAGGGAATTCATCAATACCAAACCAGTATTACAGGTAATGTTGGAGGAACTTCTTTAAAAAGAAAAAACATGTATCAAAAACAAGAATAAAGAATGGTAACAACTACCTTTCTATCAATAATTACCTCAAATGGAAAAGTATTAAGTGCTCCAAGCAAAAGACAGAGTGGATGAATGGATAAGAAAACAAAACCCCTATATATGCTACTTGTGAGGGACTCAATTCTGATTAAAAGGCATACACAAACTAAAAGGAAGGTAATGGAAAAAAATATTGCAATGATGGGCTTAGAAGGTATTACACTCGATAAAATGGATTGGATAAAGAAAAACATACATTGCAAGATTTCACGTATGTGTGGAATCTGAAGAACAAAACAAACAAAATCAAGGACAAAAGTCAAAATAAACTCAGATATAGAGAATATTTTGAGGGATACTAGATGGGAGGGGGTTTGGTCAATGGCATAAAAAATGCAAAGTGATTAAGAGGTACAAATGGATAGTTGCAGAATAGACATGGAGATGTAGAGTATAGCATGGGGAAGATGGTTAACAATGTTGTTGTAAATATGTAAGGGGAAAGAAGGGTACTAGATTTAGTGGGTTGATTGCTTTGCATGTTATGTGGTTCTCTGATTATTACACTATACAACTGGAACTGGTATATTATTGTATGCTAACTATAATTTAAAAAAAATTCTCATTGAATTGTACAATGTAAATACAAGCAACTAATTGTCCATTATATTTCAATAAAGCCAGAAAAAAATGAGTAGACTACTTCTGTAAATATATAAATATAGAGAGATTTACATAACTATCAGGGCAAGTATGAATTCTCATATACAAGCAATCATAATATTGCTCACAGTTGTGGGAAGTGATTGAATATGAAATATTTAGAAGGGCACAAAATGGACCTCCAACTCAAAAATTCCTCTCTCTTCAACTAGCCATATGAAATATCTCTATCATATTTGTCTTCCACAATTAATACTAATCCTAGAAAACCCCTACTAAAATTTAAACACATTATATAAGACAGTAACAACATCAATCCAACAAAGAGTGAGTATGGTATGGGAGAAAGGGGTTCTCATTAGAATGAAATCCTTAGATACACCACTGACTAGTAGAGTGATATGAAAGTTTCTTAATTTCACTGAGCCTACTTTCTTAAAGTATTAATATAGAGTAAAATTTCAACTTCATAGAATTTTTATAAGAATAATAGAATATTGGGTAAACTGTAAACCAACGTTTAAATGGTAATCTTGCTAAATGTAATTCCTATTTTCCCATTAACATCATAGGCTAGTTGGGTAACAAGATAATCTAGCAGACATGAGAGTCTTAAGATAACAGAACAGAAACCAAGCAAATTTTTTTGACAGGATGAATAGAGATACAAGAAGGAAGAACAGAGAAAATTAAACTATTAATACACATTGCTCATTTCCCTCACTCAGTGACCCTTATACTCAAACCAGACTCCTCCCCTTCTCCATGCAATGATTTGTTTGTTGCTGGCTCTCTATCCTAGTTACCTCTACTTGAGTCCCTACAGTCCATACCATTGTTTTTCAAACTGTGGATAATAACCCATTAGTGAATTGTCATCACTTAATAAGTCACAGTCACAATTAACATGTTTAAAAATGAAATAGAATACAATTGAAGAGGAAAGAAAATATCAAAGCAAATTGTAAGTAGCAAGGATAGATATTATTTTGTGACTCTTTTATCATATTCCAGTTTCTGTGTTACATGTTTGATAGTGGATCACAATGTAAAATGTATTTCTTACTACTGGTCATGAAGATGTTAAGATACTTTTACTTTCATAGATAAACAAACTGTTTCTATCTTAGGACTGAGCACATGCTCTTCCATCCAATAAATCTCCTTTTGCCCACCCTGGGCCAATCACACACAGCTAAAATTCAGTTACCTCTTCCGAGAGTCCAAGCCCTCACCCAAAAATTCTCTTTTGCTCTACATGGTAAAAAAATTGTACTTTGTACATATCTTAGTTTTATTTCATTAAGTTTAGAGTTAATTGATTATATCATATTTATATACAATTAATTGAACATAGCTTTTCTGCCATCTAAATTCCTGGCCTCTTAAAGCCAGACACTTTATATGCCTCACATCTCTTTACCCCAAGAACATGTTGTATTGTAGGTGTTTTTGAAATGTTTGCTGAACCAATATATAAAAGATTAGCTAGAAAATAGCAAAGACAACTTTTCTACTGAAAAGTGCTTCCTAAACTGTCATGCAACTCTCAGAAGCAATATTTGTTCAGTTGTCATACAAAATAGAACACAAAGCACCCATCTAAATGAATATTCACATTTGCATTCATCTTCCACTGATGAAACTCTGAAGTTGCTTATGAATGATTATCTTCAGAGTATAGACATCAAATTGTCTGTATGAGAACACCTTCAAATATCAAATAAATGTATGGATGCTTAAAAAGAGAGACAGTCAACCAGGACAATATCCTGACTCAAAATGTCAGTGAAGGTTGTCTCTTCAAAAGGTAATAATATATTTTCTATGAGACATGAAATGCTTCAAATCAATATATATTATATTAAAGTCTTGGTTCTGAAATTTTTTTCCAAAAAAAAAATAAAACATCAAAAGAGAAAAGGAACGTATTGTTTCAGCCCCCTGAGTCCCTGGGGAGACACAGACCTCTACATTTTACTGACAGGTCCACAAGAAATAATCATCATGAAAAAACTGTAATCATGCTGCTGTTTTCACATCAGAGTGGGCATTTGGGCATATTTCTCTGGGGATAGCTGTCACACAGCCTCGAGATACTCTAGCCTGGTACATCCACAAAATAAGATATGACTGGAAGATGAAGTAAATCACAGCCAGTAAAGCTCATTCCACATTTTGTCATGGGAAAGTTTTATGCAATTAACCCATATTTATTCCATAAGTCCCCTTTCATTAGTATAAAAGCTAGAATAAACTTTCTAGATTTATTCAAGTCAGGAGTTAATATCTGCACTAGCTCAGCTTTCCTCAAACTTGAATAGGCATTGGAATTTCCTGGGGCTCTTCCTAAAATGTACATTTCTAATTCAATATATTTGGAATTCTGCATTTCTCATAAGCTCCCAATTGGTTCCAGTGCTTCTGGTCTATGGAGTCTAATCAAACCTTCATTGATTCATTCTTTCCTACACAGGGGAATAGAAAATAACCAAGGAGTAAGAGACACACATGATTTGACTCTGCTTATACAAAGGTACTGTCATCAATAAGCCTCTTTTAAAATGAAAATAACCTAAGAGAGGCCTTTTTTAAAAAGAGGAAAGGAGAGTAGATATAAATATAGATCCTACTGTTGATGGTCATTGTGCAAATTGCTGTCTCATCCAATATAACATAACACTAGTTGTAATTCTCATTTTATCAAACAACACACTAAGACTCAGATATTAACTTTTCCAAAGTCATCTGGGCAATAAATGGCCATAGTATAATTTGAACTCAGTTTTGACATCAAAGCTTTTATGTTCTTCATTATTTTTGTTTATCTGGGTATTAGTTAATAATATTTTTTATTTTAGATTAGTTCAACAGATAGAAAGAGAGATCAAGTGTACAAAGAACACAAAAGAGGGATACATAGATCAAGAGGATAAGTGCAAACCCTCCATGAGTTCACAGTCCAGCAAAAAGAAAGATGCATGAAGAGGTTACCCTGATATGTGTGCTAAGCACTTGTCCCAAAGTCTTATGGATGTCAATCAGATCTAAATTACTCATGGTTATAATGCAAATGGTAAGCCACACTAGCCATTTTTATCTTGCTGTGTTCTTACTTGTATAATGCTTCAAATATTCTGGGATATTTGAGTATCCTTATAAAAATGAAAATAAAATTGAGCTCCTTAACTAGTTATGAGTAAAAATAAATGACAGGCAGATCAGAGACTTAAATATAAAAAATAAAAACTTGAAAACAGTTAATAGAAAACAGTAAAGGGTGTTTATGACCTCATGTAGGAAATAATAAGATATAACAAGGGCAAAATTTTTAAAAAGTAATTAACAAATTCAACCACATACTAATTTTAAAACTCTTTATGCTAATAAACTATAAGAAATGCAAAAATGATGTAGAAAACTAGATTATAATATTTGGACTCTTGAAACTTTACTCTGAGACATGTAAGGCAATTTACAGTTTGGGAAGAAAAAGACATGGACAAGGATATACACAGTAAGTCTGCTTCTAATGACAAATACCTGGAAACTGCCTAAATGCACACCAAGAGAAAAATGGTTAAATAAATAGGTCTGTTTAGACTTTTAAATACTAATTAATGGTTTGAAGAAAAGTACTAGAACTATATCTATAAACATAAATGAATATCATAAACATAATTCTGATTTATGATTCCCTCTGGATAGAGAGCAGAATTCTTATAGAGGAGGGGGACACCAAAGCTTTTAAATATTTTGGTTCTATTTTATTCTTTAAGGAAGATTTTTGTGCATACAAATACTTATTATTCTGTGTATCCTTTAATATGCTAAAATTTTTCACAATATTATATTTTTAAAGGGAGTAAAAAATGAGCTGGAAATTTGATCTAACAAAAAATTTAAGAGAAACATCACAAAAAGACAATATATTAAGTTAAAAGAAAAGGAGGTAAAATGCACATATTCTAATAAGTTCCAATAGTAAATTCCACATAGAAATTGGGAAGTGAGAAATAATCACAAATCAATAATAGGAGAAACTTCTTAGAATTTAAAAAGACATGAAATCTAAGATAGGACCCAAATGATGCCAAATGTCATAAAGAGTATCTGAGAAAAAGAAAATAATCAAAAACTTCTAGAGAGAGAAATAGACAACTTAAATAGAAAAAAAATATTTAAATTAATGTAATTCTCCCTAATGACAGCATTAAATGAAGAGAGACAATAATAAAATAATTTTCTCAGAATTCTAATGAAAAATAATTTTGGCCAAGAATTCTCTACTCAAGCTACCTGTTATTCAAGAATGAAGACAGTCAAGATGGTAGACTAGGTAAACACTATGCTCGCCTCTGTCTACAACCACATCAAAATTACAACTAAATTACAGGACCACCTGAAGACTGGATGAACAGAAGTCTTATAACTAAGACTATAAAGAAGAAGCCATGTTAAGACTGGTAGAAGGAACAGAGATATGGAATGGACAGGTCCCACAACTGTGGTGTGGTGATTAAGAAATGAGAGGAATATATGACTACAGAGGTAACCCTTGAGGAAAAAGGGGTCTAATCCTCCTGTAGGCTCCCCAGCCAGGCCTAAGTGCCAAGAAGAAAAGTCCCAATAACATCTGGCTGTGAAAACCAACAGGGATTGCATCCTAGTAAGATAGAGGGCTGCTAGGACCTAGGATCTGCAGTTCTTAAAAGGCCCAGATGCAGACACACTCAAAAACTCACTCTGAGCTCCAGTTCTAGGGCAGCAGCTCTAAAATGCAGAAACATATAGGGAGGAGCCAAAAGGAAAACAGCTGGAAGAGGAGGGGTCAGGGCAGCTGTCTATAGATGAAGTACTCACAGATGTCATTGTTCCTTTGTTAAGCCCTCCTCCCACTCAACCATCAGTGGCATTAACTTGGCTAACCTTCATTAGTTTTTCTAGCACTGTTTGCCCAGCCCAGATGATTTTTTGAGATTTTGCTCACCCAATTCATGCTCCAAACCTGAACCTCTTCAAGCAGATTTCCCACAGTAGAGGCCTTCCACAGTTTATGCTGCAGACTTTCCTAAAATCTTTTAAAGATCCACAAATCCTAAGCAAGCAGCATCTGGCCTCAGAGTGCTCAGTTCCTATTGCCAAGCAGCTCCAGGCCAGGCAATAGTGGCAGCCAGCTTCAGTTCTCAGACTAACCTCTCCCAGACACCTCCAGGTCCAGCACAGGAAGCAATCAGCCATAAACAACATTATAGTTCCTATAACATGATGCCAGGCCACAGGCAGCTACTGACCCAAGAGTCCCTCCCAAGAGGCACTAGAACCAACACATTGGGTGGCCAGCTTCAGAACATACCAGCACACCACCCAAACAGCTTCAAATATGACACAGCCAAAAGGAAGATTCAGCTGTCACTAGAGCCCTGCTAAAGTGAATCCCACCCATGGGGTTGGCCCCTATAAAATCTGCTCATCTGCTATAGTCCTAGCCATTCATCACAACTAGTTAGCCTGAGCATCAATCCCACACACTGACCTGCCAACAACCATCAAGGCTCAACTATAACGGGAGTTGACGCACAATCCACACAATGGATACCCCTGGAATATTCAAATCAGATGACCAGGGAGAATCTGCCTAAGGGCCCCATAAGACACCTAGTACACAAGGGCACTCTGCTAAGTCTAGGAGACATAACAGATCTACCTAATATAGAGAAATAAAGAAAGTCAGTCAAAATGAGAAGACAAAGACATATGTTCCAAATGAAAGAATAAATCAAAATTTCAGAAAGAGACCCAAGCAAAATGGAAATCAGCAATATACAAGGTGCAGAATTGAAAACACTGATTATAAAGATGCTCAATGAACTTAGGGGAAGACTACATTATTTCAGTGAGAACTTCAAAAAGAAGATCAGAAACATAAATATTGAGGTAGAAAACATTAAAAAATACTAGTCAGTTATAAAGAATACAATAACTAAAATAAAGAAAACATTAGAGGACGCTGAATTCAGGATTATAGGAAGATGGTAGACTAGGTAAAAGCAGGGTTTGCCTCCTCCCAGGTCTGCATTAAAATTACAACCAAATCATAAAATAATCAATGTAAAAGTGGAAATTCTTCCATCACAGGAAGATGTTATCTCCAGTTGCCATCCTCAAGAAGAAGCACAACATTCCAAAGTGCAGCTGTCTGCTAAGCCCTGTTTGCTCTGAGAGTCCCCCGAATACATTTATCTTTGTGTAAGACTTAAACTGCTAACTTCTGCTTTCTGTAATCTGCTTGCTTGCTTATTCAAGGACATAGTTGGAGGCTTCATCAGCTGCCTCCTCTGGAAGCTCAAGGCTGGTCATCTCTAACCCTGCGTGGTAGAGAATCAGTTGCCAACTGGCTAATGAAGGCTCATAATTCTCTCTGATTCGGCTCTGTGGGTCCTTGTTCTCACCTGTTCCATAACATCAACATGAAAAATCACCTGAAATACAGCTGATCATAACATTTAGGTCTGATAATATAAAGGAGCCAAATCAAAGCCCTTAGGAGAGTCAAAGTCACTAATCAGGCTGGACCCACACCCACAGGTGATGAAGGATTACTGGGAGGGAGAGCAAGGCTGCAGAGGCTCTCCTGAAGGAGGGAGGAGTGGTCCTGGTCTCATCTGGGAGCTCTCCAGCCCAAAGTCTCAGCCCAGGGAAGAGGAGATTTTAATAACTCTGACTGTAGAAACAAGAGAGGATTCCAACCGTCTGGGTGAGATGAAAGGAGACTGAGACTCAATGCCCCTTTAAAAGACCCACACAGGCTTTCTGACCTGCGGACTCACCCAGGACACCGGCAGTGGGTCAGAGGCTCCTGAAGGATCCATACTGAAAAAGTCTGCATTATCTGGTGCCAAAGGTAGGCTGGAAGGGCAGCCGCCATTGTGCCTTAGTCCGGCCCCCTACTGGGAAATCTACAGTCCTGGCCAGCTTTCCTGTGCAAATCCCTCCCACAGAGCTATTAAGAAGGGCTGCCCTGAGAGGATCAGCCACCCTACCCAACGTGCAGACTGCATGGGGCTTTTGTTGCTAGGTGGCTGTCAAGCCCTGCACTGATTCAGAGCCAAACACTCACAGCTGTAGGCCAGCACTGTGAGCACACATTTCCAAGATACTGTCAGATAGGTCACTACTGCCAAGAGGAACTTGGATGGATATCAGGGATCTGTGGGCCAGTCACAGCAGCTGGTCTTGCTGTGATCTGGGACTTCTGCGGGAATGTGCAAATGGTTACAAAGTTGCAGCAAGACTGAGGCTGTATTGGTCTGACTGCCATTGTCTCCCTGAGACCCTACCCCATCCCACCCACAAATTGCTCATGCAGCTTATTGACAGTGAACTGCCAAAGCCCTGTTTCTTCTAACAGCCCCCCATCACCCTATACCCACACCTCAAATTCCAATCCACACAGACAACAAACTTTGGTTAGCACAGGGCGGTCTCTGCGTGTAAATCAGTGGCAGGCAGACCTCTCCTACCTTCAAGAGTTGTAATATTGTGTGTGAGGAGTGCAGGGGTCTGTGGGACCCCAGATGTCAGCGAGTCTCACTGTAATCTGTGACTATAGCGGGAATGCCTGGACACAGAAGTTATAGCAAAACTGAGGCTGACAGCCCTTGTCTACCTGAGATCCCACTTCACCCAAGCCACAAATTGCCTGCAGCCCATTGACAGACAGTCTCCCCTGCCCCGCTTGGCACTGGGTTTGCACAGTCTGTATAGGCAACAGACCTGGCTAACACAGTGAGCACATTTCAAGGAAAACAGTTGTAGGCAACCAGTATTGCCTGTGAAAGCTGCAATATCTCTAGAGGGGATTGCAGGGGTCTGTGGAACTGCCTCAGATAGCAGCTTGTCTCCATGTGATCTAAGACTACTGCAGACATAGAAATTGCTGAAAACTGAGGCTATTGGCCTGACAGCCTTTGACTCCCTAAGCTCCTACCCCATCCAATACACACATTCATAGGCAGCTGCCCCTGCCCTGGGGTGGTGCATTCAGGCCCAAGGGCAGCAGCTGACTTTGCTACAATTGGAAACTTGTACCAGAACCCACACAGACATCACTGGCATGTAAATTGACACTGCAGTGGCAGGGAAAAATTTATTCAATAGACCCAGGAGAGAATCCTGGGGTCCCAATACACATATCACCTAGAGGCTCTACCAGGTTCAGACTATGGGCATCTGACAGGCAGTGTCAGGCCTGGAGGAGCACTATTCCCTCTGCTAAACTGCCATAGGTCAGGGATGGGGGATAACTGGACCACAGTCTACAACAGTGTCTCTTTCACTTACTTATAGATCCAGAACAGGCAACAACCATTTGTGGATTGCTTTGTAGTTCCCACCAGGTATCCCTGAGCAATTACAAGCAGCAGCTGACCTAGGCCTACTGGAGAGCCCCTCCCAAGGGACCACAAAACCAATGCACCCAGAGGCTGGCACCATACCATAACGGAGCAACTCCTGACTGGTTCCATTAGCAGTACACGCAAAGAGTGGGTGCAAGAAATACACAAGCTTGCTAGGGCAAATCTCACTGAGTGGGGTCAGCCTCCACACAGCAACTTTTACCCTGTGGGTGCAGCCAATCCCACAATTAGTCAGACTGAGTGGCAATCTCATCCACTGATGTTCTAACAACAATAAAGGCTTGGTGAAAACAGAAGATAACATACAACCCACACGAAGATCATGTCCAAAGCCCCAACACAGGGGATCAAGGAGAGTGTGCCACTGGGCCACATAGGCCACCTGGCCAAGTCTGAGAGATGAAAAAATATTTCTGACACCTAGAAATGAACAGAGAGGCTAATAAAATGAGAAAACAAAGAAACATGCCACAAATAAAACAACTAAAGAAAACTCCAGAAAATAAGCTAAATGAAATGGAGGCAAGCAGAGACAGAGTTCAAAATAATGGTTATAAGGATGCTCAGAAAATTTATGGGGAAAATGGATGAGCACAATGAGAACCTCAAGAGAGAGAAAGTAAACATAAAAAAAGGTCATAGAAACCACAAAAAAAGTACCAGAAAGAAATGAAGAATACAATAACTGAAATGAAAAATACATAGAACAGTAGATCAGATGAAGCAGAAGACTGAGTCAGCGAAATGGAAGCCAAGGGGCAGAATACACCCAATTTAAAAAAAAAAAAAAAAAAAAAAAAAAGAATTTTTAAAAATTAGGGTAGTTTAAGAGACCTTTAGGACAAGATGACACATAATAATATTCAAATCATAGGAGTACCAGAAAGGAAAACGAGAGAGCAAGAGATTGAACATCTATTTGAAGAAATAATGACCAAAAACTTTCCTAACCTGGCAAGGAATTAGACATACAAGTTCAGGAAGCAGAAAAAGAGGAATTCAAATAGACTCACCATAATTAAAATACCAAAGGTAAAAGACAAAGAGATAATCTTAAAAAATAGCAAGAGAAAGGCAGCTAGTTTATTACAAAGATATCCCTATAAGAATGTCTGCTGATCTTTCAATGGAAACTTTGCAGGCCAGAAGATAATGGCACGAAATATTCAAAGATATAAAAAACAAAAATTTACAACCATCAATACTTTACCCAGCAAGGTTCTCAATTAAAATGAAAGGGAAGATAAAGAGCTAACCAGACAGAAAAAAGCTTAAGGAATTCATCACCAAAAAGCCAATATTGCAAGACATGTTAAAGAGACTTCTGTAAAAAGATAAGGTTAAAAAAATAGAAATAACAAATACAAATAATAAAATAGCAATAGCTATGTACCTATTAGTAATCACTTTAAATGTAAATGGATTAAATGCTTCAGTCAAAAGACATAAGGTAGCGAAATGGATAAGAAAACAAAACCCATGCATATGTTGTCTACAAGAGACCTACTTCAGATCAAATGACACTCACAACCTAAAAGTAAAGGGATGGAAGAAAATATTTCATGCAAATGGAAATAAAAATAAGCCGAGGTAGCAACACTTATATCAGATAAAATAAACTTTAAAACAAAAACTATAAGAGACAAATAAGAACGTTACAGAATGATAAAGGAATTGATCAATCAAGAAGACGTAACCCTACTAAAAATACACACACCCCAACATAAGAGCACCTACAAACATAAAGCAATTATTGACTGACATAAAAGGAGAGATCAACACTAATACACTCATAGTAGGATACTTTAACACCCCAATGACACCAATAAAAAGACCTTCCAGGCAAAGAATCAACAAGAAAACAATGGGTCCAAAAGACATATTGAACAAGATGGATTTAATAGATATTTTCAGAGCATTTTATCAGAACAGGAAAGTATATATTCTTCTCAAGTGCACATGGAACATTTTACAAGACAGGCCACATGTTACAGCACAAATCAAGTCTCATTAACTTTAAAAAGATTGAAATTATATCAACCGTCTTCTCTGACACAATAGAAATCAACTACAAGAAAAAAAACTGGCAAATACACAAACATATGAAGGCTAAATAATATGCTATTAAAAATGAATGGGTTATTAATGAGATCATGGAAGAAATCAAAAGATGCCTAGAGACAAAAGAAAATTAAAATACAAAATTAATGGACATGGTGAAAGCAATCCTAAGAGAGAAATACATAGCAATGTAGGCCTACCTCAAGAAACAAGGAAAAGCTCAAAGAAACCTTACACTTAAAAAGAATAGCAAACAAAGCCAAAGTGAACAGAAGGAAGGAAATAACAAAGATCAGAGCAGAAATAAATGAAAGAGTGTCTAAAAAATAGTACAAAAGATTATTGAATCCAAGAGCTGGGTTTTTGAAAGGATAAACAAAATTGACAGACCCTTAGCCAGACTCATTCAGGAAAAAAGACAGAGGACTCAAATAAATAAATCAGAAATGAAAGAGGATAAATGGCTGTAGACTCCACAGAAATACAAAGAATTAAAAAATATATATTATAAGCAATTATCTGCCAATAAAATGGACAATCTGAAAGAAATGGACACATTCCTAGAAACATACATTCTCCCAAGACTGAGTGAAGAAGATACAGAAAATCTGAACCGACTGATTACCATCAATAAAATCAAACCAGGAACCAAAAAACTCCTCAAAAACAAAAGTCCTGGACTGAATGGCTTTATAGGTGAATTTTACCAAACATTCAAAAATGAATTAACACCTATTCTTCTCAAACAATTCCAAAAAATTTAAGAATAGAGAAGCCTCCCTAACATCTTTTATGAGGCCACCATTACCTTGATTCCAAAACCAGGCAAAGACATTACAGAAAAAGAAAACTATAGGCCGATATCTCTTATGAACATTGATGCAAAAATCCTCAACAAATATTGGCAAATTGAATTCAACAATATATTAAAAATATCATACACTATGATCAAGTTAGATTTATTCTTGAGATGCAAGGTTGGTTCAATATCCACAAATCAATTAATATGACACATCACATTAACAAATTAAAAGATAAAAATTATATGATCATATCAATAGACACAAAACAAGCATTTAACAAAATCCAGCATCCATTTATGATAAAAACTCTCAGCAAAGTGGGAATAGATATAACATTCTTAAACATAATAAAGGCCATCTATGACAAACTTACAGCTAACATCATGCTCAATGGGGAAAGGCTAAAAGCACTTTCCTTAAGATCAGGAACAAGACAAAGATGCCCACTTTCACCACTCCTCCTTGACATTGTATTAGAAGTATTAGCTACAGCAATAGAACAAGAAAGATAAAAAGGTGTCTGAATTTGAAAGGAAAAGGTAATACTCTTGTTATTTGCCAATGACATGATACTATATAAAGGTAACCCTAAAGATACCACCAAACAACTGTTAGAATTAATCAGTTAATTCAGTGAAGTATCAGGTTACAAAATAAATATTTAGAAGTCAGTGGAATTTTTATACACCAATAATGAACTTTCAGAAAGAGAAATTAAGAAAACAATCTCATCTACAATTGCATCGAAAATATAAAATATCTGGGAATCAAATTAGCCAAGGAGGTAAGAGATCTGTTTTCAGAAAATTGTCATTGAAAGAAAGAAATTGAAGAAGATACATATAAATGGAAGCATATACTCTGTTCATAGGTAGAAAGAATCAACATTGTTAAAATGGCCATACTACCCAGAGCAATCTATAGATTCAATGCAATCCCAATCAAAATACCAATGGCATTTTTCAGAGAGCTAGAACAAATAATTATAAAATTTATATGGAACCATATAATATGTTGAGAAGCCATGGCAATATTAAGAAAGAACAAAGTTGGAGATAACACACTACCTTCCATCAAACTATCCTTCAAGGCTACAGTAATCAAATCAGCATGGAACCAGTATTAAAAAAAAAGACATATTTATCAAAGGAACAGGATAAAGAACCTAGAAATAAATCCATGCCTGTACTCTCACTTAACCTATAACAAAGGAGGCAAGAATATACAATGGAATAAAGACAATCACTTTAATAAATGATGTTGGGAAAATTGGATAGATACATGCAAAAAAGAAAAAGAAAGAAAGAAATTGGACCACCTTCTTATATTGTATATGAGAATAGACTCAAAATGAATTAAAGACTTAAATGTCAGACCTGAAATCATAAAACTTCTAGAAGAATACATAAGCAATAGACTCTCTGATACTACTAACAGTAATTTATTTTTTGGATCTATCTCCCCAGACAAGGGAAACAAAATACAAAATAAATAAATGAAACTACATCAAACTAAAAAGGTTTTGTACAGCAAAGAATACCATTAACAAAACAAAAAGACAACTGACTAATTGGGAGAAGATATTTGCTAATGATACATATGATAAAGGTTAATATCCAAATATATAAAGAACTCAGACAACTCAACAACAACAACAACAACAAAACAAATTATCCAATTAAAAAATAAGCAGAACTGAACAGATATTTCTCTAAAGAGGAAATAAAGATGGCCAATAGACATGAAAAGATGCTCAAGGTCACTAATCATCAGAGAAATGCAAATTAAAACCATTCTGAGATATCACCTCACACCTGTCAGAATAGCTATCATCAATAAATTAAAGAACAACAAGTATTGGAGAGGATGTGGAGAAAAGAGAACCCTCATACATTGTTGATGGGATTACAAATTGGTACAGCTGCTATGGAAAACAGTGTGAAGGTTTCTCAAAAAATTTAAAATGGATATACTCTTTGATGTAACAATGCACCCCAATATTCATGGCAGCAAAATTTACAATAGCCAAGATATAAAAGCAACCTAAATGCCCATAATTAAATGATTGGCAAAGAAATTATGGTTCATATATGTCCTGGAATATTACTTAGCCTTTAAAAAATAAAATCCTACCATTTGCAATGACATGGATGGACCTAGAGTTTCTTTTTTTGTATTATTTATTATTTATTATTATTATTTATGCCTATAGCCACTGGTCATTCTAGGTGGTCTCTCATCCAAATACTAAAAAGGCTTGACCTTGCTTAGCTTCCGAGATCAGACCATGGACCATGGCTCCACTGGGGTGCAAACCTTCTGCATGTAAAGTAAACATGCTAACCGCTACACTATGGAACCCATGTTTGACCTAGAGGTTATTATACTGAGTGAATTAAGTCAGACAGAGAAAAATACCATATGATTTCACTATGTGTGGAATCTAAAGAAAAAAAACACAGTAATCAAAAACAGACCCACAAATATAGTAGACAGTTTGGTGACAGACAGGGGATTGAGGGTTGGGGGTGTTCAGAGAAGAGGGTGAAAGGTTAAAAAAGTACAAATTAGTAGTTGACAGATAGCCACTGGGATGGGGAGCATGACATAGGGAAAGCAGTTAGCATTAATATATGGGCATTAATATATTTTCTCAGAAGAGAGAAGGAGCCTTTAGGGATATTGTTTTATAAGCTATATAAATGTCTAACCAATGTACTGTATACTTGAAACTAATTTAAATAAATCAATATTTTTAAAAGAATACATTAAAAAGAATCAACAGTTGATTAGATGAAGCAGAAGATTGAATCTCTGATCTGAAAAACAAGATAGCAGTAAATAATTAATTAGAATAGCAAAAAGAAAACAGAATGTAAAAATGAGGTTAAATTAAGGGATTTCTGGGACAGCATCAAGCATACCAACATTCACATAACAAAAGTACAAGAAGGAAGCAAGGGATTAAAAACTTATTTGTACAAATAATGGCAGAAAACTTTCCTAACTTGGTGAAGAAAATAGACATAGAAGTCCAGGAAGCAAGAGTCACAAACAAGATGAACTCAAGAGGCCCACACCAAGAAACATTATAATTAAAGTGCCAAAGTTTAAAGACAAAGAGAGAATCTTAAAAGCAGCAAGAGAATGGCAGTTAGTTACCTAAAAGGGAACTTCCTCTGATTTTTCAACAAATTTTACAGGCCAGGAAAAATTGGCATGATTATTTAAAATGATAAAAAGCAATAACTTACAACCAAAATTACTCTACCCATCCAATCTATCATGTAGAATCAAAGGTGATAGTTTCCCAAACAAGAAAAAAAACTAAAAGATTGTCTCACTACTACACCAATATTACAAGAAATGTTAAAAGGTTTTCTCTAAAAACAAAAGATCAAAAATATAAATAAGAAAATAAAAAAAGAATAAAATTTACACTGGCAAAGGCAAATACATAATAAAAACAATAAATTGTCTATAAAGCTAATTTAAATGTTTTTTAAAAAGGAGAAAGATCATGTGAATTACAGCAGTAAATTAAGGGATCTACACAAACATACACAAAGGAGGTAATAAATAATGACAAAAAATAAACATGAAGAGAGTAAGTAAAAATTGAATGTATTCTAATGTAAATAAACATAAACTTAAAGTAGACTCCTATAAACATAACTTGGTGTATGAAAGCACATGGTAACTGCAAACCAAAACGTGAAATATACAAGAAATATAAAGAAAGGAATCCAAACACAATACTATATAAAGTCATCAACATACAAGAGAAGAGAGCAAAAAAAAAAAAAAAAAACAGGAGAAATACAAAAACAGTCGAAAAACAATTAATAAAAGAACAATGAGTACATACCTATCAATAATGAATTTAAATGTAAATGGACTAAATGTGCCGATTAAAAAAAAGGTAGCTGAATGAATAAGAAAACAAGACCCATACATATGTTGCCTTCAAGAGACCCACTTCAGATAAAACATATATACAAACACACACACACACACACACACACACACACACACACACACACTGGAAGTTAAGTAATGGAAAAAGATATTTTATAAAAATTGGGGGTAGCAATACTTATATTATACAAAATAGATTTTTAAACGAGGTCTATAAAAAGATAAAAAGAAGGGCATTTTATAATGATAAAGTGTTCAATTCAACAAAAGTACATAACTCTTATAACCAAGCACCCAAGGTAGAAGCACTTAAATATATAAAGCAAATATAGGCAGACATAAAAAGAGAAATCAGCAGTAATATAGTCACAGAGAACTTTAACATCCCATTGACATAAAATGAAATTAGAAATCAATTACAAGAAAGAAACTGAAAAACACTCAAACACATTAAAGCTAAATAACATGCACTAGAAAATAAATGAATTAATCATGAGATCAAGAAAAAAATCAAAAGGTACCTTAAGATAAATGAAAATGAAAACACAGTGACTGCCAAATCTATGAGACACAGTGAAAGCAGTTCTAAGAGGGAAATTCATAGCAATAGAGGGCTATCTCAAGAAACAAGGGAAATATCAAATAAACAATCTAACCTTACATCTAAAGAAGCTATAAAAAGAAAAACAAATTCCAAAGTGAGCAGATGGAAGGAAATAACGATCAGAGTGAAAGTGAAATGAACTGAAGTCTAAAGATTAATTAAACAAAGAGCTGGTTCATAAAAAGATAAACAAAATTGATCAGCCTTTTGGCAGACTCATCAAGAAAAAAATAAATAGGGCTCAAATAAATAAAAACAAAAATGAAATAGTAGTAAGAACCGACAGCACAGAAATACAAAGGTATAAAAAAATACTACATAAAAAGTGTTATACAAACAAATTGAACAACCTGGAAGAAATGAATAAATTCCTAGAAAAACAATCTTCCAAGTCTGAATCAAGGAGAAAATCTGAACAGACTATTACAAATGAAATCAAATCAGTAATCAAAAAATTCCCCAAAATAAAAGTGCTGGATTGAATTTTACCAAACATTCAAAGAATTAACACCAATCATTTTCAAATTGTTCCCAAAAAATCCAAGACAAGCAAAGCCTCCAAAGCTCATTTTATGAGGCTATCATTACCCTGATTCCAAAACCAGACATCACAAAAAAAGAAAATGATAAGCCAATATCCCTGATGAACATACATGCCAAAACCCTCAACAAAGTATTAGCAAACTGAATTCAGCAATATATTAAAATATCATACACCATGATCAAGTTGGATTTATTTCCGGGATGCAAGTTTGGTTCAATACCTGCAAATCAATTAATGTAATACACCACATTAACAAATTGAAAGATAAAAATTATACAATTATATCAATAGATATGGGAAAAGTGTTTGACAAAATCCAATATCCATTTATGATATAAACTCTTGGTAAAGTGGGAATACCTCAATAATAAAAAGCCATATATAACAAACCCATGGCTAACATCATACTCAAAAGTGAAAAGCTAAAACATTTTCCTTAAGACTGAGAACAAAACAAAGATGTTCACTTTCACCACTTTTATTTAAAATAGTGTTGGAATTTCTAGCCACAGCAATCAGGCAAGTAAAAGAAATAAAAGGCATCCAAATTGGAAAGGAATAAATAAACATGTCATTATTTGCAAATGACACAATACCATATAGAGAGAAGCCTAAAAATTCCACCAAAAAGCTCTTAGAACTGATTAATGAATTCACTAATGCAGCAGGACATAAAACTCATTGGTTTTCATACACCACTAACAAGCTATCATTAAGAGAAATTTAAAAAGCAATCTCATTTACATTTATTTTTTAAAAAGAATAAAATACCTAGGAGTAAATTTAACCAAGGAGGTAAAAACCTGTACTCAAAACATTATGTCATTAAAGAAAGAAATTGAGGAAGATACAAATAAATGGAAACATATACTATGCTTAGGAAAAAATAACATCATTATAATGTCCATACTACCCAAAGCAATCTATAGATTAAATTTAATCTTTATCAAAATACCAATGGCATTTTCCACAGAATAGAAAAATCCTAAATTTTATTTTTGACCATAAAAGAGCATGAATGGCCACAACATTCTTGAGAAAGAACAATGTTAAAAATATCAAAAAGCCTGATATCGAACTATACTACAAAGCTATAGCAATGAAAACAGCATAGAATTGGCATAACTACAGACATATAGATCAATGCAACAGAATAGAGAGCCCAGAAATAAATTCACTCCTATATCATCATTTAATGTATGACAAAAGAGAAAAGAATACGCAATGGGGTAAAGATAGTCTAGTCAATAAATGGTGTTGAAAAACTGAACAGATTTATTCAGAAAAATAAAACTGGACCACCTTCTTATACCATATAAAAGAATAAACTCAAAACAGATGAAAGACTTAAATGTAATACATGAAATCATAAAACTCCTCAAAGAAAATTAGCAACAAACTCTCTGACATTGCTCTTAGTAATATTTTTTTTCTGATATATCACCTCAGGCAAGGGAAATAAAAGAAGAAATAAATTATACTACATCAAACTAAAAAGTTTTTGCACAGTAAAGGAAACATCAATAAAATGAAAAGACAACTTATAGAATGAGAGAAGATATTTTTCAATAATACATCCGATACAAGATTAATATAAAAATTTATTTTAAAATACTCATACAATTCAACATCAAAAAAAATTCAATTGAAAAATAAGCCGAGGATTTGAATAGGCATTTTCCAAAGAAAATATAAGGATGGCCAATAGACATATAAAAAGATACTCAACATCGCTAATCATCAGAGAAATGCAAGTTAAAACCACAATGAGATAATACCATTCGCTTGTGAGAATGGCTATCATCAATAAATCGAAAAAGAAGTGTTGTTGAAGACGTGGAGAAAAGAGAACCCTCATACTTTGTTGGTTAGATTGCAAATTGGTACTATCACTGTGGAAAGCAGTTTGAAATTTCCTCAAAAAAATAAAAATAGAACTACCTTATGACACAATTCCACTTCCGAATATTTATCCAAAGAAATTCAGAACACAAATTTAAAAAGGTATATGCAGCCTTATGTTCACTGCAGTATGATTTACAATAGCCAAGATATGGAAGCAACCTAAGACCCTATCAATAAACAATTGGATAAATAGATGTGGTACATACATATAATAAAAAATTACCCAGCCATAAAAAAAAAATGAAATCTTACCATTCGCAATGACATGGATGAACCTAGAGGGTTTTATGCTAAGTGAAGTACAACTTGGTAATTACAAAATAGTCACAGGGAATATAGCCAATAATATTGTAATAACTATGTATAGTGCCAGGTGGGTAGTAGACAGATTGGAGTGATCACTTTGAAAAATATATATATATATATAACCATTATGCTGTATACCTAAAACTAATACAAACTAATATTAAATGTCAACTCTAATTGAAAAATAAAAATGAAAATAAATAAATAATACACCTTTCTCAGAAATCACCCTTTTTCCTTAACAAAAGAAAAAAGTAGTTTGCTTCTTAAAAATATAATTTTTAAAACTTAATCTACCATCTATCTATACATAGAAAGTTGTCTCTAACCAATCAATACTTTCTCTTCAAGTATACCTGAAACATTGAAAAAATCAATTGTATGTTAGACCACACAGGAAATTTCACCAAATTTTGAAAAGTAAAAATCAAAGAAGCTACCATCCCTGAACACAAATGCATTCAAAATAAACAATGGCATCAAAAATCTGTTTGTGTGGATATTAAAAACACACTCATAATTAATTAAAGAAGAAATCAAAGTTAAAATTATAATTTCAACAGAAACACCAATGACAGTTTACATAAAAATTGAATGCCCAGCCAAAGTAATAATGAGAGAAAATATATAAAATGTCTTTATTGGAAAATGACAAAGTTTTCTAAAAGTTGAAAAAATATACTCAATAAATAAGAGGAAAAAATTGACATAGATTAAAACAGAAAATAATGAAAACTGTCTTCAATTATAGCTGATTAATAAAATTAAAAAATTGAAACAATTATTGAAGTAGACAGAAATTAAAGGACCAATTAGGAAAAATAGATATTTAAATGAACACTATTAGGAAGCAGTTCTGACACACAGATAAAAAGGAAAATGTTCACATTATAAGAGGATAGGATATACAACCTTTCAATAGAATCTGAAAACCTAGAAGAAATACAAACTTATCTAAGAAATTTTTAATTATCAAAAGTGACTCAATAAAAATAAAAAAAAACATAACAGTTCAATAACTTAAACTATAACTGATAAGATAGAAGTTGGAGTAGATGGTTTTTCTGAGGAGTTCTAACAAAACTTCAAGAAATGGTTTCACAATTTCTTCCAGAGCACAGAGAATGAGTTACTACTATATTCATTTTATCCATCAAACAAAATTATACACAAAACTAGACAAAAACCAATGAACAATAGAAAACTATTAGCAAACTGAATACAGCTGAGTGAAAGAAAAAAATCTACAATAACAACTTCATGATCATAGAATTTATCTCAAGAAAATAGTCATGTTTCAATGTCAAAGAAATTTCTCAGGCTGATGCACTGAACTACATGAAATTGCATTATGTTTGAGATGAAATAAAGGATAACAATCATGTTACTTCAATAGATTCTGAAAGAAATTTAGATATAATTTGACCCTTATTTCTGTTTTTTTTTTTAATCAGCTGTTTAGGTTTAAATGAAAACTTTCTTAACTTGAAAATTTTATCTCCCAAAAACCTATACCATCTTTACACTGAATTATGTAAAACTAAAAACGACTGCTAGCACTCATGATTCAAAATTGTACCTTGGGCCTGGCCAATGCTGTAAGGAAGGAAATAGTATTTTTATCATTCTTGGTATACAATATGACCATCCATCCAAGAAACACAAGAGAATTACTTGATCTATTATTAAAATTAATTGAGCTCAACAAGGCAAGATCAACACTAATTTAAAGAAATCAACATACTCTCTTATATACCTTAATCTCAGGTTTTAGGTGACAGTAAATACAAAACATATAAACAGCTGTCTGTAACACAAACATACAATTATCCTGTGCTAATATGATACCTTTGCCCTTTATATTAATATTTTATTTCCTTTGTTTTGTATATATTTGTTTCTATAGAATGGCCCTTGTGTTTATCTGTGTGAGCCTGAGGAAAAAACCCAAGATGTTTCCAAACAATCCCAGAAAAAGTAGGAACTTAGAAAAAGAGCAGAGAGGACTGGTCAGCAGGGTCATTCTCACAAAATAAGGCAGTATATGGCTCAGATATTTTATCAATACAGTGATTGACTATAATAACTAAATATAGAAATGATTCAGTGGTGGTTTCTGAATCTCAAGAACAAAATAAACAAACAAAACAGAAGCAGACTCATAGATATAGAAAACAAACTGGTGATTGCCAGATGGAAGGGGGGTTGGGAGGCTGGGTGAAAAAGGTGAAGAGAGTAAGAAGTATAAATTGACAGTTACAAAATAGTCACTGGGATGTAAAGTACAGCACAGGAAATATAGTCAATAATATTGTAATAATTATGTATGGTGCCAGATGGATACTAGACTAATGAAGGCAGGGGATCAAGTAAGATTTAAAAGCACATAATTTGGGAGATAAACAATAAATTCCAAGAAAAAAGAGAAAGGAAGAAGAGAAAAATGTGCCAAAAGTGCACTTAAAATATCTTTGTTGATGTAAGAAATGCTTATCTTTGAAAAGGAAGATGTGACAGTTGATGAGTAACTCAGATTAGATTCTCTTCAGGGAAACAGCCAAGTCTGGTTCTCTAACTAAAAATTATTTTATCAATAACTCAGATCCTATGACTTCAACCAGTTGAAAGTAACTTTCTTTTATACCTAGAAAGAGCACTGTAACTGTTGGAAGGATTGATTTTTCCCCAAAAGTTGTTAGGAGGTATATCAAATGATAACATAAAAACAAATTTAATTAAGTAATATAGATCTTGGTTAGGCCATCAAATGTGTTCCTAGCAGCTTTCTAAGGTGCACTTTTTTTTTTAACACACCCATCACTTTGATATTTCTGAAACTAAAATGGGTCACTAGATTTGCCTTTCTATAGAAGATGTCACAAACCCATCATAGTGAAGAACTAATGCTTGTTTTAACTCTTTATTCTCCATGAGTCAAGGATAATAATGAATACAATTAATCCAACTAAGCTTGAAGTCAAACAGCGCTCATCAGGGACCTCTGACCAAATATAGTGCAGCCACTAAATTTTTTCAGAAATAATTTTTAGGTCTCATTTGCCCAATTACCTTCTGAATAAAGGATTGTTAACTATTGTTATTATTTCTGATTTTTAATAACTAAAAACAATGCACAGATAGTTGAGTTATGGACAAAAAAAAAGACTGTATACCTCCCCCTGACCACAGAAGGTGACAAGGGACACCCAAAGATAGCCTACTTTAACTCTGCTCTCCTCCTCCCACTTAGTATCCAGTATCTACAGTCACCCACACAAGTCCTCTTGTCTCATTCTTCTAGGTCATGTGTGCAAATTAAAGGGTACTCTCTGTGCCTAACATTCTATAGTTCTTCTTCTGGTTCCCTTTCATCTTTTTACCCAGGCTTAGTTCAGGCAGGCACCACCTCTGGAAATCTGGAGATCTCTGTAGGTTCTTCAAGGTTTCCAGGACACCTAGCACCAAGTTATTCTCACATCTCCCACACTAATTGGCACTACCTAATACTAAACATTATCATCTACATGAGGACATGATAACCAAGAAACCATTCAAAGCAGAGGCCAGGTAGAATCAATTCTTAATCCACATCATCCCTGATTTACAAAAAGCACTCAGTGGTTATTTATTGAGCTGAATTAAGCTAAAAAACAATTTTTTTAAAGAATCATTAGACCCATCTGTCTGTGTTAGCTACTTCCTACTCACTCTAAAATTTACCAAAATTTTGTTGGTTGTTGGAGGTGTTCCCCAAATAACTTAAACATGGATGAATAAAAAGACCAGCAGACTTTAAACATCCCTATATCAGACACATAAAAGGTACTTAATAATCTTCGTCACTTGCTTCACTTCCTGCTCACGTAAATGTAAACTGTCCTCTCATGCATCACAGCATGTTCCAAATTACTGTTGAACTCACTCTTCGCTTCTTATGACCCACATTTCATCCTTATGTACTTGAATCCCCTGGCCCAAATCTTCCCAGATTATCCCCTTCTAAATCCTCATTTCTGACTATGAATTCTGATTATTCTCTCTGACTTACTTATTTTTTCTCTATGGTCAGTTTTGGGCTCTATTATGTCTTCTGATTTTAGGTCCCAACTTCAAGAATTTTTATCTACTGAGTAAAAGAGAAAATTCCTACTGCAAATGAGAAGGAAAATTTGGATAAAGAAGACTCTTTAAGTAATGCAGTCAGCATTACTTTCCCTCAAAGAGAGTAGTGAAAAGTGTTAGCAGGTTTGATTATTGAAGCAAGAGGTGGGGCTACATAAGAGACAGAAAGAACAGTAAACACTTGACAATAAATACCAGGTTCAGAGGCACCAGCTGATGTTGCACATCACTATGGACCACTATAGTCTGTCCAACTCAAGAAATCCCAGAGCAGGTGACAAAGCCAAACTTATAAACCCTACAGAATTTGGCAATATCCAACAAATATGTACAAGCATTCACTTTGACCTTCAACTCCCCATTTACCCTGAGTATGTATTTCTAACAATGTAAAGAACTATATGCACCATGTCAGTTGTTGCTGCATTATTTGACTTTTCAAAATATTAATTTGAAAAACACCTAAGCATCTTAATATAGGCAGACTAGTGGAGTAAACTATGTTACCTACATATTTTGGAGTAGCATGAAACTGTGGAACATATTTCAAGAAGATACTGCAGGGTTTTTTTTTAAGCAAAATGAAAAATATATGTATATACTACCTTTTGGTAAAATATAAAGAGACATAAAAAAAAAGTCTGTATCTTCTTATCTTTACCAAGAGAAGCACAGAAAGGATAAAAGGAAAAAAATTATGTCAGTTATCAACAAATGGTTGATAGTAACAAGACAGTATGGATATAAAAGTGACCTCTCAGTATATCTTTTAGTACAATTTATACTTTTCAGAACTTCTAAATGGTTTCAATATTCAAGAAATAAAATTAAAGTAATAAAAATATGATGGAAGAATCTAAAGCCAAAAGCAAACTGAAACAAAGGAATCCTGATGTGTTTCAAATGAATGGCATAACCATACTGAAGAAGAAAAACAGAGAACTTCTTTAAGTAACTTATCAACAAGATATGTCAACACAAACTCTCAGTCTTGGATGAGATGGGAAATGAGAATGGCAAAGAAACACTAATCTCTTTTCAGTAGATTTTTAAATAAGGTATAGGCAAAGCCCTTCTGAAATAATTTTAGATATTGTATAGAATCGAGCAAATTCGAAAATATGTTGATGTAAATGGGAAGAAGGGAAAAGCATAAAAAATGGTTGTAAGGAGTAAGAAAGAAATTTTTGGGGATAGTTTGGATTTAGAGGTTTTGTTATAAATTCATGGTTTCTAAAATATGCTCATGTAAGGAGTTTGTAGAAACATGGAAGAGTGAGGGAAGATCCCAGATTTTTCCCCTTGAAACATCAATAATCTGAGCATCGAAAACTCAACACAAAATATTTAAACTACACACCAGTATGTCTGAGAGCATAAGAGCACCCACAAGTCAGACCCCAGGAGGCTTGTGATGGACTGGGAGAAACAAAGAAGCTGCTTCTCACAGCAGGAACAACTTGTAGGAGGAGAGAGAAGGAAAAAAGTGCAGTGAGTTCCCTGAACAGGCTTGCCTGGGAAAGCTGTGAGCTCCACGCGGCTGGTGACAGGGCCCATTCATTCATCAGAACATAGAGCAGAAAAGCAGGCACAGCAGAGATTGATTTTATCAGCCGTGGTTTGCAAAAATAAGGCTTAGCCTCAGCCCCCAACCCCATCCAAGAGTGTCCCACCTCCCATATCCTCCAACCAAACACAATGGAGCCCCAGGGAAATCTGAGCAAATGCTGACGAGATATGCTGAGACTGAGAGTAGCGAGCATGATTAAACATCTATAAGAAAAAAAGGCACTATTAAGGCTTTATACAAAGCAGGATCCAAGACATTTAGATGCCACCTACTGAAAATCAAAAAAAAAAAAAAAAAAGGTGCCTTCTTTGCAACAGGCTAAAGAGAGACCTTTACATAATAAATCTTCTTTCAAGAAAAAAAAAAGCTGAATACACTTCCATTAATGCTCAGGTAAAATAAATAAATAAATAAGCCATTAAACACTATGAACAACCAAGGTGACAAGGCATCTGAGAAAGAAAGAGAAAAATCTCCAGAAAATAAGCTTATAGATATAGATATATGTAACTTAAATGACAGAGAATTCAGAATGGTTCTTCTGAAAAAACTCAGACAGTTATGAAACCACTCATATCAACAATTTCAGGAAATGAAAAATACTTAGATGAGCAGAGCAAGGAGATTGAAACCCTCAAAAAGAACAGAATAGATCTTCTGGAAACAACAACAACAAAAAAACACACTTCAAGAATTAAAAAATGAAACGGCAAGCTTGGGAAATAAAATCGACCAAATGGAGGAAAGAATCAGTGATACCAAAGACAGAAATCTAGAAATAAATCAGAGGGAAGAAGAGAGAAACCAAAGAATGAAAAATAATGAAAGAAATTCAAGAACTAGCTGATACCATTAGGAGAGGAAACATAAGTATAACCATTCTCAAAGGGAAGGGAAAGGAACAAGGATTAGAAAACTTTTCAGAGAAATAGTTGATGACAATTTCCCAAATTTAAGAAATGAGCTGGAGCTTGGATTTCAAGAAGTCAACAGAACACCCAATTATTTTAGCCCCAAAAGGCCTTCATCAAAACACATTGTATTAAAATTATTGATAATCAACAACAAAGAAAGAATTCCTGGAGCAGCCAGGGAAAAGAAGATGGTAACTTATAAAGGAAAACCTATTAGATTGTTGTACGACTTTTCAGCAAAACCTTATAAGCAAGAAAGAAGTAAAATCAAATATTTAAACTATTAAGTGAAAGGAACTGTCAGCCAAGAGTAATGTATCAGCTAAGCTCTTCTTTAGATGTGAAGGAGAAATAAAAAACTTTCCAGACATAAAAATACTGAGAAAATTTCCACTACGAGGTCGACATTATAGGAAATATTGAAAAGGGTCAGCTCACCTAAAACAAAATGACAAAAAAAAAAAACACATAATTAGGAGTAAGGCAACTAGCAGGCAGATAGAAGCAGAGGAGTGTAACCCTTCTTAAGAACAGAGCATTATAAACTTGAACAATAAGATGATAATTGTTATAGCAAGATAGTAATGAATGGTCAGCATACATAGGGACAAATTGAGACAATGATGACTAAAAAGGAGAGGATTCAAAGATTCAAATTCGTAAAGGGGAATGAAGATAAAGCACAAGCAGAAAAAAATGGACAACAGTATACACACACACACACACACACACACACAAACACACACATGCCTATCTTTTATATATTTGTAATGGTAACCACATGCCAAAGATTCAGAACCAAAGTATATAACATAAAAGAAGAAAGACCAGAGGAAAAACTCACAAAATGCAAACTAAATACAGAAAACAGACACACAAAGGAAACAATGGAAACACTAAGCTACCAGAAAGCAAAAGATAAAATGACCTCATATTTTAATAATCACCCTAAATGTAAATGGACTGAACTTACAAATAAAAAGGAATAGAGTTGCATATTAGATTTAAAAAAGAAAAAAGTCAACTATATACTGCCTCCAGGAGATACATCTCAGCTCCAAAGACAAATATAGACTCAAAGTGAAAAAATAGAAAATGATATTTCAAGCAAATGGCATTCAGAGGAAGACAGAAGTCATGGTAATAATATTAGACAAAATAGACTTCAAAATAAAAAAAGGTAAAGAAAGATACTGAGGAACACTTTATAATAATAAAGGGAATCATGCACCAATAAGACATAACACCTACTAATATCTATGTCCCAATTAGGGAGCCCTGAACTATTGAAGGCAATTACTAACAGAACTAAAAGGAGAAACAAACAAAAACACTATCATTGCAGGGGGCCTAAATACATCAGTGTCGGATATGGACAGATCACCAAACAGAAAATTAGTAAGAAAATAACATTGTCAAATGACACGTTAGACCAACTGAACATAATTGACATTTACGGAGCCTTCCATCCCAGAACAACTGATTAGACATTCTTCTCCAGTGCACATGGGACATTCTAAAGGATTGATCCCATTACTGGGACACAGAGATAACCTCAACAAATATAAGAAGTTTGAAGTCATACAAACCCTATTCTTGGGTCCTAATGCTTTGAAACTGGAGATCAACTGTAAAAAGAGAAGAATCACAAATACATGGAGATTAAACAACATGCTACTAAAAAATAACTGGGTCAGAGAAGAAATAAAAAGAGAGATCAAGAGATACCTAGAAACAAATGATAATGATAATAAACATATCAAAACTTTTCGAACATGGCAAAAGCAATCATAAGAGAAAGTTTCATATTATTACATGCTTATCTCTAAAAACAAGAATGAGTCTCAATAAACAACCTAATACTTCATTTTAAAAAACTATAAAAGGAAAAACAAATGAAGCATAAAGTGAGCAGGAGAAAAGAAATCAAAATTAGAGCAGAAATAAATAAAATTGAAAACATGGAAGAGAAAAACAATACAAAATATATGCAACAAAATTTGGTTCTTTGAGAAGGTTAATAAAATTGACAAAGCCCTGGCTAGACTCACTAAAGAAAAAAAGAGAAAGGACACAAATAAACAAAATCAGGAATGAAAAAGGGAAAATTATGACTGACATCACAGAAATACAAAGGATCATGCAAGAATACTATAAAAAATATTTTTAAAGTATTTAATTTAATAACCTAGAAGAAATAGACTAGTACTTAGAAAAATACGACCTCCCTAGACTGACTCAAGAAGATCTGGAAAATCTAAATAGACCAATTAGCAGTATGGAAATGGAAACAGTCACCAAAAAAGTAAAAGTCCAGGACCAGATGGCTTCACCAGTGAATGCTACCAAACATTCAAAGATTTAATATCTATTCTCCTCAAACTCTTCCAAAAAATCAAAGAGGAGGCAATACTTCCCAACTCATTTGATGAGGCCAATAATACTCTGATACTAAAACCTGGTAAGGATAACAGAAAAAAAGAAAACTATAGACTAATATCTCTCATAAACACAGATGCACAAATCATAAATAAAATACTAGTGAACAGAATACAGAAACATATTAAAAATATTATGCACCACGATCAAGTGGGCTTCATCCCAGGAGCACAGGGATGGTTCAACATATGCAAACCGATTAATGTGATACATCACATGAACAAATTAAAAAATGAAAATCCCATGATCATATCAATAGATGCAGAAAAGCCTTCAACAAAATACAGCATTCATTTATGATCAAAACACTTAACAACATTGATATAGAAGGAAGTACCTTAACAAAATAAAGACCATATATAACAAACCGTCAGCCAACATTGTACTTAATAGTGAAAAACTAAAAACCTTTCTTCCAACATCAGGAACAAGGGAAGGCTGTCCACCATCACCACTGTTATTCAATATAACATTGAAAGTCCTAGCAAATGCAATCAGGCAAGAGAAAATATGAATGGCATTCAAACAGAAAATGAAGAAGTCAAACTGTCACTATTTCCAAATGAAATGATTCTCTATATAGAAAACCCTAAAGACTCCTCAAGAGCACTAGTAGAAACAATAAGCAAATATAGTAAAGTCTCTGGATACAAAATCAATGTTCAAAAATTCTTATTCCTATACTCTAATAATGAAGCATCAGAAAAAAAGTAGAAAAGTAATTTCTTTTGCAATTTCTATAAAAAGAATAAAATACCCAAGAATAAATTTAATAAAACATGTGAAGGACATATATAATAAAAACTACAAGACCTTATTAAAAGAAATCAAAGAAGATACAAAGAAATGAAAAGATATTCCATGTTCTTGGACTGGAAGAATCAACATAGTTAAAATTACCATATCACCTAAAGCATTATACAGATTTAATATAATCCCCATTAAAAGCCCATTGGCATTTTTTTAAAAAATAGAACAAAAAATCATCAGATTTGTATGGAAGCACAAAAGACCCAAATTGCCAAAGCCATCCTTAGAGAAAAGAATGAGGCTGTAGGCATCACTTTGCCTGACTTCTAATTATACTATAAAGCAACAGTAATCAAAATGGCATGGTATTGGCAGCAAAACAGATACATGGACCATAGGAACAGAATCGAGGGTGCAGAAGTAAACCCATATTTATACGGGCAAATAATTTTAGACAAAAAAGACAAAAATATACAGTGGAGAAAGGAAGTTTCTTCAGTAAATGGTGCTGGGAAAACTGGAAGGCCACCTGCAAAAGAATGAAACTAGACTGTTGTCTATCACCACACACCAAAATTAACTCAAAACAGATTAAGGTCCTGAATATAAGACCAAATTGATAAAATGCAAAGAAGAAAACATAGGAACTAAACTCAAGGACCTTGGACTTAAAAAGAATTTTATGAATTTGACCTCAAAGGCAAGGGAAGTAAAAGCAAAAATAAACGAATGAGACTACATCAAACTAAAAAGTTTCTGCTCAGCAAAAGACATTATCTACAAGTTAAAGAGACAACCATCTGATTGGAAAAATATTTTTGCAAGCAATACCTCTGATAAAGTCCTAATATTCAAAATATAAAAAGAAGTCATATGACTCAATAACAACAACAACAACAAAAAAAAAAATGAAGCAATCAAAATATGGGCAGAGGACCTGAACAGACACTTCTCCCTAGAGGACATGCAAATGGCCAACAAATATTTAAAAAGATGCTCAACATTACTAGCTATTAGGGAAACACAAATCAAAACCACAATGAGCTACCATCTCAGACCTGTTAGAATAACTATAATCAACAGGACAAGTAATAACAAATGTTGGAGAGGATGTGGAGAAAAAAAAAACCCTCTTACACTGGTGGGACTGCAAATTGGTACAGCCACTATCAGAAACAGTATGGAGGTTCCTTAAAAAACTAAGAATTAATCTACCATATAATCCAGCAATCCCTCTACTTGGTAATTACCCCCAAAGACTTGAGAACCTATTTTTGAAAAGATATTCACACACCAGTTTTCATAGCAGCATTATTCACAGTGGTCACGATATGAAAACAACTAAAGTGTCCTATGATAGATGATTGTAAACAAACTGTGATAGACATATACAAAGAAATATTATTACTCAGCCATAAGAGATGAAATATTGCCATTTGTTACAATATGGATGGACCTCGAGATAATCATGCTAAGTGAAATAAGCCAGACAGAAAAAGTTGAAAATCACATGATATCACTTATATGTGGTATATAAATCTAAAAGCAACAAATAAATAGGGCAAACAAACAGAGACTCATGGCTATGAACAATAAACTAGTGGTTACCAGATGGTAGCGGGGAAGTGGGATATAAACAGGGTAAAGAGGGTCAAATATTTTGTGACAAAAGAAACCTAACTGTGGGAGGTGAACACACTGTAAATATATATATCTTACTTCTAAAGTGTACAACTGAAACTTATTGGATTTCATTAACCAATGTCACCATAAAAATTATTAATTCATCAATCAATTGATTAAAAATTAATTAATTAATTAAAATACATACGCGTATACATGTATGTGTTCGTAAGTGTAGATGTGTGTGCAGATATGTGTTCATATGTGTGTGTTTGCATATATATGTCTATCTGTGTATATAGATGCATGTGTGTAATATGCTTGATTTTCTTAAAGCAAAGACCCAAACCTTCCTCCTACATAGCAATGAATACAGCTAGCTTCCAGATATTGGTCTTGCATCTAGTGATCACCAGTGAGGACACAGGTACACATCATGGACCTCCAGATAATACCTGAGAAGGACACAACATTATATTTGCAGCATTCTGTCTGAGAATGTGAAACTAGATTCCAATTATAAAGAAACACACAGATATACAAAATGAGGACCATCTTATTTAAAAGAATAGAGGAGGCTGCGTTTTTTATAAATGTCAGTGTCGCAACACAGAAAGAAAAGTTGTAGAAAAGTCCTGGACATGACCATTAAATGCTATATATTATCCTGGCTTGGTTCTTAATTCAAGGTTAGAAAATGCCACAAAAAGTTGTTGATCCAACTTACAAAATTGGAATATAAAGAATAAATTAGTTAAAAGCATTGTACAAATGTTAAATCTGTTAAAATTAATGTTTATTGTGTTTATGTACAGGGATGTTTATATTTTTATGAAAGAATAAAGTGTTTAATATTAAAAGAAAATAGTATGTGCAAATTATTCTATATTGGTTCAGAAAAATAAAGTCTATCTAAATATATAGAGAAAGAAGAAGAGGAAGAAGGAGGAAGAGGAGGAAGAAGAGGGGATGGGGAGAAAAAAGAGAAGAAGGAAAATAAGAACATGAATAACAAGAACAGGAAAGAGGAGAAAAAAAGATGTATAAACAACAATAAACAAATCTGGGTAATGGGTATATGAGCATTCTTTTTAAAAATTAATTAATTAATTTTAAAGATTATTTAAAGTATTTTCCCACATTTACCTCCCCTCTTTCCCTTCCCCCTGTCCTCTGGAAGAGAATATTTTTAAGGAATAAATAATCATGATTGAATAAGTTTTAAGGATCAAAGATGTGGAGTTAAAGGTTATTCTCCCATCTATTTATTTTTTTAAATAAATTTATTTATTAAAATTAGTTTTGAGTATACATTACATTGGTTAGACATGTATTTTGTTCATTAAATGATTTGCCCAATTGCTCCCTCCCTCCCCTGGCCTTCCACTTAGCCATCTATTAACGCTAACAGCATTCCCTGTGTCATGCTCCCCATCCTTGTGCCCAACTATCAACTACAAATTTGCACTTTTTAATCATTCACCCCATTCTCTCAGTCTCCCAAACCCCATCTCCTCAGTCTGTCACCAAATTATCCACTATATTTGTGAGTCTGATTTTGATTAGTTCGCTCCTTTTATTCTTTAGATTCCACATATAAGTAAAATCATATGGTATTTATCTTTCTATGTCTGACTTATTTCACTCAGCATAATAACCTCTAGGTCTATCCACGTCATTGCAAATGGTAGGATTTCATTTTTTTAATGGATGAGTAATATTTTATTGTATATATGAACCATAATTTATTTATCCAATCATCTGTTGATGAGCATTTAGTTTGCTTCCATATTTTGGGTATTGTAAATAGCTGCAATGACTATTCAAGTACATAGATATTTACAAATTATTGTTTTGGTTTTCTTTGGATAAATACCAAAGTGCAATTGCTGAGTCAAAAGGTAAATCCATTTTTAATTTTTTGAGAAGCCTCCAGATTGTTTTCCATAGTGGCTCTACCAATTTGCAACCCTGGAAACAATGTATCGGGGTTCTCTTTTCTCAGCATCCTTACCAATACTTGCTGTATTTTGATTTATTGATGATAGCCATTCTGACAGGTGTGAGGTGATATCTCATAGTGGTTTAAATTTGCATTTCTCTGATGATTAGCAACCTTGACCATCTTTTCATATGTCTGTTAGCCATTTGTATTTCCTCTTTGGAGAAGTATCTGTTCAGGTCCTCTGCCCATTTTTTAATTGGATTGTCTGTTTTTTGTCATTGTTGAGTTGTATAAGTTCTTTATAAATTTTGGATATTAACCCTTTATCAGATGTATCATTAGCTAATATTTTCTCTCAATTAGTCAGTTGTATTTTTGTTTTGTTTATGGTTTCCTTTGCTGTACAAAAAACTTTTTAGTTTTATGTAGTCCCATTCATTTATTTTTTCTTTTGTTTCCCTTCCCCAAGGAGATATATCTGAAAAAAAATTTCTGTTAGTAATATCAGAGAGTTTATTGCCTACATTTTCTTCCAAAAGTTTTATGGTTTCAGGTCTTACATTTAAATCTTTAATATATTTTAAGTCTATTCTTGTATATGATGTAAGAAGATGATCCAGCTTCTTTTTCTTTGCATATATCTGTCCAATTTTCCCAACACCATTTATTGAAGAGACAGTCTTTACTTCATTGTATATTCTTACCACCTGTGTCATATATTAAGTTAACAAATAGGTGCAGATTTATTTCTGGGCTCTCTATTCTGTTCCATTTATTGATCAATGTATATGTTTTTATGACAGTACCATGCTGTTTTGATTACTGTAGCCTTGCAATATAATTTGATATTAGGTAGTGTGATACCTCCAACTTTGTTCTTCTTTCTCAAGATTGCCATGTCAATTTAGGATTTTTCATGGCTCCATACAAATTTTTAGAATTGTTTCTTCTACCTCTCTGAAAAAAATGTCATTGGTATTTTGATAGGGATTGCATTGAATCTATAGATTGCTTTGGGTAGTATGGCGATTTTAACAATGCTGATTCTTCCTACCCATGAACAGGGTATATGCTTCCATTTATTAGTATCTTCATCAATTTCTTTTTTCAATGACTTATAATTTTCTGAAAACAGGTTTTTTTACCTTCCTGGTTAATTTGATTCCCAGGTATTTTATAGCTTTTGACTCAATTGTAAATGGAATTTCTTTCTTTATTTCTGAAAGGTCATCATTGCTGTATAAAAATGCCATTGACTTCTGAATATTTATTTCATAATCTGGATTCATTGATCAGTTCTAACAGTTTTGGGGTGGAATCTTTTGGGTTCTCTATACGTAGAATCATGAATCAACAAATAATGAGTTTTACTTCTTTCTTTCTAATTCGGATGCCTTTTATTTCTCTTTCTTGTATTATTGTTATGGCTAAGATTTCCAATACAATGTTAAAAAGGAGTGGTGAAAGTGGGCATCTTTGTCTTATTCCTGATCTTCAGAAAAATGTTTTTAGCCTTTCGCCATTGAGTATGATGATGGCTGCAGGTTTCTCATATATGGTCTTTATGATGTTGAGTTTTGTTCCCTCTATTACCACTTTTGAGAGTTTTTATCATAAATGGATGTTGGATTTTGTCAACTGATTTTTATGCATCTATTAATATGATTATATGGTTTCTATTTTTTGATTTATTAATTGGCGTATCACATTAATTGATTTGCGAATATTGAACCAACCTTGCATCCCAGAAATAGATCCAACTTGTTCATGGTGTATGACATTTATAATGTATTGCTGAATTTACTTTACTCATATTTTGGTGAGGATTTTTGCATCAATATTCAAAAGAGTTATCAGCCTATAGTTTTTTTTTTTTCTGTAATGTCTTTGCCTGGTTTTGGAATCAAGGTAATGGTGGCCTCATAAAAGAAATTAGGGAGCCTTTCCTCTTCTTGAATTTTCTGGAATAGTTTGAAAAGAATAAGTGATAATTCATCTTTGAATGTTTGGTAAAATTCACCTTTAGAGCCATCTGGTCCAGGATTTTTGTTTTGGGGAAAGTTTTTGATTACTGATTTGATGTAATTAGTAGAAATCAGTCAGTTCAGATTTTCTGAACCTTTTTTATTTAGTCTTGGGCGATTGTATGTTTCTAGAAATGTGTTAATTTCTTCCAGATTGTCCAATTTGTTGGCATATAATTGCTCATAGTATTTTCTGATGATCCATCGTAATTCTGTGGAGTCCATGGTTTTTTCTCCTCCTTCTTTTCTGGTTTTATTTATTTGAGTCCTCTCTCTTTTGTCCTTGATGAGTCTGGCAAAGGTCTGTCAATTTTGTTTATCCTTTCAAAGAACAGCTCTTGGTTTCATTAATCTTTTTTGTTGTTATTCTAGACTCTATTTCATATATTTCTTCTCTGATTTTTATCATTTTCCTTCTTCTATTTACTTTGGACTTGTTTGCTGTTCTTTTTCTAGTTCTTTTAACTATAAGATTAAATTGTTTATTTGAGCTTTTCCTTATTTCCTGAGGTAGGCTTGTATTGCTATGAATTTTCCTCTTAGAATTGCTTTTGTTGTCCCATAAATTTTGACATTGTGCTTTCATTTTCATTTGTCTCTAGATATCTTTTGATTTCTTCCTTGATCTCATTAATAACCCATTCATTGTTTAGTAGCATGTTATTTAGCCTCTATATGTTTGTGTATTTTCCAGTTTTTTTGTAGTTGATTTCTTGTTTCACACCATTGTGATCAGAGAAAATAGTTGATATGATTTCAATCTTAAATTTATTGAGACTTGATTTGCATCCTAAAATGTGGTCTATCCTGTAAAATATTTTATGTGCACTTGAAAAGAGTGTATATTTTGCTGCTTTGGGGTAAAATGGTCTGAAAATATCTATTAAGTCTATCTGTTCTGGTGTATCTTTTAGGCCCATTGTCTACTTGTTGATTCTTTGCCTGAATAATCTGCTTATTGATGTCATTTAGGTGTTAAAGTCTCCTACTACTATGTGGATTACTATTGATCTTACCTTTTATGTCATTCAATAATTTCTTTATGTATGTAGGTACTCCTATGTTTGGTGCATATATATTTACTAAGGTTATGTCCTCTTGATTTATCAATTCCTTTATTATTATGTAATGCCCTTTTTACCTCTTACTATAGCCTTTGTTTTAAAGTCTGTTTTATGTGATAAAAATATTGCTACTTGGCTTTTTTTTCATTTCTGTTTGTGTAAAATATCTTTTTTCATTTCTTTATTTTTAGTCTGTGAGTGTCATTTGATCTGAAGTGGGTCTCTTGTAGACAGTACATGCATGCGTCTTGTTTTCTTAACCATTGGGTTATCCTACATTTTTCTGATTGGAGCATTTAATCCATTTACATTTAAAGTAATTACTGATAGGTACATTGTTATTGTCATTTTACTATTCATATTTGTTATTTCTATTTTTTTTTTACTCCTCTTTTTATGGAAGACCCTTTAACACTTCTTGTAATGCTGGCTTGTTGGTGATAAATTCCTTAAGCTTATTCTGTCTGGGAAGCTCTTTATCTCACCTTCCATTTTAATCAAAAGCTTTGCTGGATAGAGTATTTATGGTTGTAGATTCTTCTTTTTCATAGCTTTAAATATTTCTTGCCATTCCCTTCTGTCCTGCAAAGTTTCCATTGAAAAATCAGCAGACATTTTTATGGAAGTACCCTTGTAAGTAACCAGCTTTCTTTCTCTTGCTATTTTAAAAATGTTTTCTTTGTCTTTGACCTTTAGCATTTTAATTATGATATATCTTGGTATAGGTCTGTTTGAATTCTGCTGGTTTGTCACTCTTTGCGCTTCCTGAACTTGTATGTCTAATTTTTTTTTGCCAGGTTAGGGAAGTTTTCTGTCATTATTTCTTCAAATAGAGTCTCAATCCCTTGCTATCTGTCTTCCTCTTCAGGTACTCCTATGATTTGAATATTTTTATACTTTATGTTGTCCAAGAGGTCTCTTAAATTATCCTCAGTTTTTAAAATGATTTTTTGTTGTTGTTGTTCTGATTGTGTGTTCAGCTACCTTGTCTCCCAATTCATTGATTTGATCTTCTGCTTCATCCAATCTACTGTTGATTTCTTCTAATGTATTCTTCATTTCAATTATTATATTTCTCATTTTTGTCTGTTTCTTTTTTGTTGTTTCTTTGTTCTTTTTAATGCTTACTATCTCTCTGTTAAGGTTCTCATTGTGCTCATCTATTCTCCCCATAAGTTCATTGAGCATTCTTTTAACTCTGTCTCTGGTAGGTTGCTTGCCTCCATTTCATTTAGCTTATTTTCTGGAGTTTTCTTTAGCTATTTCATTTGTGGTATGTTTCTTTGTTTTATCATTTTATCAGCCTCTGTGTTCATTTCTATATATCTGAAATATTTGTTTCATCTCTCAGCCTTGGCCAGATGGCCTAATATGGAAGGTGTTTTGTGTGGCCCAGTGGTGCATTCTTTCTGATCCCTTGTACTGGAAGCTCTGGATGTGATTTTTGTATGAGTTATGTGTGATCTTCTGCTGCTGCCATGCATTTATTGTTGTTAGTAGATCAGTGGGTGGGATTAACGTTTAGGCTGACTAATTGTGTGAATTGGCTGCACCCTCAGGATAAGAGTTGCTGTGTGGGCGCTGAACCCACTGAGTGGGATTTGCCCTAGCAGGCTTGTGTATATTTTGCAACCACTCTTTGTGTGTATCACTGCTGGAGCTAGTCAGGAATTGCTCCATTGTGGTTTGGTGCCAGCCTCCTAATGCATTGGTTTTGTGGCCCCTTGGAAGGGGCTCCCCCAAAGACCAAGGTCAGCCTTTGCTTTTAATTGCTCAGGGCTACCTGGTTAGAACTACAAATTGATCTGCTGATAGTTGTTGTCTGTGCTGGATCTACAAGTAAGTGGAAGAGACAACTCTGCAGGCAGCTTTTGGTTATCCCTCATCCCTGACCTATGGCAGTTTAGCAGAGGGACCAGTACTCCTCAAGGCCTAATACTGCCATCAGATGTCTGTAAGTCTCTCAAACTGGATGAGTGTCTGGGTAATATATGTGTTGGGTGGCACAGGGACCCTGGAAGTCTTTTGGGTCTATTAAGTAAATTTCCCCCTGCCACTGCAGTGTCAGTTTACATGTTATCTCTGTGGCTACATGTACGAGTTTCCACTTGCAGCAAAGTCAACTGCCACCCACCCTGGGCCTAAATGCACTATCCCAGAGCAGGGGCAAATGCCTATCAGTGTGCAGTGGGCACTTTGTGTACTGGATAGGGCAGAAGCTTGAGGAGTCAAGGGCCATTAGGCCAATACAGACCCTTGCAATCCCCTTAAGAGATTTTGTAACTCATACAGGCAGCAGTGGTCTGTCCACAACTGTTTTCTTTGAAATGCATTCACTGTACTAGCCAAGGTCTGTTGCTTGTACTAAGTGCTCAACCCCAGAGCCAAGCAGGGCACAGAGGCTTCTTGTCAATGGGCTGCAAAGCACTTTGTGGCTTGGGTGAAGTGGGATCTCAGGGAGACAAAGTCCATTTGACCAATACAGCTGCAATTTCTGTGCAGCTTCTGTGCCTGGGTATTTCACTGTAGACACAGATCACAGTGAGACCAGCTGCTCTCAGGGGCATTCCCATAGGCATCTGTGCTCCCTAGATACAATATTGCAACTCTTAGAGTCAGCAAATGTCTGCCTGCTGTTGACTTCCATGCAGTGCCCACCTTGTGCTGGCCAAAGTTTGTTGTCTGTATGGATTAGGAGATTAGGGGAGGGGAAGGGCAGGGCTGTGGCAGTTCAATGTCAATGTGCCCCCTGAGCAATTTGTGGGTAAGGTAGGGCAGGGTCTCAGAGAGACAATGGCAGTCAGATCAATTCAGCCTCAGTCTTGCTGCATATTTGGTAACTGTTGTGAGTTCCTACAGAAGACCTAGCTCACAGCAAGACCAGCTGCTGTCTGGGACTAGCACACAGGTCCCTGATTTGCCCAAGTTCATGTTGGCAGCAGCGATCTGCCTGACCCTATCTCTGAAATGTGGCTTACAGCAACTGGCTGCTGTTGCTGGGATTAGAAACACTGCTCTCAGACCAGAGGGTCTGCATAGTCAAGCTAGCAAGATCTGTAGATTGCCCAGTAGGGGGTCTGGACTAAGGCACAATGGTGGCTGCCTTTCAAGACCTCGTTCAGATGCCAGGCTTGTAGGCCTTTTCAGAATAAATGCCATGAGAGCCTCTGACCTACAGCCATCATCCCAGGTGAGCGTCTGCAAACCAGAAAGCTTTTGCATGAATCCTTCAAAGGGTTTAGTCATCTTCCATCTCACCCAGAGGGCCAGAATCTCCTTTAGTTTTCACAGTCAAAATTATTGGAATCTCCTCTTCCTTGGGCTGAGACCCTGTGCTTGGAGCCCCCAGATGAGATCAAGAAACCCCTCTCTCTCAGGAGAGCCTCAGCAGCCTTGCTCTTTCTTCTGGAGATCCTTTACCACCTGCAGGTGCGGGTCCAGCCCTATTCGCAACTTCGTCCCTCCTACTGGCTTCGATGTGGCTCCTTTATATTATGTGGTGTAGGTGTTGAGATCATCTGGATTTCAGGTGATTTATTCTCCACATTGGTTATTTTATAATTTGGTTGTAATTTTAATGTGGTCCTGGGAGGAGATGAATCCCGCTTTTACCTAGTCTACTATCTTCCTCCGAACCTTGGCATTCTTTGTATTATTCTTTTTTTGCCACTTTTCTAAAGTTTAACTAATTTCCAAATAAAGGAAAAACAGAGAGAAATCTATGAAGTTTTTTTTTTTTGCCACACATTCTACTTACTAATAAATACTCTTTGTAAACATTAATAGCCACCACTTGCTGTGTGACTGCTATGTACTAGGCCCTAAACTAGAAATTTAACACATTTTTTTTAATAGTCATAAAAATCATGTAACGCTGGCTCCTATTTTCTGCTCTATTTTATTACCTTTGTATGATTTTCAATGTCTAGAACAACTATAGTTATTTATAACTTTGCATTAAAGACTTAATTCTAATCTAACAGATATGTAGATGTGCCCCCAACCTATTAAATTAATAGAAGTATTACAATTTATTACCTGATTATTTTTGATAAGCTCCAATAGATAACAATAGGGTGAGACTATTTTTCTTTTCTTTTCTACACAACCTCTAAGCCTGTATCAAGCATTATTTTTTTTTCTAAATCTTCTATTTTAAAGTACACATTGAAAACTCAGAGACAACCATAGTTTCTACTCATGGCTTTCTCTCTAATCTCCAGAAAGTTATTAGACTCTGTATCAGCAGTACCTTGCATTGGATCATTCTATGGAAATGTTTCCCTTCGAGATCAGAAGTTACACAATGTCTCTTTCTAGCAAATTGCAAATGAAGCTGGTCATTTACAAAGCTCAGCATGAATAACACATGAATAAATGCACTGTCAGGAAAAGAGAAAGATAGAGCTAGGAAAAAAACAAATATATTGTAAGA
Source organism: Macroglossus sobrinus (assembly GCA_004027375.1). Taxonomy (NCBI): domain Eukaryota; kingdom Metazoa; phylum Chordata; class Mammalia; order Chiroptera; family Pteropodidae; genus Macroglossus; species Macroglossus sobrinus. The sequence goes on from PVKZ01002120.1 coordinate 154,244, forward strand.
TCCATCTAGTTTCCTGCTTCTACACAGGAGTACAACTTAATGAAAAAATTTAAAAACCTCTAAGACAGGTCATTTTCTACTTCCATAGTTATCTTTGAACCAGGTTGTAAGTATTATCAGTTAAAAAGCATTAATTTAGCTCTAAAAAGACTTTCTTAGTTTATTATTGAGATTAAGTCAATTCCCTCCACATTAACATAGATTTTAAATAACTGATTAAGTAATTCATTATTAATGTAGCTGATAATATAATTTATTATTTCACCACATAACTATCACTCACTGATCTGTGATAACTATAGGAATGGATTCTCTAGTTTCAAAAATATTTTATTGTACAAGAAATAAGGATAATAAGTTCAATTCTGACTCTATGAGACAGAAAACTTCAGATAAAATATATTGTGAAATAATAAACATTAGCATTCTGTCTACTGTGAGCTTTGCAACCATCTTCCTAGATGAGAATAAGAGAAACAGAGAATTTTAGAGCTGAGAGAAAACAAAAACAATTACCCCAACCCTTGGCCTTAAACATGAGAATGTTGAGTTCTAAAGAAGGATCATGGTTCCCTAATTCTCTCAAAGCATAATGCCAGTTATTCCTCTATATGGGGCTAGAGTTGATCACCATCTCCTCTACTTCTTAATACCAAGAGTTTTGGCCATTCAGCATTTATATTACCTGTCCATCATGGAAATTATATTTTTCCTTACTTCATATATATTTTTTAGTCTAGTATGTTCTATTCTTTTTTCAAAAAGGCTAGTGCCGGCTCACTACAATAATTTTAATTTAAATGCACAAAGAAACTGCAACCCACTAATCTAGTGACAAGATCAAACTCAGATCTACTTTTTCCACAGGGATTTTCCTAACCACACACTTTTCCTCTTTATTAGTCTTTAGTCAATGCATACTGTTAAAAAAAAAATAAATGAAATAATTGCTGAGAGAAACTACTCTACAATGTTTTTTTTTTCTAATCCTAGAATTCAGAAATTCCAAAGATATGATTTGTTCTCTCTGAGGCTGTCACTGTCACTTGCTAGGGATGGATGTGTGGACAACCAGCCATGGTCCCCTCCCATGGGAGGCTGCAGACTCCTCTGAGTAAAATCTCACAAGTGTAAGCCACATCTACCCACTAGAGCAAGTGATCGAATTTGACTGTGCCATTCCCTGGAGAAAAGCACCAAGCCATCAGAATGGCATGCTAGCCTAAACCACACCTTCTTCACAAGACTGGATTTCCCTCCATTCTCTCCACTTGCTGCTCCATTTTATAGCTCTGTCCTTTCTGACAGGTCTTTCTCACTACCTGAACTAGTCTGTTCTCTATTTGTAACTAGGCAAAGACTCTATCATTATTTAAGACAACTTAGATTTCACCCTCTCTGTGATATCTTTCTCAATTTATCTGATAAATTCTTCTGTTTTCTTTTGTAGTGACTGGCACTTGCAGGCTACATTATGATTGTTTTTGTTGGCTGTCATTTGACCAAACTTCTAAGTCTTTGCCTAGAGGGTAGACATGGTATCTTATCTCTTACTCTCCCCTCCTCTTTCTTAAAACATCAGACATAAACCCCACAATCCTCCCTGACTCAATACTACACACTGTTCAAGAGATTTCTCATGAAGAATTATTAACCTCTGCCCAAAGAATACCATGTTGAAGCTTGTGATGCAATACTCTTCTTTTACCTCCGTCACCATAAAAAGCCTAAGACTCATTCCTGAGACTCATTTCCTCAAAGCTTGATGCATCCCCTAAACTGGACAAAACTCCCATCTTTCCTCAGTACTCCAACCTGAAGACAGACCATGAGTTCTAGAAAATAGAGTCTTCTCCATTTTTAATCTCTCTCTAAACATTTCTTACATCTTTTCTAACTGGAAGCTATCTCTCTGATGACTCTGTTTCTCTTACAATTCCCAATTGACAGTCAAGTTTTTCTCACGCATATGGTACAAGTAGCCTCTTACTCCTCTTAGCTGCTCCCACACCATGTTTTTCCTTTCTAAGATTCCTGACCCCTCTGAAATATTTAATCAGACTGTAAGCCACCATTCTTCCTCCCTGTTGCAATTGTCTATTCTCTTTCTGGTTACTTTCCCTCATTCACTGAAGGCTCTATCCCCTGGACCACTGTCTTTCTCTTCCATTAATCCCATCATGATGCTTGGTATTCATCTAATACTCTGGCCTCTCAATTCCTTTTTCTTCTCATTGTCAATAAATTGGTCTGACCCTTCATCAGCCACTCATCTCCAGTGATTTTCAAGCAGAATGACAATTTATTAATCAGTAATAAAATCAAATCTTAAAATCCATAAAATAGGACAGGCAATATCACAGTACATTTTCTATAGTAAAGGCAATAATTGTTTTATAAAACTTTGTTTCAATTATATACATGTGTACTGGATAGAGGTATACAATATATCTTTCTAATGTGAGTCATGGCCAAAAAAGTTTGAAAAACAGTGCTCTAACATTACCAATTATTGCACAATATTCTGAATTTCTATTTTAAGCATCTTACCCTCTAAACACCACATTCTATCTTCTTACTCACTCTCTGTCATGTCTTAGCTCTGACAATTCTTCAATCTCACCACAATTTTAGTCCATTAATTCTGCCCCTTTTCCTGTCCCTTCTCCATCTCACCACTCGACCTTGCCTAGCTGGGAGTCCATAGTCAGCCATCCTGGCTGCTGCCTAGATGCTGATATTCTCAAGAACAGAAACCATATCCTAGTTAACTGTTTCCTGGCAGCAACACTGTGCTGGCACAAACTAATTATTCAGAATATCTTTCTTAAATTAGCAAAGCTGTTTAATTAATGAGAAAGAGTCCTGCTGAGCAGGCTGATAAAAGCCTCCATAATTTGTGTTTAATTTTATTTATTACTGGTCCCACACACCCGTTAATCTTCTCCATCATTACTTCTCTAATTTCTGCTTTACGAAATTTTATTTCTATAGTTTAATGTAATAAAGTCAAGATGACAGGGAGAAATATACTCAGTTTTTCACTATGCCATGAGAAAAATTTCAGTGAGCAATTTTATCCATAAGTCTTTGATCATACACCTAGACTGAGAGAAATAAAACCCTCAATGTCTGTCAAAAGATTAATAAGTTTTTATATACAGTTCAAAGCTGTCAGGTATAGTTCATTAGAATAATAAATCTATTAAATCTTGAAAGGATTAACATCTCATTACTTCATCCTTTATGTAATAATGAAGGTTTTAGTATCTCAATAACTTAAATAATTTTTACCATGCAATGCATTCTCTTTACTCCTCCCCCACTCTCCCATAATTTAAACTTTGTCATTAAATTTTTAAATAAGTTGAATGTTATTTTTTAAGAAGAGCATCAGAATGTCAATCTTGGCTATGAGAAACTGATGAAAGACTGAGTTTTAAATGGCTCTTTACATTTAATTCATTTATGGTTTTACATGTTCTTTCCTTAATACTTTTACTATTTAATTTAGTATTTAATTTTTTAAAGTTCAAACCAAGATGCAGAATATAGCACTAAAATAAAGCACTATATTAAGAGTCCAAATGTTTCTAAATTAAGGTCTGAGTCTCCCACCATTACTTACTCACTATAAGGAAGCCTGGTCAGTTCCCTGCTTGGAATGTTTCTCTGCCTCATTCAAAACTGATTGCCAGCAGCTCCCCTCTGTGAGTCCCCTGATCACACCAGTCATGTGGAACCTTCTATTTGCTCTCACTAAACTCTAAAATCATTTCTTTCCTTGTATTTATCACATTTTACTGAAATCATTTTTTTTTTGCATTCATTTTACTGCCTGGCACAAAATAGATTCTCAATAATTATTTGTTGAATAAATAAAAATAAATGTATCTCTCCATATTGACTCTAGTACATAGTAGATATTCAATACATGTATTGACTTCATTAAAAGATTGAGATATGATTTTTATTTTTATTCTAATTGAGTAATCTAGAACTCAGAATTGTTCCAAAACTCATTCTAGGCTATAGGTAATACATCCTAGGGCATTTGATTTGAACATAGGTTTGGCCGGCTCCAAGCTTTCACTCATTTCACTATATCAGCTGCCTCCTTGTGAGTCAGCCTTGGCCATCTCCTTGGTGTCGTCAGAGACTGCACAGATCATGGACTCATAGGAATACCTCCTGTGACACTAATTGTGCAGATGAGTCACAAGAGCTGCTGAACTTGCTGCTGCTCCTCTTTAGCAGAACAACTAACTACTGAGTGCAAATCCTTCCTTAGGTCATAACAGAATATCCTTAAAAGGATGAGAGGACACTCTCTTCTCTTAGGAAGTGCCCATAGAGTGGACAAGGAAGAAAGAAAGACAGCAATGCACGCTCCTGGTAAGATTATATCACCATGGTTCCCTCCCAAAGGCACCAAAAGGAAAACCATTAATGACATTTTTAATAATTTTCTGGATCTCAGAGACAGGCTGCTCAATCTTGCTGCTGAAACCAGCATGGCCATTACACATTTTTAAAAAAAGATAACATCATTTCATTTTACCTTGTCAGGTAATTTTATATCTCACCAAAGAGGGCATCTAAATCATAACAAACAGCTATAGAGGAGAAAAGTGATCCCGTCACTCCACTGTGTCACATTCTATTAATGAAGTCAATCTCCAGATTGCCAATTCAGATTGAGGAACTGTTGGTTCACCCAACTGAATGAGTTTCGTGGTTTGTTTCATTTCATTCACCTCCACTCAAACTGTTCTACTAGATGATGCAAATTTGTCTAGCATGAGCATGGATGAGCATCTTGTTTTCAAAAACAACTCAGCTTCCTCTGGGTAGATTTTTCAAAGCCAAAATGTTTATTCTCCTTCAGGTTTAACTAGTTGAGCTTTAGTAATTCCTGCATGCATCTTTTCTAAGGTTGTATGATGAATTTTAATTAAGACATTTTGGAGTTTTTCCTTTTTTTCCAAACAGCATATCCCCAAGTCAACTAGACATAAGGCAGTGGGACAGGATATCTTTCTGGGTGTTGGCTTCATTCTTTCACTTGCAAATAATACATGATGAGTCATTTTCTATGTAGCTAATTGTTCTCAAATAAACTTTGTCTGCTGGTAAAGTTTAGAAAAATCGAATAAGACCCGTTAGACAATCTACAAACTTGACCATAGGGATATTTCTTTTTTCTTTATCTTTACAAAAACAAAACAAAACAAAACAAACAAACAAACAAAAGAACCTTTTACATCAAATAGTTTTATTTTTAATCTCAGTGTGTTTAAAATAGTTAATGTGGAGCTTCCAATTAAAGATACTGACATAAAGCATTTTTTACTTCATTTCCTCCCTGAAAGCAACAGGAAACAACAAAAAGAATAAAAATGAAAATTGAAGAAAAAAGCCCTGTCAACATATGTATAAAGTGGTTAAGTATATGAACCCAGTTGATAAAAAATTATTATTTTTCCTCTACCCAATGAAGTGGTAGAAAATTAATCCTATTGATTATGATTTTCCTCAGACTTTCCCTAAAGCTATGTACAAGTTCCAGATCTATGTATAGTACCAAAAAGATAAGTGCATTGTATCTAGGAGAAGCCATCTAGAATTGGGTTTACACATACATAGAGGAAATTACTATGTCTGTGCCTCAGAGACCCTCAACCATGGGTACACACAGATTGCTGCTGCAAGGGTGGCTCCTGAAGCATTTGCACATTCCCTTCTGGCTTTCTCTGATATTTTCAAGTGATATCTAAGGACGTGGTTATGATGTCACTGCTTCTGGGCCACTCTGGGTCCTAGAAGTTGTGGTCCTACCAGCCATCACTGAGATGCACCATGCAGCATGCCCTCTTGGCAGTTAGCCACTTTCCTCAACTCTCCATGGAAAATGGGAGAACATTCCTTCTGCTCTTGCTGCCTCCAAAGCTCCTGGGTTTTGCTATCCGCCCAGGAGAAGGAGGAAGGCGGAGCAAGGTAAAAGAATAGGGCACAGAGCACCTTTCTCTAGGCTGCACAAACTCTTCACTCAGCTTCATCAATTTGCAACTCTTGGGGGAAATAGTTTCTAGTCTGGAGGCAGGGTGGGAGAGTGAGGACACGTTTTCTGCTTTTCTTAATCATTTCTTCTAATGCTTTAAGTTTTTGGAACACAAAAGCCACAGTCTCTCAGATTAAGATATACAATTGCTATCAAATGCAAATAATTTGTAATAACAATAAATAAATTTTTTAAAGTTTATTCATATTATAATATTTATCTTTATTTCCTTTTATGGCTGAATAATATTCCCTTGTATGAATATATCATATTTTGTCCATTTACCAGTTGGTGGAAATTTGTGTCGTTTTCACCTTTTGGGTTTTGTGAATACTTCTGTTATGAACATGCATATATACATCTAGGAGTGGAATTGCTGGAGATCATATATTAAATTTAAAAAGACAGACAAAAAAAGGCTACTATTGTATGATTCCATTTATATGAAATATCTAGAATAGGCAAATCACTAGAGACAAAAAGCAGATTAGCAGTTGCTAGGTGCTGGGAGCAGGGTAAAATGAGGAGCAACTGTTTAATACATGGGAGATTTCCTTTTGGGTTGATGAAATGTTCTGAACCTAGACAATGGTAAGGGTTGCACAACATTATAAATACACTATATGCCATTAAATTGTATACTTTAAATGTTTAAAATTTTATGTGAAGTTTACCATAATCTAAAAAATAGATAATATCTTATATATTACATATTTTGTATGATATAAAATAAATTACATATTATATAAAATGTATATTTATATAATATAATGTTGTATATAACATTAACCTTGTGTATAGTGCACATACACAAGGTTAAGAATATTAGTAAAAGTTATCAGAAAAAAACAATGACAACAAAACAAAAACTGAACAACACTATTAACAACAAAACTGAAAACATAGCATAAACTTTCCAGACTTTTGGAAAGAATACAAGCATAAAAGCAAAGAAAAAAACAAAATATGTGCCAAATTGTAGAAAACAAACTGAAAATATAGGTTAAACCAAAGTGAACACATCAAATATAACTCTCATATCGATAAATGTTAATAAGATAATCTCATCTTTAAAAAATATTTCTCAGTTGCATAAAACATAAAATCCACTCACATGCTGTAAACAAGAGACACAAATAGAGCTCAACATTCTTTAAAGAAAAATAATGTGTAACAAACAAGCAAATGGGAACAAAGAAAATTTAGGAGTCAACTATTAATATCAGTCCTAGTTGAAAGCAAAGCACAAAGCTGTAAGTGAAAGCAAGAACTTAACTTATATATATAACTTTATATATATACACACACACATACACACACACACACACACACACACACACACACACACACACTCGAGTGCCCATGAGAGGAACATTTCTGGAAGTATTCACAAGCCCTCACTCTACAGGGTCACCCTTGAGTGGGATTAGGGTCTGGGTTTCAAGAGAGGCTAAATTTTCATTGTGCATATGTGGGAATTATTCTCATATATAATTATTCTAAAGCTTAAAGTGAGGTCCAACCAGTTTAATCACATATAATAGATTTATCTACCTAATATTAAATTTCCTAAAAATGATTATTTCTCACCTATAAAAATGATAAATAACAATCCCTAAGATAATAGCATTTTCTACATATGTGTGTAAACTTGTCCATCATGTAACAAAGACACTTTGAAAATGGGTTTGCTTACAGCTTTTTGTTTCATGAACTTATTCTCTCTTTTATTTATAAAAGCAAATTAAAATTTTATTATCTTTCAAAAAACTCAATGCCATGTTTTTCAATTACTGTTTGGTATTTCTATGGTGAGGAGTGAAAATAAAAAGAGAAGAATAAAATATAAAAGAATATACAGTGTCCATTACTTGCTATCTTTTAATAAGTCACAAAGATGCATTACATATTTTATGAGTATGGTCTTCTGTTTCAAAGTTATCAGGATATATGCCATGACAGAAAAAAATCAAGATATCTATTTTCTTACTAACATATAATAAACTCTAATTATATATTTCGATAATCACCACATAATACAAAATTCTTGGAAACTAGTTAGACTTCTTTAGAATTAGCTGCATCTGTAGGTCAACTGAGGAAGGGGTCTGGGAGGAAGGCATGTGTAGGAAACAGACTTAATTTAAGGTGCATGATTCTAACATGAAAAATGAAAGGACTAGAACATAAAAATAACTTGGGAGCTAGTATTTTTTTTAAAATACTTAGAAGTCTTGATGGAAGAAACAGGATGTTGAGTACACTTTCATTGGGTATAAAAGTAATACGGACAAAGGTCATCATCAAGATCACACCAAACATGTTTGTGTGGTAGTATTAGATAGAACCAAGATTCACGGGAACAAACAAGCCCATATGTACCGCTTTATTATGATATGAAATGTCTCTTTTCTTAAATATATTTGCTTTCATAGCACTCTCAAGTTTCTCAGAGATTTACTAAAAATTCTGCATTTTTAAAGCATGAGAACAGAGCCAATTTTTAAAAAAATTAAAGATATTAGTGAAGTTGCCATCTATTGTATAGGCTTTCTCATTTTTTTATGTATCTCATGGGCTCCTTTTGTCATAAAACTTTTGTGGTACTCCATGGTATTATAGTTCTTTATTAAGTTCTATATGAGGAAATTAACATATAGTTCTGAACAGTAAGATTGAAGATATCCACAAATTCTCCAGTAAGTACTAATCTTTTTCATCTTTAACTTTAATGAGAGCACAACCTGTTTGAACTCTCAAGAGAACATAGACTCATATGCATGAGCACTGATGATTCTGGTAGAATTGTAGATGTCAAGAATGCCAAAAAGACATTGACCTTCTTTGGCCGTATTGTTTACCTTAAGAGCCCATTTTAGACCTCAGTTTAGGCTCATTGAAGTGTCCCCTTTGTATGAAGCCATTTTGAACTTTTATATAACAAAGGTTTTATACTTCCTATCAACCAGTTCCTAGATTCCTACCATTGCCAAAACAATCTTTATATTTATGATCTGATAAAGCATCCAAATATCTTTTCTAATGTTAAAAAAATGGATATGAGAGGAAATTTTTAATTACCTTTGAAATTTAGAGTTAAATGTAATAGTTGTCCAACTCTTTCATTGACTAGTCATTGCCTAAAATATCCCCAAGACACAAAGGTGGTCCTACATTATCAGGGTAGATTTTTCTATCATTGCCTGAAACCCTCTAACTCAAACTAGAAACACTTAAAATAGTAAGAATGTGTTGAATACTTCCTAGCTCTACATTTTCTGCATCATGGATTGTATTTAATCTTAACTGTAGTCTTAGAAATAGGTACTCTGTTTCTTTTCATTTCTCAGATAAAGAACTGCAGTACAGACAGATGAGCTACAGTCTAATGACCAGTTAGTGGCCGAGGTGGTATTTAAAAGCAAGGAAGCTGGTCTCCAACACTGTATCGCCTCTCTGCCCTAATCAGGTATAACAGTGCTCCCAATTACCAAATATTTTTTCAATGCATATGGATGTAGTTGGGTTAAGCTTTGTCAGTGTGCTTACAGAAATGACAAACTGTTCTTCTATTGCATGGAAAAAGAAATTCCTGTCTCCAGTGCATAAAAACCTACTTCATATTCACAATTATTATAATAATATTCTTCTGATTTAAATGATCCACTGCTACTCTGCCAGGTTCTACTTGTACTCATATGGTCAAAAACTAAGAATGCGCAGGCTAAAAGGCAATTTGATGCTCCTAATTTTGAGCCTTTGGCCATAGTCTCAAGCCAAGTTCTCTGCCAATTCTTGTTCATTATTGTTCAGAATTTTAATGCATTAGGCATGAGATAGTATGGCATGCTTCCTTTTTAAGTGGAAACTACTAAGTTTTATTGATAATCTACATTGCATTTTTCTGCTTGAGTATGCTAAAATGTAATAAAGCATTCAACTTTTCCCACCAATCAGTATGCATGTAGTGAAGAAGTACGAACAGAGGGTAAATTGTGGTTTACAATGAGGTAAATCACTCATGCACCACACTCAAGGTTATGGAATCATGAGACTGTTATATGTGCTGATATATATCATGGAAAATTGATGCTGGATCTTCCTCTCTGTAATTCCAGGAATGGATCCTACCATTAACCTAAAGCAAGGTAATTTTCATAGGTATTCTCCCCTATAAGAATTTACTTTATTTAATTACCACTTATGCTGAGAATGAGGCACTAGGTTTAAGAACCAGATCGACAATTATCTATGGGCTTTTCACAGGAAATTGAATCTAAAACTATGAGCTTAGATCCAGCGACATCATGAAATCCCTTTTTGCTAAGGACAGCTATACTTTATGATACAGCTGTTTATTTGATAAGAGGAAAGAAGATCTTAAACTTGGGAAAAGTAAAAGAGGAAGATGAAGGGGAAGAGAGAAAGAGGAAAGGTAACACCAGGAGAAGTGGGAAGAAGAGAGGGAGAGGGAGATGTGGAAGTGATGGGAAAAAAAATAAGTGATAGTCACTTAAATGCAATTAAACATTGTTCATTTCAGATTCATTATTAAAACTATTTTATCTTTTCTTATCTATTCATTTTCAATGTGTTAATACTTGTTTTCCAGGAACTAATTGAAAAATAAATTTAATTAGATAGCAACTTAAAGGAAAGCAAAATAAAACTTAACAAGAATTTTAGCTCAGATTTTTGCAGTTTGTATATCTAGTCCCAATATAGCTTTTTGTTTGACTTGTTAATTTAAAGTACTTGATGTAATCATGCCTGCTCATTTACACACACACACACACACACACACACTAACACATGTGACCAGGACAGAACTTTATAAATTGTATACAAGCAGCAAATATTTGTTAATTGATTGTCATCTGTTCTGAAAAAGAAATTCCCAGAGGCCTTTGGTTATACTTCTGATGTTTTCGTAAAGATTTAAGAACCAGACTATTTGTACAATGACAAGAAGATTCACTATTTCAGATACAGTTAAACATTATTGTATAAAAGTTCTATGCCTATATATTGTTAGCAATCCTGCAGAGATTCTGTCTAACATATTAAAAGGTTGATAATATTATATAATAAATGGCATACCATTATCACTTTTTTTGGTGTTTCTTATAATGGAAAAATCATAATGAATTCTTTAAGTTTTCATGCACAAATCCACAGCATTTTCATAGTGATTTACCAGAAAATATTGCACAACACTTTTACAACTCTGCCACCTTCCAGAGATGAGCCAGAAAAGAAGTCTTTTAGTGAGATAGTAGTTTTTTAACCTACCTTGAGAACACTGGGACTACTGCATTTTACCCTTCAGTGAGGTTTCCCATCCTTGCTGTGTTTCCCATGACATTTACATTTTATTGGCTTGATACTCCTTCTAATTTACCTGACCTAAAGAAAGAATTCTTCAATCCTTTGTTTCTTCTGGGTATTGAGCCATCTTTGACTCCAACCATCAGCTCATATTAAGCTCCTGCTCTGAAAACTGCTGATTACAAGGGTGTAACATTTACAAAGAAGACAGAGTTGCTTGATTCAAGAAGCTTACTTAATGCAGAAGGAGAAGGGTTTGTGTTGACAGAGCACCATTATACCTGACGGTGCCTGGAACATGTTAGAAACTCAATCATAGTCACTCTGCCTGATCGTCATTATTGCATATAATCCTTACAAAGACTGCAATATAATATAGATGTTATCATCATTATTCTTTATTAGCAGAAGAAATGGGGATTAGAGCCAATAAATAAATTGTTATGACAAAATAGCTAGTGAATTCCAGAGCTGGAATTTGAACCCAGTAGTGTCTGACATATAAATCTATACACTACACCATGTCTCCTTAATGCCTTAAAGCAAAGAATTCATAATACACATATAAAATGCATTACAAATAAACAGAATAAAATTAATTGACAAATATGTTTATGAGAAGTAAGAAATTACTGTGATGACTTAGAATGGGAAGACCAGTTGGGTATGAAACATAAAGAGAATTTTATTGTATTTAAGTTTTGTTGGCCATATTTTAAGTCAGCATTATTCTTTTAAATACTCTTTAGAAATACCTAACTTTTTCAAGATATGAAATAAAACTTGCAATAATATGAGACTGGAATAAATAAAATAAATGAAAATTCAAACATAACACCCTGTCTTATTTTACAAGACACAGAACACTTTAGGGTTATAAATTTAAGAGATATTTTGTCCTAAAACCTTTATTTTAAGCATAGAAAATTAAAGCCCATAAAGGAAAACATTTTTGTCCATCTTCAGCTAAAGACAAAATAGAAAAAAAGAAGCAAGTGTCTAATTCCTACACCAACTTTTCTACCACATTACAATAAAAATTTTCCAGTTTCTTAATTTACTAATCCAATATCAAATACATTAGAAGCCAAAATGACAATCCAGTGTCACTGAAGGTGAATTAATCCTTGATTTACTCACTCATTTTCTGCAACAAAGAGAACAGTCTGTTCTGAAGCAACTATTTCTTTCCTTTGTAATGTCTTCTTTCTCCTCATTCAGATACACTGATAACTTTGGTTCACTGCTTCTCCTAGAGAGGGTTTAATGACACTGGATAAATAGAACCAGTTCATTTTAACAATAGATGCTCGTTAAGTATCCAATGTGTGCCCTGCTCAACTCTGAGGTCTAAGAAATCTACATCAATGAGGAAAGAAATGTAAAAATAGGTAATTAGATGATTTCAATACTTTTATTCCATTAATTTACTGAGCCGAGCATTATATTAAACCATAAATAAAAACATATAGAGTTTTCTCAGCCCACTAACCAAATCATCATAAAATAAGTATAAAATTGGAACTAGAACAAGTGATAGGAAAGAGAGGAACACAGTGTCACAAAAATAAGTCATGGAATGACTCTACCCAAGTCCAGGAAGTTGAGGAAGGTGTTCCCCATCTAGAAGAAAAGAAGTGTGTGTGTGTGTGTGTGTGTGTGTGTGTGTGTGTGTGTGTGCGCGCGCACGCTGTAGAGTACTATAAAACAAACTAAAAAGTTAAAGTTGGTGAGAATAGTGTCACCAAAAAATGAGGGGAGAAATGATTACAGGGAAAAGTCATGGGTGAGAAAAATACAAGGCAAAGTCCAGGGTGAGTTTGTGCATATCACACCTGCCTGGAGTCATGGCTCAGAGTAACAGTGAGTCCAACCACACAAACTGTCTCCATGGAGATATTTTGACATAAAGTCATAACTTTTACCAATGTTTAACCTTAACTTAATTTAGTAAAATTTATATTAAGTCCTTATAATCAGTTGCTATAGGAATAAATCATATATTCTGTAAAATCACAATACTAGGACTTCAACAATTTGAAATAATTATTGAATAATTTGCTAGAAATAAAACACTCTAAATTTCTGCTCTTATAAACATACAAAGTATTTCTCTTGAATAGAAGTACATATTAAATAGTGTAAACTCTTGAACTTAAGAGTTTTAGAATGATGTAACCTAATCTTAGCACCAAAAGAAAAGTTAGAAAGACAAGTCTTAAACCATTTCTACTTATCACAGTTCTTTTCCAGGATCAGTTTTCTAGTTCAGTAATATCTTGCAGACAATGGGAGCTCGGAAGATGTTGCTGTGATGGGCTGATAATTGATGGAATATCCACAGGTCAGTAAGACTGAGGGCAATGGATACTATTTGGAATAATTTAAGAATGCTGTTTAAATGAGTAGGTTTTAACCTAACAGTTACAACCAAGAGAAAAGAAAAAGGGACCAATATGGGTTGATGTAACGCAAGAGCCCTAGACCTAGAACTTGTACCTGGGTTTGAATATTCTGGAAAACCCATCAAAAGGACAAGAGAAGTGAGGAATGCCATTTATTATTCAACAGCAGCTGGTCAAAGATGCAGGAATAAAGCTGCTGACCAAGAGTAAGCAGTTTTTTATGCACACAAGCAAGGAGAGGGGTTGTTTCATTGCGGGAGTAGCCTCCTTCTCCAATGGATGGGAGCAAGATGTGCTACTTGGTTATAGGAGCAGATAATGTCCATGGGAGCAGCAGAAAACATCCTTAAGAGTAGACATTACCAAAAGCTCTTTGTGTACTGCCTTCTTTGGCTGCTGGATGGGCAGCTATCAGTCTTCTGAGTATGTTCTGAGTTAACCTTACAGTTGACAACAGAGGTTATTATAGAAAATAAGAGGAATAATGATTATAAGTAAGCAGATATAAAAGAAAACAAGAATTAAATAAAGGTCCAAATTCTTGGGTGAAGCTTTCTGTTACCTAAAGTCATATGCTTGTTCCAAAGTTCTTGGGCCAGCACTCTACTATCAAAGGTCAACTCTTAGAGGATCTCTAAGAAACTGCAGTTTGAAGTTCTTTTTGAAATAGCCTTTCAGTTGTGTGAAACTCTAAATTGTTTCTTTAGTTGTGAAACTGTGAACCCAAAAATTAACTTCCTGGAGTTGAATTGCTATATTTCTTGTTAATAGAACATGATATGGTCCCTTTAAACATGAATCAAGAATAACTTTTTTTCTCAAGTAGAGAACTGGATTCCAGAGGACAGAATAAGTTGGTGATAGTATATTTTGTTTGATAACCTCAGTCTCAGCTTTGAGGAATGATCCACCAACTAATACTGTTAGGTCAGAGTTCTCAATGGGAGTCTCTAGTAAATCTTAGTGAGGTACAAAAAGTTTCCTAAATAAAGGAAGACAATCATGATGTTCCTTCTGTTCTCGAAGGAGCAGGACATTGGCAGGGTTCAGGGTGTTGCATCAGTAAATAGTGGTGTAAATCATAAGGGAAATTTAGATCATTTAAGACTTAAAGACCTTGGAAAAAATAGAAGATGTCATTGAACTTCAGGGGCATGACTATCTAGGTATATTATTGATCTCTCTAACTGAGAGTAAATGGGTACTGGCTATCCTGGTCCTGAGGCAAACTGAGAAAGAAAGCAAAGATATACTACAGTAAAGCAAGTGGCTCCAGATATAACTGATGACACTATTGTTTTTTAATTAATTAATTTTAATTAGTTTTAAGTATACAGTACTTGGTTAGACATCTATATAGTTCATAAAACAATCTCCCAATTGCTCCCTCCCTCCCCCAACCCTCCACCTACCCAACATATTAACACTAACTGCATTCCCTCTGTCATGTTCTCCATCCCTGTGACCAACCATCAGCTACTAATTTGTACTTCTTTAACCTTTACATCCCAGCCCCCAAACCCTCCCTCTCCTCTAATTATCACCAATTGTCCACTACATTTTTGAGTTTGTTTTTGATTAGTTTGTTCTTTTATTCCTTAGATGCCGCACGTAAGTGAAATTATATAGTGTTTATCTTTCTCTAACTTAAATGCCTTCTAGGTCCACCAAAGCAATATCTTTTTTCATCCCCTTCCTCTTAATTGTGTGTGTCTTTTAATCTAAAGTGAGTCTCTTATAGGCAACGTGTAGGGGTCATGTTTTCCTATCCATTCATGCACTCTATCTTTTAGTTAGAGCACTTAATTCTTTTTTCATTTAAGGTATTGATAGGAATGTAGTTGTTACCATTCTTTATTCCTGTTTTTGATACATATTTTTTCTTCTTAATGAAGTCTATACAACATTCCCTGTAATATTGACTTGATAGTGATAAATGCCTTTAGCTTATTTTTGACTGGGAAGTTCTTTATCTCTCCTTCAACTCTAAATGATAGTTTTGCTGGATAAAGTATTCTTGGTTGTTAATCCTAGATCTTCATCATGTTGAATATTTTGGGCCAAGCCCTTCTGTCCTGCATAGTTTTTTTTTTTTTTTTTGAGAAATCAGCTGCCAGTCTTATGGGTATTCCCTTGTAGGTAACTATTTGCTTTTCTCTTGCTGTTTTTTAATATTTTCTTTGTATTTAACCTTTGGCAGTTTAATTATGATTTAATTATGAGTTTAATGTGTCTTGGTGCGGGCCCCTTTAGAATCCTAGTTTTTGGGATTCTCTGAGCTTCCTAGGGTTTTATGTACATATCCTTCACCAAGTTAGGAAAGTTTTCCATCATTATTTCTTCAAATAGCTGTTCAACATCTTATTTTCCTTCAGGTACACCAATCAGATGGATATTTTGACCCTTTTTAGTGTCCCATATCCTCCTTAAATTATTTTTATAGTCTTGGTATCTTTTTACTTGCTGTTCTGATTGAGTGTCCTTGCCTTTCCCATCCCCTAGATAGGTCATTTGATCTTCTTCTTTATTCTCTTTGTTTATATCATGTAATATACTTCTCATCTCAGATAATGTGTTCTTCATTTCAGATTGATTTTCTTTTATAATTTTCTTTTCCATTTTTGTTTTTTACCTCTTTGTTGAATGTTCTCATTGAATTTACTACACTTTCAAAAAGTTCATTGAGTATCTTTATAACCAGTGTTTTGAACTCTGCATCTGTTAGGTTACTTGACTCCATTATGTCTGAATCTCTGTTCTGTTTTTTCATATGATTTCTGCATTTTTGTCTTCCCATTTTGGCTGCCTTTCTGTGTCTGTTGCTATCTACTAAGCAAAGTTTCTAAGTCTCCCAGTCTTATTAGTGTGGATTTGTGTAGTAGAAGTCCAGTGGCACAGTTCTGAGAGGGGTGCAGCTTCAGGCCAAATTTAACCCTTTGGGGGCACCTGTTCAGGTTCAGCAATCAATACACAGATGCTGTGCTTATAGTTGCCTCAAAAGGGCACATCAGAAACTGAGGCCAGCTGCCTCCAGTGTGAGTCTAGGTGCTGCTCAGGATATACCTGGATATGGCTTTGGAGGGGCCACAAGTTGAGGGAGGCGGGGTTTCAGGGAATCCTCAGGGCAGAGCAACATCTATTATCCAGTTTGTTATTATTTCACACTGGGAGAAGGGAAGGCTCAACAGGGAACAATGGATACTGCTGATACTTATATAGAGTAAGTGTTGCTTTGGCCCTCACTCAGAAAATGTCTCCCTGTAAGTCCCTCATGCTCCCTATGCAGCCAAACTGGCACTGGTACTCAGAGCAAGCAGGTTCATCACTGAGAAAATCCACTCAAGGACATGGCCCCTTTAAGAGGCATCTGCCGCTGCCAAAGCCTCTGTCTCACTCAGCTGCTCAAGATTGGGCAGCTCCACATCCTCTCACAGTCCTACTTTCTGCTATAGCAGAGTACTATCTTGGATTTCTCCCTAATTGTATGGATCACTCATCTAGATCCCAGGTGATTTTTCTTTGCTGTTTCCTCCATGTTTCTGTCACAACTTTGATTTGGTTGCCAGAGGAATGAACAGAGCCTCTATAATCTATGCCATTTTTTTCTCTCTCTCTTAGGGATTCAGCATCAGGCCAGAAAAGCCAAGAGTGACATTCAGCCCCCTGATCTTCTTAGTAACCTTTGTGTTTGAAGAGTCATGCAAATACCTAAAGGCAAATCAATTGTTTCCAACTGTAATCAGCAATAATAACCCAAGTATGTAAGAGCATGAGAAAGAAGCTCAGTTACATGATAAGTAGCAACAGTTAAGCAGGCTTTTTCTCTAAGAACTTATTGTCATACCTGAGATGAGAGGTCCTATTGCTTTTTTGTTTGTTTCTTTTTGTGTGTCGTGGGGAGAATGGGTGTTTAGGTACTACAGTAGAAGGAAGGATAACAATTTTGTTGGTGGCCTTGATGTCTTGAACAAATCAATATTCTTATACATTTGATTTCTTTACTGCCAGAGTGTTATTAGGGCTAGTTCAGAGCATGAGAAGAGCTCTAAATAGAAGGCATTTAACTATAGGTTTGAGCCTTTCCTTTGCTTCTGGTTTCAAGAAATATTAAAAAATGTGTAATAGTTTGATAGATCTATCTGAGCTTTAATGGGTTCTGCTCCAATTATTTTTTCTATTTCAGTGGAATTTTTAATCCCATAAAATGTCAGTTACAATGTCAAGACTTTTCTTTTGAGTATATATTAAACAAAATGAAGAAAGCAAAAGTATATCCAGAGCAGAAACCAACCCATTACTCAAGGAGTCCTCTGGAACCTCAAGACACATTTTACAATTCCATTTGCAAAATAAGTTTTTACTTACTAAATATGCAGGGGTGATATCACAGAGCAGGAAGGAATGTTTTTCAGTTAAGGGCTAAAATGTTATCGATGAAAGCTGGAAGACTGGGGAAAGCTGTGAGTTATTTGAAATATCTACCATCTATTGGTATGTTTATTCTGAGGAAAAGCTTAAGAAAAGGTAGAAGGATATAATATTGGAAGAGTAGTGGCCATATTCATTAGGAATTGATAAGTTTGGCTATTTTTATTTATGGTTAATTCACCTTGAGTATTTAAGTGTAAGATAGGAGAATGTGTGTTTTTTCCTTCCTTGATTACTTTCACAAATCTAAATTAAAGAATTTTTTGTCTTGTTTTTACTTTATGAAATGAGACAAACTTTTTTTCTAGTGTAGCTTCTATTTATAATATCTGTAAGTGTCCTTGTCAGAAGGTGAACAACTGGGCAGTGTGCCATCTAACTATTTGATCTACAGCGCATACATTTATTTTGGGTCCTCTTTCATTTTTGTTCTAAACCTTGTTCAAAATGGTTTCCCAGGTGTTTTATTTCAAATAAAGGCATTAGTTCCCATTTTCATTTCTGTTTCTGAATTAAACCTTCAATTTTAGTTTTAATTTCATTGACAAAATGAAAATTAAGTGGTCGTTGTTACATTGATGTCTTTTTTAACTCTAGAATGTCACTGGAAAGTATTTTCTTGTCTATCCTGAAAATCTCCTATAGCTGCATGTTTTCTCTATTTTTCATGTTACCAAAATGACCCAAAGTTCATTTGCCTACATGCACAAACCAAAAGAAATGTACAAGCAAGAATTCGCAATGTAGAAAAGAATTACTTAATTAGAATTGACCCCAATACAAAGGAGTGAGCCTGTGTTCTAAAATACCTGGCTACCATGGCTTACAGACAAGAGGCTTTATAGGCAAAAAAAATTTAAATCATCACGAGGAAGGAGTTTGGGGTCATGGGTGAAACTGATTGTCCAAGAGTGAGGTGAAGGCAGTAAATCATGGTCTTAGGTCCTGAGTTCAGCTTCAGAGTCCCTTGGTCTGGTTTAATGGGGATGTTGTGAGCGGGTCATTCTTCTTTAGAGTTTAGGAGCTATAACAACTTAGGGCATGATGTTATCTTTAGCTTAAAGAAACCCATACCTTGTGACCATTAGTCAGGGTTCTGGCCATTGTTTCTTGCTGCCTCAGGGAGTTAATGATTAGTAAGGGAAAGGGTCAAGGCTTAAGGGGAATGCTGTGAAGGAACTGCATTGAATGTCAGGGCTACATGTTAAATCAGGACCCTCAGTTTTATTCATTGATTACATTGTGGTCCAATAAATTTTTATTGGAAAAGTTTCAGATATGGCTTTTAGGAGACTTAACATTTCCAGATATTTTTTTAACCCTCAAGTTTATTGTAGAAAGAGGTATCCTGTAGATCCCTTTGCAGGTCAGTCTAATTAACTTTTGGCAGTCAGGATTTAAAATCTGAGGTCTAAACAAAATGTATACAAGTTGATATAGGTCATTAACTTTGAGTTGTATGCACCCAAAATAATTCTGAATTCTTCTTTGAATAGTTGCATGTCTTGACTATGTTTATGGCAATCCTTAATTATATTTAAGTCCAAGATTTAAATTCTACAGTTGCATGAATAGCTGACTCATGGGAGGGGTGGATCTTTAGAGGCAACTGGCATTTTGGAGTCCTAGGACAATTGAGCAATAAAGTAGAGAATCTAGGCAAGGAGAAGAGGAAGGAAGGGTTGACAAAGGTGAGGATGGAAAGAGATCAAAAGGATTATGGGAAACAAAGATACAGTTGGATATAGAGAAGCAGCTGAGGACAAAAAAAAATTACTAGTGAAATGAGTCTAGTTTGTTGTTCCTTAAGTTAGCCAAATTGTTCATTACTTTTGGTCAAACACTCTTAGTAAAACAAATTTTGAATCATAATTTCATCCGGAGCTCTTCACACTAATCCAAAAATGCTGCCTATTGGGCCTGAGAAATCATATCCTATTTTTTTCTAAGGTGTCTCTCAAATAAACATTTATGTTCTAGTCAAATCTTCCCCAGAGTAGCCACTGAAAGACCAAATTGCCCTTGGTGAAGTTATTTCATTTAGAGATTGACACAAGAATTAGGATTGTAACAAGAGTACATATAAGAAGCAGGAGATTTACCTGGAAGAGGAAAAAATATAGACTTAGACAACCCATGTGAGTTGGGAATGAGAATAAAAATGTGATGCTTGTACACTTCAGGTTTTGGGTCCTCAACCTAATAGTTATCTTTTTTCAAATGTAGACCTGACAATTTGTGCCCCCAGCAGGCAAAAAACAAACAAACAAACAAATAAGCAAAACAAAACAAAACAAAAACACCTCTGGATCAAAGCCAAGAATGTGAGACAAACTTGCCAGTCTGTGAGGTGATTTTGAACAACAGGCTTATAGGGTCTATGCCTATGTTCTACCTTGTGAGTCTTCTCATGAAAAAACACTTTTAGATAGCATGGCACAAAACAGAAACACAGAAGAAAGCAAAGATGTATGAGAAGGAATAGACTGATTCCACCAAGGATACCAATCAAATGAGGACAAACAGCCAAAACCAGGTATCAAACTGAGAAAAGAGCTGAGGAAGTCAATGCAGAGAGCAGAGTTCATACTAGGTCCTGACTTACCATTTCAGTATCAACTCAACAAGCCATAAGCAGAAGACACAAACAGCCTCATGTGTACCACATCTAGTTGATAGCCTAAACCCTCCAAGCCTGTTGTAGAGACAGCCTTGCCTTCCTGTGAACTAGGTTTGGGGGTCATTCTTCCCCTTTTTGGAGAATAACACATGTTTGCAGCTGAATAACACTATCAGTCCATTTTTGCTGGTGGAATCCCAGAAGTCTTGCAGCCTTTCTTCATTTCATCCCAGCTCTGCTACTTTCAATTCAAGCTGGCAGAATTTCTGCTGAGATGGTTGATTGAATACAGAAACTATAGGCTTAATTTCTTTAACAAATGGTCTTCTAGTCAAACCCAGGGCCCTGCTTCTAGAACACTATCTAGAATCTTTTAAATCAGTGTTGTTTTTATTTGTTTGTTTGTTTGTTTATTTGTTTGTTTGTTTTGCTTATCAGTCCCTTATTCAATTTGTCTCTCCTTTAAGCAGTGAGAAGAAACCAGACTCCACTTCCAACACTTTGCTTGGAAATCTCCTCAGCTAAGTATCCAAGTCAATTGCTTACAAGTTCTAGTTTTGAAGAGTAGAAAGCAATTCAGCCAAGCCTTTTGCCACCCGTTAACAAGAATTTCATGTCCTTCAGTTTTCAATAATGTTATTTATTTCCATTCTAGACATTAGCAGAGGCATATTTAAAAATTATATTTCTACCAACAATTTCCTAAAGGCAATCTAGACTGTTTTTATCAAGTACCTCAAAAACTCTATTACCAAATTCCTAAGCCACTTTTATGTTTTTAGGTATTATAGCAGCACCTCATTTCTTGCAAAAGTATATATTAATTTGTTAAGGCACCCAACCAACTACTACAGATTGGGTGGCTAAAATCAAAGAACTTTATTGTCTCACAGTCTGGAAACTAGAAGTCTAAGATAAGGTGCCAGCAGGGTTGCTTGCTTCCAAAGGTTGTGAGGGAGAATCTGTTCCAGGCCTCTCTTATAGCTTCTGCTAGTTTGCTGGTAATTCCTGGTGTTCCTTGGCTTGTAGATGCATTTCTGCCCTCATTAGTATGTTCTCATTGTGTGTCTGTGTCCAAATTTCTCCTTTTTATAAGGACACCAGTCATGTCAATTAGGAATCTACCCTACTGTAGGACAACCTCATCTTAACTAATTACATTTACAACAACCCTCTTTCTAAGTAAGATCACATTTTGAGGTACTTGGGGGTTAGGACTTACTTCCACATATGAATTATGGGAACAGAATTCAAACTATAACTTATTTTATATATGTACTTTTTAAATATATCATTTCCTTAGAAATAAATTTTTTTCTAAAGTCTTTAATAAATATAATCTAAATTCACAAAAGAAAGTGTCTAGTAAATATCATATATTTTCTAATTATAACTTGATGTTAAATTAGCATGCAAAGGAAAAAAAATAACAGAAATCTGATAGTCTCAGAGATTTGAACCAAAATTTATCTCTGTGGTTCTAACAAAGTGGTAAAAAGAAGTATAACTAGCTAGAAAGGTTATGTTTATAGTTTTTATAGTTATAACTATAACATTATATTTGAGTACGATGATGCTCAGAATAGAAGTGGGAAGGTGTCTGTACAATTAAGACATGCAGTATATTTCAGAAAAAAATCAGCAAAGGGATAGAAAACCAAAGTTATAGGGAGAGATTCATTGATTTGTCCAAAATTACTCAGAATAACCTAAGGCAAACACAGGTCTTCTAATTCTAAATCTTCTATGCTTTCTACCATGCAATACTCCTTGTCTTTATTGATTCAAAATGGAATTCACGCAGTGTACAATCTAATCAGTATACAGTAAGGGAAAGTCTGTGACCTCAGTCTTCTTACCTGCTCACACAGGCAAACTTTTAAAAGTAAAGGCATCTCTGAAAAGAAAAGACAGCATTATATTATTCAGAGATCTTAACAGGGGCCTCTCTATCATGTGAATGAAATCTACATCTGAATAGAATTTTCTTCATTCATAAAGACCATCATTCTTAATTTTAATTGAAAGACAGGCTTCCTAAAATTGTGCATTAAAATAATCTCTGAACTTCTATCTTCTTCCAAAGAAAATTTATAGTTTTAGTAAGATATTCGCATAGTATTTTATAGTTTATTTTATATATGCATCTGTCATTATATTTACATTTCAAAGTACTTTATATCTCTGTAAAGTTCAGCAGGGTTTCTTTCTCTCCATTTGATAAGTGAAAAATTAAGATAGAAATAAAATTCAACGTGCCAAACTTCATAATGGTTTGTTATTTGTAAGCAATATAGTAAGCTATGGGTGCTTAATTCATTAATTAATTGGTAATTAATTGAAGATGAATTCATTTCGAGAGTCAGCTGGGTGGGTTTCCAGACAATGCAGTCATTATGAGTCCACACAGCTGTCTACACCACTTTCTAAGTTCTTTTATTTCTATGAAGAAATAAAACTGCTTGTCAAACAAAGCATATCCCACAAAGCACTTTTCACCTAAATTTTTAAAAAGCAACAGCTGCCCTCTTAGGGAACACTATTGTTACTTCTGTAATTAATGTAAGGTGGCTAACTGTCTCCACACTAAACCACTTTATTTTACTCTACCTGGAAAGCCACTTAAATTAAGGAGTAGATAATTTCCAAGGGATTTTCCATAAACTGGGAAAAATTAAAAGAATTAAAGGTATGCATTACACAACCTGAGTGACATACAGGCAGCTTGGTGAACTGGATGGTAATTTTTAATGTAGACATTTGCAAAAATAAGATTAAAATGAGAAAAAAAATAGATGACATTTATTAGGGCTTACTCTGTGTCAGGCACTCATCCAAAGGTTTTTCACATAATATGTATTTATACCTCATAACATTCCTAGGACATGGCACTATTATTATTAGACATCTACAGATGAGAACTTGCCCAGTTATAGAGCCCCTGCCAACAAAGTTTTACCTAAAACCCTATGCTAAAAGCAGTTTTTTGTACAAATGCATTTGTAGATGTCAGAGGAAAAATAAAAGTCTTGATTGTTGAAGATTCAGATAAAATGACAGATTACCATGTGAATATTAAGAGTTACATTTATGAAATTTCTGATGAAACATTAAAATGTGTTTAGTGTAAGTGAGTAAAAAAGAAGACAAAATGATATGAACATTTTATATTTAAAAATGTATCCATGGATAAGGAAATAAAGGCAGTAATATACTATTAAACATGAGTAGATTATTATTTTAAATTGTAGTGGAAATCGTGTTTTTTAACTATAAAGCTATGAAGAGAATGTTTTGTTGGCTAGGAAAAGAAATCTATTGCAGGTCTTATGAAAAGAGTTGAGAGTACAAATTTGATTGCTTCCACTGCTATACAGATTAAACGGTTAAACATCTCATTAAAAGGTTTTCAGCAGAAGTTCCTATGAAGAAACATGTCCAGACTTTTGAAAAGCTGAATCTTTGGAAAGAACATTGTCTAGAAAGCAGTATAACCCCTAAAATAAGAGATGTGTATGAAAAATATTTATACCCCAGTGTTAATGCCATGATTGCATTAAGTAATGATTAAAATTGGCTGGGAAGTTAAACTAAGCCAAGTATCAATTGTAACAGTATTATTTATTTAATGAATATTATAAATCTTGTTTAAAATATGAATAGTGATATGTAATACTATAAATGCAATTATTTTAATAAAAAAATGTTTGAGGAGTGGGGAACAAACAATGTGGTTTTATGTGTGCATGTGGAAACATATGTGAATGTGGAAGTAAGTAATTTAACTCATTTTTCTCGTTTATCTACATTTACATTACATTTCTTAAATCAAATACTGTTAAATAATCATCACCAACCTCCTTGCTTAGAAACTCAAAACTATCCCATGCTGGCAATATTGCCTGAAGTTGAGTCTAGAATATCAGTGATTGCTGCAAAGTCCAACTTAAAAATATTTACCTAAGAAAAGAGAGAAAATTGTATTCATCATGATTGGGGGAAGGAGAGTAAGGAAAGCTGATTTGCCTATAGCGCCATTTCCTACTAAAAACAAAATCAAACAAAAGAAAAAAACACAGAAGTGGCATAATATAAGCCTGATCTAGATAATATGTTTAGAGTAAAGTCTTGAACAGGCCAAGATTAACACTCAGATCAGCAAAGAGGTCCATATGGGGACTCTCAGGATTCAAATTTAGAATATACAAGAATTGTGCACAGAGCTCTGGGCTTACACAGACAAAGAAATCAAAGATTTGAGACATATTTACCTAAATATTCAAGTAGAAGAGCACTCCAAGTGACATTTGAGCACCACAACCTTAAAGCTGAGAAGCTGGACACATTGCAATGCAATGTAGGTGAAACTGCCTCCTTATAGCTGAGCCAAAGTGCATACCCTATATGCTAAGCCAGTGGTTCCACAGGTCATAGAAGAAAGATAATCATTTCTGCATGGGCCATGTTGATGTTTGGACCAGAGGATAGTGGTAACATAACCCTGAGATCAACATGAAAATGTAAGAGAATGATGTCCAAGTTAGAGCAGATAAAGGACAGTACACACAGAACACTCACTGGTATCCTGGCCATGGTAATAAAGTGTTGAAATTTAAATAGGCAATCAGAGGAAACCCTGGAAATTGTGCTTAATGCAGCTTCTGAAGAAAAGGAAAGAAGAACCTTAACCCATAGCTCAAAACAATTGAGACAGGCCTTCTTCCTGCTTCACCTGCAAGGACAGATGTCCCCAGAGCCCTGTCTCCTGTTAAGGGGTAACTATTAAGCAAGCCTGAAATCTACAGATCACAGGCACATGGATGTCAGCCCAGGTAAGGCATCTACAAAAGGTAGTGCCAGACTGAAGAGGAGGATTTCGAGCTGTGGCTAGAATGTGCCACTAAAATGTTCCAAGGGAGGCAGATTTCAGATGTGGAGGAGTACTATTAGAAAATTTGCATGGTCCAGGATTAGAAATTATACAAAGTCAAAAGTTATAAATCTCTCTCCCCATGGCAGAATATTCAATGGTACTCCATCAGGCATAAAGGAATGTAGATGGTGCTATGATCCACCTGGCAGTTTTCTGAAGTTGCACCAAAAGAAAGGATAAAGACTTTAAGTTATGAAACCTTCCCAGACTTTCACAGTATACTGTATACCAACCCCTCATTATTGCAGTTTGGAAAATCTAATTGAAGCAAGATGGTAAGGTAGAGAAATAAAGTCTACACAAAATGACTGAGATTTTCTGCCCCCAAGTCTCGCAAATTTAGGAAAATAGAAGACTATTACTTTTAGGAAAACTGCTACTTTAGAAAACAACCTTCATGGAAATCTAGAAGTTTAAGTTCAGATTCCCAGAGCCAAAGCTTAGGCAAGGAGCTAAACCCCCACTGGGAAGTGTCCTTGAGAGAGGTTATTATTAAATTCTTCAGTTCTTCTCAGAAGGGATCTTTAGAACCACCCAAAGGCTTTGGAGAGATACTATACCCATTTCCTGCCATGATCTCCTAGGCAACCACCTTGTAGCTTCTTTCAGAATCCAAATAATTGTGGGACAGATTAAGAAAAATACAAAATGGTGCCTAATATTGTGTAGAGTAAAACTGCATTCCACTTGTTTTGCCTCCAACTCTTGATGGACATCTTGGAGCAAATTGCACCAAAAGAAAAAATTCTATGTGGTGCCTATAGAAATTGAGGTTAAAGAATGAAGAAAAGATAGTTAGTATAGATGCTCTCCACAATTCTAGCTGCCAAAAGATAGAGTCAGAGATGTGTATAAACCCTGGTTCTGAGGGAGGATCCAGCCTTGGAATTTAGGCTGCCCACATCCTGCCACCTTCAGATTCTCATGTCGTTCTGTCTGTGTCCATGATAGCCAGACACCTGAGGGCTACCTGGTAACTTCTGCTGACCACAACTGTCCCAACCTGGCTAAGAAGCTTTACATATGCAAGGGATAACATATGCCCTATATCCAGGCTGTAACATGGAAAAATACCTCAAGTAGTGTCTCAGCAGCAAGCACGCTATCCATCACCTAAGTTGAAAGCAATGTTGACTGAAGATGGCCAGAGGACACTATTGAGCACTGTTCATTGCCTTTTCCTTATTCGTCTCCTGGAGATATTCTGAATTGGAGATATCACATGAGACTGAAATGTTTTTCGAACAGATATAACAAGATAGACAAAAAATATTCACTAGAATTTTAGGAAATTGTATGAAAGGCAAAATAACCTGGCTTGATGGGCCCTGAAAAAAATTCAGAGAAAGTGGGGAAAGGACATAGTGATGGATGAATAATAAAAGAAATAGATTTTACTTCTCAACTGGCTGCTTGGTGTGGGGAAGATCACCTGCTGGGAACTGAGTGGTCCATGAGCAAGCAAAGAGTACCAGGAGGCTAGCCAGAGTCAGCAGTGACCCTCCACCATGACGCCCCAGCATCCTTCATATAGTATCTCGGTCCACAGTACCTGGCTGCAGCAAATTTTCTCTTTTTATGGAAATCACCTAAACAGCACACCTGTGAGCTCAGGTTACCATGAGGCATCATTGAGATGACATGAACATCAAAGTGAGTAGAAGTGTGGATTTCTACCGAAAAAAAAAAAGCTGGAAAAAATAGAAGTGTGGGAGTGTCCAGCACTTTCACAAGCCCATGAATTTGGAGAGCAGAGTTGCCAGAGCCAAGTTTAGCCTAATCTTCAGGGGTAAAGGAGATTTCTGAGTTTATGAGATTCAATTTAAAAAAAAAAATAAGTTCTAACAGTATCAAACACACTGCCTAGCTCAGAATAAGAATTTGTTCTATTAAACAAGGGCTGATTTTTGGTTTTAAGCTTTAAATAGCTACTTTGTGGATGGAATTGTGTCAGAGATTATGTCCATGTTTCTAAGCATCTTGCATTCCTTTTGAAAAGCCATTTCCTGTACTCAGTAACACCTGACCGTGCTGGGCTAGAAGAAAGGGGTTAAACCCACTCACAAGGGCCACCAAGGTTAGGGATTCCTTAGATAGTGGGTATATGGTATTTTTATGTGTGTGTTGAGAAAGAAGAAAGACGTTTTTTATTCCATACCACAAACCTGTATTTAACATTTTCTCAAATATATTTCAATATAATTACTTTTATTTGTAATCCTATATATTTTCTTTTTCTTGGGATATTGTTTACATACAATAAAATGTATATATGGATTGACTGAGTTTCGACAATTATATATATTAACATAAACATTACCCCAAGCATGGTAGAAAACATTTCCCAAATCACAGTAAATTCCCCTCTACCGAATCGCGGCCCCAAAACCAAAACACTACCTCAGCTCTGACTGCTATTACAGTGAGTTACTTTTGTTTATCCTTAAACTTTACATGCACTCTTTGGTGTGGGGCTTCTTTTGCTCCACATGATGTTTCTGAGATTTGGAGCATATTAGCTATTGTCTTGGAAGGAAGAACCACTTTGGGAAAGGTTAGGGAGTTCAACAAAGTGGCTATAAATTTGTGGGGAGAGAATCAGGAATGTACCATAATCCTTGCTGAGTAACAACCCAGAACCAGTAACAACCTGAAGGGGAAAGGTAGGGAGTGGTCCCCTGACCCAGAAGAGAGAAGATAGCTATCTCAGGCTGGGTGAATTTCAGTGACACAGCCCCCCTGTGCAACCAGGCAGGAAAGAAGCCAGGAAAAAATTGCATTGAGATGCCTGCAAGTCTTCTATGGAGAGCTTATCAGCAAACCAAGTAGAAGGAGCAGGTGAGCAATAACTGGAAAACTCATCCTCAGCAAGACAACTGGTCAAGCACTAGAAAGTAGAGTAGATTGCTAGGGTATAAAGCATACTGACCAGATAAGAGGGCAAAGTGTGGAATCTTGAGGTCCCTTTGCACTCAGCTCTTCATACACAGTCATGCAAAGATAAAAGATTTAGCAATGGTCAAATAACTGGGTGGCTTGGGTTTTTTGACCAGAGAACATTTCAGAAGTATAATATTTCTTAGACCACAGACAGCAAGCATGCACACTTTTCTTAAGTAATATGTTACCAATGGTACTTATTTCTAGATTATTCTTTATTTGTTTAAATCAAATCAGCAGGAATTGTATATATGGGTTAATTAAATATGCAGCCATACCACTTGTTTTGTGTTTTTCTTAAGGGCAACAATTAACCTTTAAAAAATCTGACCTTTCCAAAAAAGGCAGACAGACCTGTTGACAGGAGCTCTCTGAGGTGTTCTGTAAATGTTTCAGAGAAGTGTTTCTTAACCAGAAACATGGACTTTCAGCAACAATGGTTTCCATACACTGTACCTCTTTGAAATGATTCGCTTAGTTGATATTTTTAATTTGTAAAATGAAGCCATCAAGTGGAGTCACGAGGTTAGCTGCTAGCACAAGAATACCACATTCCAGAGGCAGGAAGCCAAGCCTTTAATATGAGCACTTGCTCTTAAAACTCACCAAGCTCATCACATGCACAATGGTAGAAACATATTCGAGATTATTCTAAAGCTTATTTTCAATCACCACTTGAAATTTCAGCCCTATCTCAACCCATACCAGTGAGAAACTAGCCCAGCAGTCTCCCCCTGCCACAGTCTTTCCCCTGTTCCTTTTATGAAATTCACCACTGAAGTGTTTCTACTTGGAAGTCTCATGATATCATTCCCTGATAAAAATCCCCAATGTTCCTTTGTTTATCCAGGATGCAATGGGGGCCTTGTGATCTGGTCTCAGGAGGCCTTTACATGCCCATCACATTCTACTGATGACTGTTTCATAACAGGGACTCTGCTCTGTCCTGTTCATCATGTAAACTGGTACCAGCTTCCACCAAACCACGTTCAGATGAGCCTTTTAAGAAATGTTTATGCAATCAAGATAAGGACAATTCAATAAAATATTTTTATACCTGAAAAGTACATAAGCACACTGCTCCTGCATCATTGCTGGAAGATGAAAATAGTTATAGTATACATAATATTTCAACAAAGATAGCGCACATAAAGGGTTTAGCTGAAGAGAGAGAAAGGAAAATATGGTTTACAGATTTAGACAACATTAAGGGAACCAACAAAGGATAGGGAAACACCAAGGCCTCAAAGGGTAAAGTGAGAGAACAAAGTCCCCAAGCCCAAGGTAACAGGTGTTATCTCTACACTGACGGTTCTCAGACTGTGGCATGCAGAGCAGCAGCATTAGTACCACGTGGAAACTTATTAGACAGGTGAATTCTGAGTTCCTGCTACAGGTCTACAGAATAAGAAACTCTAGGCATGGGTATCTGCCACCTGTGTTGGAGCAGCCTTCCAAATGATTCTAATACACATTAAAGTTACACAACCACAGCTCTAGATTTCAAATCAGTGGTTGGCAAACTGTAGCCTGTGGGCCATATTTGGCTTGTTGTCTGTTTTGTTATATAGCTCATGAGCAAGAATTAATTTACATTTTCAAATTGTTAAATTTAAAGTGGTTATAGAAGTACCCAAATCATGTTCTTAATTTTATCTCTTGGGCCACTGAGCTTAAAGCTTAAAATTTTTACTATGTGGCACTTTATAGAAAGGGTTTGTTCACCTGTACTCTAGATGAACACAATTAGGGAATAGATAAAGAGCCACCATGCTCTCTGTCCCCTGTTCTAGTGCCTCCACAGGCCAGACATGTATAAGCCAGAGAACAAGGGAAGAGTCCTTACCTCTGAGCTCCTGGGACACAGAGCAGGGCAGAGAAAGGTGGAGATTATATGAGAGATCAGTGTGTTTGTGGAGAGGGTGGCAAACAGAACAATCAGCACACAGAACATCTACCTACACTGTGATTTAAGACTTCACAAAGACTAACATCCTCTCTTACAACAATATGTATCCTCTAAGGGAGGCCAGAAAGCCATGGGTGAGGACAAAGGCCTGACACACTGCAGGAGCAGGAAAAACAGAGGGAAAGTGCCCTTTATCAAAGTGATTAGATCAGAGGCTTTGAAACCTAAGAGATCAAGGTGTTGTCTCTATCTCCACTTACAATTTGAGCAATCCTAGACAAGTTATTTAACCTTTCTGAACCTTGAATGGCTCATTTGTGAAACAGAGGAAAAGAACACTTACATCACTGATATGTGTTGCAGATGAAGTAAAACAAGCCATGCAAAGTACTTACAAAAAAGGGTCATATTACCAAAACATGTGGAGAGATTTCACTCAGCTGGCCTTGACCAAGCACATCCCTAAACAAGTATGAGCATTGAGTGGTAACAACAGAAAGATGGGTAAGAAAGAGGCTCCACTCTCAAGAAACTCAGAGTATAGCAAAAAAGAAAGAAAGACAAACAGCAAGGACATCAAAGGAAGAAGATAGCCTACTCTTCTACAAGGTAGAGACGGCTTCTCAGAAGAAGGTGGCTAGTATGGAATTACTTTCTTAGAAGATGGAATGGCATGGAAAGACACCTTTGCAAAGTGTCCTCAGAAAATTTCAAGCAGCTCTGTATAACTGTATCTTGAGTTTTCATTTCTGTTATAGGGTACTGAACATGAGGCCAGAGATAAGTAGAGGCCAAAGAGATAAGGAGATAAGGATATATGAAATAATAAGAGTTTACTTCTAATAAGTTGGGAATCATTTGTAGAGGGAGTAATAAAATTACTGACCAACAATCAATATGGAGCACAAGAAAAAGAATAAGAGTCTTTGTTGGCACATGCACCAATTATACACCCAGAGTAAAGAACACCAGTGCACTGGACACAGTGGGGACCATACATGGTCAAATATTCCAGAGGATGATGAACACATGGCTTCCAGAGAGAGATATTGATGCTCAGGTCTGTGATCAAAAGTGGGGCTGCATGGGCAGCAGAAGCACATTGTTAGGGGACAGTAAAGCTCTCCTAAGATAGGCATTGGACAAAATCTCTTCCTCTCACCAGCCAAGATATGCAAGAAAAAAAATAAAAGGATATATGACTTTGGAAGGCCAGCAAAGGTCATCTTCTGATATTGGATAATGACAGTGCTCTTCAAGAGCTGGTCATAAAAGTGAATCTATTACAAAACTGATCTCAGACATAATGGGAAATGTGGCATCATCACGAACTATCTGTGTCCTTTATGAAAAAAATAGATACTTCACCAATTCCAAGCACAATTACAAATGCAAAGATAACAAAGTCATAAAGGGAGAAGGAGGGAAAAACATTGATTATAGAAAAATAGGTAGTATTGGTTTCTGCTTTAACAGCAGCAACACTAATCTGACTGATTGGGGGACTCAATTAACACACCAAATTTTAACTTAAGCACCAAAAGTGAAGTTGGCTGTATCGAACATGTTAAAATAATTTAAAATAATTTCCTCTTTCTTGTTTTGTGATAAATTAACATACTCAATTAAAAAAAATATTTGATCCTCATAATCCACTTGTGAGTAATTGGGTTGCAAGATGCACTAATGGAAGAACTGAACAATGGATGGATCACAGAAGGGTGGCAGAGATGAGAAAACATGCACCTGTATGCCCACTCCACCTCGCATATCCCGTGATGTGCCAAGGTGACAGCAGAGCTGGCCAGACATGAGTGATTTTACTGATGGGCAGGTTGTGTTTGCTCAGGCACCAGTGTGGATCAGTGCATTCTATGATAAACAAGAATGCACCCAGAAAACAAGAACCAAATTTCACACTTGTGACAACCAATGTCTCATCGTATTAACACTTGAAAGAAATTATGAAGGAAGGGAAGTGGATACAAGGATATAAAAGGAATAGAAAGCATTGTTTCCTTCCCCACTCCTGACTCAACTTATAATTGCCAAATCCTGTCAATTCTACCTCTTAAATAGCTACTTTGTCAGCTCTGCTTGATGCCTCTACCACCACTTTCCCAGTTTAGGGCTTTATGCTATTTCCTCTGGGTCATCTGGAAAGCCTTCTTATCCATCATCTTGGGGCCAGTCCTGTGCCACTCTCATCCACACTCCCTTGGAGGATGGCCACCAGAACGGCATGTCAAAAGGAAAATTATGATCAGAACTCTTACTTAACATTTTCCAATTGCCCCCATTGCCTATTGTGTAATCCTAAATGACAACTATGAGCCTCTAATTTTCTTTTCTGACAGCTTTACCTGTCCCCAGCCTTCCCACTGGATCATCTTGTGATCCTGATCCCAGAGCACATACATAGGGACTTCTCATTTCTCCATGCCTGAACTCATGTTGATCACTTCACCTGCAATACTCATTTCCCGTTTGTCTACCTGGCAAAGTTCTGTATGTCTGTACTAGTCAGGGAAGCCTAGCTCCTATAACAAAAAATCCCAAACCTCAGTGCTCCAATACCATAAATATTCGTGTGCTCACTTTACCATTCAATGCAGATTGACTGGGGGATATTCAAGGATAAGGTTCTTGTCACCCAATGGCTTGACTTCCCAGGGCCCTAGAGTACTCTACTATATCTTCTTCAGCCTCAGGTAGGCAAAATAAGAGACAGCTGAAGAACTGAGTAGAAGGGTTTATATGCCAGG
Organism: Macroglossus sobrinus; assembly: GCA_004027375.1. Taxonomy (NCBI): domain Eukaryota; kingdom Metazoa; phylum Chordata; class Mammalia; order Chiroptera; family Pteropodidae; genus Macroglossus; species Macroglossus sobrinus. The sequence goes on from PVKZ01002120.1 coordinate 187,633, forward strand.
TCTGCATGGAGAAGAAGCTAGTGTACCTCATTTTTGCTCATTTTTCTTTTGCCAGGAAATGGAGTCTATCTATGTGCCCAGTGGGAAAAAAAAATATCTCTTGGAGAACAATGAGCCTGCATCTGTAGCAACATCTTCTCAAGGCCAGGCACAATAAAATATATTTCTGAAGACTTTTCTGTCTGCCTCTTCTCCTCCAAGTTGCACTCAATGATCTTTCTTCTCTATTACAGCCACCAAACATTAGGAGCACTAAAGCACTGACTGAGTCTTGGCTTCTGCATCCCACCCTCCTACCACCAAATGAGCTATAGTGTGTGTTTGAAAATACCTATTTGTCTTTAAAACACTGCAACAGAGTAAAAGAAACTGAACTAAGGTTTATGCAGATGAGGATGCAGGAGGGAAAGAAGTGAACTTTTTCCAGTACCATTCTTCATCATTGAAAAGTACTAGATAAATAGGTGTCCAAATGAGTGAATGAAAAGAAGAAATAAATGAACAAGGTGAAGAAGAAAGAGAATGTGTGCATTATGAAAGGAACAGTGACTAATCCAATTCATTAGTTGGCCAGGCACTCTGCTAAGCTCCTTTTATCTGTTATTTCTTTTAATCCTCAACCCTTATCCTATGAAGTAGCTTCTCTTAGTATTGCTGCTTTAGGAGGAGAAAGCTGAAATTCAGAGATGCTGTTTCCAGATCCCTGTCAGACAGTGTTGCAATTAGGATTGGAACATAAGCCTACTACACCTAAATGTATATAGGACAGAGAGGATACAGGTAGTGTTGACCCCGAGAAGAAGATACTTGCCAAAAAGGACTCCTCGTGGTTAATTGGACCGGTGTATAGCAGCCATTTTTTGGAGAAACCTCTCACACACACTGCATTTCAATGAAGTCACAGACAGGGCTGCCAAGCCTCTTGTTCTGTGTTCCTGCTGTCTAAGTTGACCCTTATAAGAGAGCTCCTAAGATTCAAATTGAACCAATAGAACTGAGACTTTCCCCCTCAAATCTAGGCTATGCAGATAGCTATATCCTTATTTTCTACTTCACTAACCAATCAGAGCAACCGCCATTTTGACCAATCAGGAGAATGCTATTTGGACCAATCAAACTGTGAGATTTGGAATCCTCATTTATATGGAAATGGGCCAATCAAGGATGAGGCGGTGGCGCTCTTTTCTATTTAAGCCAGCTTCACTTCTGTCTCAATGGAACACACTTTCAGTTTCTATTTAAGACTGTACTTCTCTGGCTGAAGCTGCAGGCTGGAGCTGCAGCACCAGAGCTGAAGCTATAACACCAAAGCTGTCTTACTGGAGCTATGGTATGACACTGGAGCTTTAATTCCTGAGCCTCCTCACCTGGGGCACCTCACCCATGCTGTTTAACAGCTGTTCTGTTTCATAATTGAGCTGTTTTCATTGAATAAATCTACTCCCATCATTGCACCCCAAACTGCATTTAATTGCAGTAACAAACTTTAATTGACATTACATGGTATGATCTGAAACGATAGCCTCCTGCCTCTCCTGATGCTGTCCTGAACCAATGCATTAGTGCCTGCACATGTCCCTTGGGCTCAGTTGTCTTCCAAGTGGTGCCAAAAGGGTTCTGGGTAAATCCTCTAGGATCCAAGATCTCCCACACTTTCTGTTGAGGTCTTAGAGACTTTATTTAGTTTAGGCAGGCTACCTTCATCCAGTGACTTTGGTTCATATGTTTGGACCAACTGGGCCCCTCCATACAATTTAGCTTTAGTGTCTAGGAAGGGTTTCTTTCAGTTATGTTTGGTACCTGGGAGGGTATCTATCAGGCAGGGAAACCTTGGTTGTGTTTGGTACCTAGGGAGAGTAACCTCTAGTCATATTTGGTACTGGGAAGGATATGTTCCTGGTTGAAACTCAGCCTTGTCCATAAAGCCTGTGGGGATACTTACACAAATGGGCACCCAAAAGGATGCTTTCACAAGGAGGGGTGCATGCTACAAGCACTCAAGGGGATGATGACTGTAAGGAAGAGTGCAAAATGGATAGATAACCTGTGCCCTAAAATTCTCAGGTTAATAAGCCATCTCCCAATGTCAGTGAAAAGGACTTTGGTGAACTCTCTGGCAGTAATAGGAGGAAAAAAGTATGAAGATGTGCTTTTGAGGGACAGGAAAGCAATTTCATCCTAACGTGAGGCTGGTTGTTTCAGAATAGGGAAGAGGAAAACAGGCGAAAATCTGAATGTAAAAATGAAATTGTAAAAGTTTTGTGAAAAAGTATTTTGAGAAAGAAAATGTTATGTGGTCAAGCTAAATAAGATAGAAATAAATTTAATTAAGTACATAAATTTAAATATAAAAATTATGCTAGTGCAAAATTTAGCCTTTTTTGGGGGGGCCTGGGAATGGCTTTTGGGGATTGCAGGGGACCTCTGTAATACCTAAAAAATCTATTTTATCTCTCCTTATAAAAATATTAAACTATTATTATTTGGTTTGTCGAAATTACATGGGGACATTGTCAAATAAGAAATAACATCAAGTTTTCTTTATGTTGTGTTTGTATAAGTATATAAGTGTTTCATAAATTACATGAAATTCCTAAATATCTGACATGTCTTGGAATAAGATATCTGCCGTCAAAATTGAGACTCACACTAAAAGAACTAAACCTGAGTATTAGATTGTGGTACATGTAGATGAAGTACATTGTTTCTGCAAAAGTGACCTGTTATTGCCAAAATGTGGCCATCCTTATGACCTTGTAAACATGGTAACAGTCTGCTCTTGAATCAGAGAAATTAAAATGGGTGAAAACAGTTGTAAATTAATGAATAGTCAGGGCTCTGGGAAACCCAAGACCATCACATGGTTCTTCTAGGCTCCCTGGGAATCCCTATTGTTTTAGTTTTTGCATTCATTCATGAGCTGTAGTGCATTTAAACTGAACCTCATTCAACTGCCACTTAGTATGGGATATTAATATGTTCTCATTGTTATATGTATATTTTCTGGATGAGTTGAGGCCTTTCTCTGCTGCAAGGCTAATACTCTCACAGTGACAAACTGTTAGAAAAAGTGTTTCCCACTTGGGGTATACTTTCCAAGTGCTCCCTCAAGGCTAACCATATAGCCCCACCATATGCCATGGGATGAAGTTCCAGACCTGTCACTGTTTTCCTTCCCAACTCAACTCTGTGAAATGGGCTCATTATATTGATGGCATAAGGTTAAGCAGTAAAGATTTGTCTCTGCTTCAGACTTTCCTGGACCACCTACAACAGAGAGGATATGCAGTGAATCTGTAGGAAATTAAAGACCCAGGCATCACAGTAAAGTTTTTGAGAGTCCTATTTTAGGTAAGACCTGCATTACTTTCTGTCATAGACAAAGTACAAGCCTACCCCATACCAAAAAAAAAAGAAGTACAGGATTTTGTGGGAGTTCTGGGGCACTGGCAAAAACTATACACCATTTAGCTCAGTGCTTTCACCTGTTAGATTGCCTAGTTAAGAAGGGACATGTATGGGATTAGGAAGCCAAACAACAAGTTGCCTTTGAGAAAACAAAAATATTGGTTTAATTTATTGGTCAAATAAATTAAAGCTCTTGAAATCTCACAGGTGGAGCTGTCATTTAAAAATGTTTTAGTAACCCCAGAAGGCATGTCCTGGGCATTAAGAGAAAAACGGTAAAAGGAATGAGTGCCCCTTTGATTTTGCTCCCAGTTGTGGAAAGGGGCAAAAATAAGATAGACCTCTATAGAACAGCCAGTTACAATATGAACTTTTCTTCCCATTAAGGAGTAGATTGACATGTTCCACCAACCAACCTCTGTCACAGCTCAGGCTCCTAAATTGACTAAATGGCATGCTTACTTATATGATATACTTATTTACAACAGAGGAGAACTCTGTCAAAAAATCCTGTCTTTAGAGATGCAGCATCTATTAGGCCCTGTTGAATACATAAAAACTCTGTTTCTCCCTGCAACTTGCAAAGAAGAAATAAGGGAAGTTCCAGCTGGAGCTTGCTATACTGATTGCTCTATCCCGGATAATCTCTCTACTTAAATGGAAGTTGCTATTCAACCAATCTCTGATACTCTCTGGATGAAAACAGCAAGAGCAGTCTGGTTGGTAATTACACATGAACCTTGGCTGCTGACCCTGTGACAATTGGGCCATTCTAAAGGGATTAACTCTGTGGCTTGGACAGTGGGAGGCAGAGAGGTGGATGATTGTGAGCAAACCTTTATGGGACAAGAGATGTGGAAGGATATTTGGGCTAACTTGCAAAAGTTTGAGGCAAATCTTGACTTCCATGTCCCTACTCATTAGGGTTCACTGGTCAGTTGCTAAGCACGTATTTTTTGCTAAGACATCTGCTTCATTGGGAATTCCCAATGAAGCTGAACAATCAGTGGCACTGCAGACTAGGACCATTAGAAAAGTACACACTATACTGTCTGCATAGGATGGTCATAGATAAGGAGGAGGTGCTGGAGCTTAAGCTAAGGGCAGTAGCTCTGAAATCTGGGTTCTAGTCTATCTATTCACTTAAGAATTCAACTTGTAAGGAACTGATGAATTGACTACATAGTCCTCCTTCCCTTGAGCTCCAAATATGCTCTGGTATGTACTAAATATTTGTCTTTCCAATCTTAGACTTCTATTCCTGTATCTTCCAGTTACAGGGGTTGGGGAGTCGGGGAGAGCTGTGCCATCATCCAAACTGAATATTGTATATTTATACCAGATAAATCTGCTAATATCTCTTCTTTGTTAGTATAATTAACACTCAAGTAACCCCCTTAAGTTGTTATACCCGACTTCAAGCCTGCACGCACACCAAGGAGCCCACACTAATGCAAGAACAAGAGGGAGTTTATTTGCAGGCTCGAGCCCGGGCCCAATACACTGGAGCAGCAGTGGAAGTATCAGCCCTGACTTATAGTTCCAAAGGGTTTTTAAAGGGTAAAACCACAAACAGGGGAGTACAGCAGTGGCATTACAGGGTTGGTGAGTTTATTTTAGGCTTTAAGGGGATTGGTTTAAGTTTCACGCCGAGGAAGGAAAAATCACAGGACAGGGAGCTTGGCAAGTGGGACTTTTAGATAATTTCTAAGAGGTCTCTGATTGGCCAATTGCTGGGTGGGATGACTCTTAGTCAGTTGGTAGTTTTTCTTGGAATTCCTCATAAGCTCAAAATGGAGGGTTTGTGTCTAAGATGGGATCACTTTGGTTCTACAGTGATCCAACCCTAAACCCAGGCAACCTATGAGCACACTGGTTCGGTTCTTGGGAGGCACGAGGAAAAAGTTGTTACTAATACTTGGATTGCTTCCTTTGTCTTTTTTTCTTGCATGTGTCTGTATTGTTAATGTGAACTGTGTCTCCAAACCAGTCAATTGGTGACTGAATAAGCTACCTTTCTGCTGATGAGGCAGCTCATTGACCACTCAGGGCACCTATAAAAGAGGGGGGCCTATGAGATTATAAGAGCTGGCCATGAAGGGTAGAATATGGAGGAGAGTCAGCTTCATGACATGACTGCTGCCTTACCCCAGATTTAGCAAAGTCCAAGGCAGAACAGAGATCACTTCCCATAAAAGCACTCAGAAATGGTCTGACACTTCCCCTGTGCCCTAGGTATGCTGGGTCCTGGAATAGGCCCTCATCTTGCCCTGCCCTTGGCAAGTATGTAAGATATTTTCCCCTTATCAGAAGGAGGTCATGCCCCAATACCCCTATCCATCCTACCCTGTCCTATACAACCTTTTAGCACCTACAACATGACCCGAAGGATATTTATGTCATCTTGCCATTGTTCAAGACTTGCCTCAAATTTAAGTTTTCTTAATAAACTCTCCATTCTCTCAGCCACAGAAAATTTTTCATAACAGCTAATCACTCTGAGGTCTTGTGAAATCTTCACAGAAATCTAAAATTGATTTAAAAACAAATGGTTTTACAAGAGAATAAATAGGATAAGAGTGTCTAAGTGAACTTTTCAGCAAATAGTTTCCCAAAATTTTTTGATTACTTAAAAACTTAAAGTCTGCTAAATTAAATGGTGAATTGGATTAAACTTTCAAGCTGAGCTGAGATTAGAAAAAGACATTCAGTCGCCCACTGCTCTGCTAGCTTCACAAACCAGCAGACAAGATGGAAGAACAAAGTAATGAGTTTAGAGAACTTAGTGTGCCATATTGCAAGACTAGAAGGGCACAAAATGCCTCAGATTAAGATCTAGATACTTGTGACAAAGCCTAATTAGGATGTTATGGAGATCGAAGATGATTGCATATAAGATATATGTGTTCTTGGTGAAAGAAGGCATAAGGATAGAAATGCATGTTTTTGTTGTTATTGAAGAAAAAGAGTAATTTTGTCTTAGAGTAAAATAATTGTTCAGGAATAAGAAAGGAAAAATAGTAAAGCAGAAGCTGAAAGGTTTATAAAAGTTGCAGAATGTGTGTATATTTTACAAAAGGTTTATGGAGAAGGAATCCTGAAAAAAAAAATCTTATGCATTGTCAAACTAACCAAGATTGGAATAGATTTATTTAAGAGTATATTAACACAGAATTGGAATTTGGTTTCTTTCTCTGTTAAAAGAACAAAAGTTTTCCTATACTATTGGTATGATTTTCGTAGACAATTATAAAGGGAAAATTAAAATGTTGTTTTATTAAAATTATTTTCTGTGCTCTGCATCACCGGGCCTTTGATTATATAGGTAAATCAAACCTTTTTGATATTGAGAGAACTAAATTTTGCTTCTAACTATTTAGATTTCTGTAATTGCTTGTAAAATCTTTGTCACATGATTAAATAGATAAAATAAGGGAACTGATCAAAAAAGGTGGGAATAAAACTAATTAAGTCTATTTTAGGTTTGCAAAGTGAATTTTAATCCAATTGCTTACTTCTCAATAATAAAAGTGTACTAGTGCTGATTTGCATATATTTTCATTGCATAGAGGCATTTCATATGAGAGGGCTACAGCCACAGTCATTGCTAAAATACTTCTAGAAAGCATTTTTCCTGCTTGAAATATGCCCACAGAGCACCAGAGCCACTAAGGTCCCATTTTACAAGACAAATTTTACACTAGGTATGTAAAATTTGGCCTATATTGCAGCATTTTTATTGTGCATTTTATCCCAAGACCTTTGGTATTATAGAAGAAACTGATGAGGTAGTTAAAATGCAACTGGTATAACTTGTTGAATTTTTTAACCTGTTTTGACCTAAAACCTTTCTCTTGTTATTATTTAACCTGAGACCTATTTTTTTTATACACATCAATTATTCTCTTTTAAAATTGTTGCTGGAAAACCTATGAGGCTACATCAGGGAAGATACAAACCTGCCTTATTAAGGAGACTCTCTAACTGATTGCAAAGAACTTACAAAGGTTCTTGAAATCAATGCAAGCTTGTAGAGCCATCATTACACAGTGCACTCCTGGGAGATGAAGACATCAAACATTATTTCCTACAACCTAGAGATATGGTCTATTGAAAAAAGACATGTCCAAAAGGATTCCCTTTAGCCTCACTAGAAAGAACCCACCAGGTATTGTTAACTAACCCTCTGCCACAAAGTTTAAAGATATTGACTCATAAATTGATGTTTCTCATTTAAAATAGTTCCCATCTGTGCACCTCATTTACCTGATAGGACATCGCAGCCTATAGTAGACTTCAAATTAAAGTTTTCAAGGGCAGACAACTGCTTAGACAAAAAGCAGATAGTCTTTCCCAAGATCCTGGTCCAGGCCAGTAAAGTCAACTTCTGCAATATATAATTATTATGTTTATTTCATTGTTATCATAATGTTTTTATTCCTCAGTATATTAATGATCTTAATCCCCTTGCAACAAGCCATTCACCTTCCCTATGTTTTAGATTGTATGTTCTAGTTTTTTATTATTAACACTTGACTATATAGTATTTTCTAATTTTTGCTGTTTTAACCCTTATAAAGGGCACCATGGCAAGGAAGCATTATGACACTCTTTCAAACCTTAGCCTCTGCAGGGAACCTGTCTGAATGCTGGATTGCCATCTGATGCCTGCCTCTACCTTAGGTAAAACTAGTAATCCTGTAATTATTCCTGTTAGCAATTTTTTAATTAATTAATTAATCATTTATTTATGGTGACATTGGTTAACGAAATCCAATAAGTCTCAGCTGTACACTTTAACAGTAAGGCATATATATGATTACACTGTGTGTTCACCTCTCATAGTTACATTTCTTTCTGTTACCACATATTGGACCTCCTTTACCCCATCTACACTTCCCTCACCCCTACCCTATTGTACCACTAGTCCATTGTCCATGATCATGAGTATCTGTTTGTTTATCCTGTTCATTTATTGCTTTTAGGTTTATATCCCACATATAAGTCATATCATGTGGTTTTCAAATTTTTCTGTCTGGTTTATTTTGTTGAGCATGATTATCTCGAAGTCCATCCATTTTGTCACAAATGGCAGTATTTCATCTCTTCTAATAGCTGAGTAATGTTATATATATATATATATATATATATATAAATCACAGCTTCTTAAGCCAGTCATCTATCATAGGACACTTCAGTTGAGTTGCTTCCATGTCCTGGCCACTGTGAATAATGCTGCCATGAATATCAGTATGCAAACATCTTTTTGGATATGAGTGTTCAAGTCTTCAGGGTAAATACCCAGTAGAGGCATTGCTGGATCATATGGTAGATCAATTCTTAGTTTTTGAGGAACCTCCATACTGTTTTCCCCAGTAACTGTACCAATTTGCCATCCTACCAGCAATAAATGAGGGTTCCTTTTTCTCCGCATCCTCTTCAACATTTATTATTACTTGTCCTGTTGATTATTGCTATTCTAAAAGATGTGAGATGATATCTCATTATGATTTTCATTTGCATTTCTCTAATAGCTAGAGATGTAGAGCACCTTTTCATATGTTTGTTGGCCATTTGTATGTCCTCTACAGAGAAGTGTTTGTTCAGGTCCTCTGCCCATTTTTTTTTACTGTATTGTTTGTTTTTTGTTGTTGTTATTGAGATATATGAGTTCTTTGCATATTTTCAATATTAGCTCCTTATCAGAGACAGTGCTTGAAAAATATTTTTTCCCATTGAGATGTTTATGTCTTTACATTGTTGACAGTTTCTTTTCCTAAGCAGAAGCATTTTATTTTGATATTGTCCCATTCATTTATATTTGCCTTTACTTCCCTTGCCTTTGAGGTCAAATTCATAAAATCCTCTTTAAGGCCAAGGTTCTTGAGTTTAGTTCCTGTGTTTTCTTCTATGCATTTTATTGTTTCAGGTCTTAAATTCAGGTCCTTAATTCATGTTAAGTTAATTTTGGTGTGTGGTGCTAGAAGACAACCTAGTTTCATTCTTTTGCAGGTGGCTTTCCAGTTTTCACAGCACCATTTATTGAAGAAGCTTTTCTTTCTCCACTGTATGTTTTTTACTTTTTTGTCTAAAATTATTTGCCCATATAAATATGGATTTACTTCTGGACTCTCAATTCTGTTCCACTGGTCTATGTGTCTGTTTTGCTGCCAATACCATGCCATTTTGGTTACTGTCACTTTGTAGTATAATTTAAAGTCTGTCAGAGTGATCCCTCCAGCCTCATTCTTTTTTCTCAGGATGGCTGTGGCAATTTGGTATCTTTTATGCTTCCACACAAATATGATGATTTTTTGTTCTATTTCTTTTAAAAATGCCAATGGAATTTTGATGGGGATTGCATTAAATCTGTATAATGCTTTAGGTAATAAGGTCATTTTAACTATAATCATTCTTCCAATCTAAAAATATGCAACATCTTTCCATTTCTTTGTATCTTCTTCAATTTATTTTAATAGGGTCAGTTTTCATTATATACATCCTTAACATGTTTTGTTAAATTTCTTCCTAGGTATTTTATCATTTTTGTTGCAATTGCAAAAGGAATTATTTTTCCAACTTCTTTTTCTGACACTTTATTAGAGTACAGGAACGCTATGGATTTTTAAATGTTGATTTTGTATCCAGAGACTTTGCTGTATTTGCTGATTGTTCCCAGTAGTGTTCTTGTGGAGCCTTTAGGGTTTTCTATATAGATAATTATGTCATCTGTAAATAGTAACTATTTGACTTCTTCATTTCCAATTTGGATGCCTTTTATATTTTTTTCTTCTCTGATTGCACTTGCTAGGACTCCAATGTTATATTGAATAACAGTGGTGATGGACAGCCTTGCCTTGTCCTTGATCTTAGAGGGAAAGTTTTTAGTTTATCACCATTCAGTATAATGTTGACTGAGGATTTATCATATATGGCCTTTATTATATTGAGGTATTTTCCTTCTATACAAATTTTGTGAAGTGTTTTGATCACAAATGGATGCTGTATCTTGTCAAAGGCTTTTTCTGCATCATTAATAAGATCATATAATTCTTGTTTTTAAATTTGTTTATGTGGTGTATCACATTAATTGATTTTTATATGTTGAACCATCCTTGTGCCTCTGAGATGAAGCCTCACTTGGTCATGGTGTATAATCTTTATAATATGTTGCTGTATTCTGTTTGCTACTATTTTATTTAGGATTTTTGCACTTGTGTTCATGAGAGATATTGGTCTGTAGTTCTCTTTTTTGTGTTATCTTTACCAGGTTTTAGTATCAGGTTAATACTGGCCTCAGAAAATCAGTTGGTAAGTATTGCCTCCTCTTAGACTTTTTGGAAAACTTGAATAGATATTAAATCCATGAATGTTTGGTAGAATTCACTGGTAAAGCCATCTGGTCCTGGACTTTTACATTTTGGTAGGTTTCTGATAATTGTTTCAACTTCCATAGTGCTGATTGGTCTATTTAGATTTTCCAGTTCTTCTTGATTCAGTCTAGGAAGGTTGTAATATTTTACATACTGGTCCATTTCTTCTAGATTATTAAATTTGGTGTTATATACTTTTTTCACAGTATTTTCTATGACCTTTTCTATTTCTACTGTGTCTGCCATAATTTCCTGTCTTTCATTCCTGATTTTGTTTATTTGTATCCTTTCTCTTTTTTCTTTAGTGAGTCTAGCTAGGGGGTTGTTAATTTTATTAATCTTTTCAAAGAACCAGCTCTTTGTTGCATATATTTTTTGTATTTTTTTGTTTTTAATTTCATTTATTTCTTCTCTAATTTTGATTACTTTTTTTCTTTCTGCTGACTTTAGGCTTGCTGTATTTGTTCTTCCTTTCCTTGCTTTTTAAGATGAAGCATTAGGTTGTTTATTTGGGTTCGTTCTTGTTTTTGGAGATAGGTCTGTAATGATATTACCTTTCCCCTTATGACTGCTTTTGCCATGTCCCAAAAGTTTTTGACATGTTGTACTATCACTATCATTTATTTCTATATATCTCTTCATATCTCTCTTTATTTCTTCTCTGACCCAGGTATTATTCAATAGTATGTTGTTTAATCTCCATGTATTTGTGGTTCTTTCTGCTCCCTCTTTACAGTTGATCTCTAGTTTCAAAGAATGATCAAAAAATTTCGTTGGTATGATTTCAACCCTCTTATATTTGTTGAGGTTATCTTGTGTGCCAGTATGGGGTCAATCTTTGATAATGTTCCATGTACACAAGAGAGTAGTGTATAAGCAGCTGTTTTAGGATGCAAGAATCTGTAAATGTCAATTATGTCAAGTTGGTCTAATGTGTCATTTAAGGATATTATTTTCTTATTGATTTTCTGTTTGGATGACCTGTACATATCTGACAGTGTGGTATTTTCATCATCTACTATGATAATGTTTTGGTTTGTTTCTCCTTTCAATTTTGTTAGTAATTGCTTTATGTATTTTGGGGCTCCCCGATTGGGAGCATAGATATTAATAAATGTTATGTTTTCTTGGTGCATGATTCCCTTTATCATTATAAAGTGTCCCTTTCTTTACCTTTTTTATTTTGAAGTCTATTTCATCTGATATTAGTACTGCTACTACCGCTTTTCTCTGAAAACCGTTTGCTTGAAATATCATTTTCCACCCTTTCACTTTGACTTTATATTTGTCTTTGGAACGAGATATGTCTCCTGGAGGCAGTATATGTTTGGGTTTTATTTTTTGATCCATTCTGCAACTCTGTGCCGTTTTATTGGTGAGTTCAGGGCATTTACATTTAAGGTGATTATTGAAATATGAAGTTTCTTATAACCATTTGACTACTGCTTTCTGGTAGCTTGATGTTTCTATTGCTTCCTTGTCCTTGTGTTTCTGTGGGCTTTTTTGTTTGTTTTTCTTTTTTTTTTTATTTGGTTGGCTTTTGTGTATTTTCCCTCTGGTCCTTCTTGTTTTATGTTATATACTTTATTTGTGAATCTTTGGTGTGTGGTTATCATTACAAATATGTAAAGGATAGTTATATGTATACAGTCATCCATTTTCTTCTGTACGTGCCTTATCTCCATTCCCCTTTGCGAATTTGGATCTTTGAATCCTACCCTTTTCAGTCATCATTGTCTCAAATTTTCCCAATGTATTCTGAATGTTCATTACTATCTTACTATATAGCAAATCTCTTCTTATTATTTAAGGTTATAATCCCTGTTTTTGTTAAGTCTGACACTCCTCTGCTTCTATCAGCCTGCTAGTCACCTTACTCCTAATTATGGGTTGTTGTTGTTTTTGTCATTTTGCTTTAGGTGAGCTGACCCCTTTTAGTATTTTCTGTAATGTTTGCCTTGTAATGGAGATTTTCTCAGTATTTTTATGTCTGGAAAGGTCTTTATTTTTTCTTCACTTCTAAAGGAGAGCTTAGCTGGATACATTATTCTTGGCTGATATTTCCTTTCACTTATAATTTGAACATTTGATTCCACTCCTTTTTAGCTTGTATTTTGTGTTCTGAGAAGTCCAACGATAATCTAATGGGTTTTCCTTTATAGGTTACCATCTTTGGTCTAGCTGCTCTGAGAATTCTGTCTTTGTCATTGAATTTTGATAATTTTAATACTTTGTATCTTGGTGAAGGCCTTTTTGAACTGAGATAATTGTTGACATCTCAAATTTCAATCTCCGGCTCATTCTTTAGATTTGGGAAATTCTCATCATATTATATTTCCTTTTCTGATGGTATCAGCTAGTTCTTGTATTTCTCTTTCATTATTTTCCATTCTTCAATTTCTTTCTTCTTTCTTCTGATTTATTTGTAGATTTCTGTCTTCTAATTCATTAATACTTTCCTGCATTTGGTCAATTATATTTTCCAAGCTTGCTACTTTATTTTTCAACTCTTGCAGTGTGTTTTTAATCTCAAGAAGTTCTATTCTGTTCTTTTTGAGGGTTTCAATATTTTTGCTAAAGAACTCATTGTGTTCATCTAGTTTTTTTTTTCAATTCCTGAAATTGTCTATATGAATCCTTTCAGATCTCACTGTGTTTCATCAGAAGTACCATCCTGAATTCTCTGTCATTTAAGTTACCTATATCTATGTCTGTAAGCTTATTTTCTGGAGAATTTTCTCTTTTTTTCTGAGATGCCTTGTCACCTTAGTTGTTCATGGTGTTTAATGGCCTTTTTTTTTTTTTGGTCTGGGCATTAATGGAAGTGTATTTTGCTTTTTTTTCCCAAAAAGAAAATTAATTATATAAAGATCTCTCTATAGCCCTTTGCAAAGAAAGTGTTTTTCTTTTGCTTTCCAGTAGGTGGCATCTAAGCCTTTTGGATCCCCGCTTTGTATAAAGCCTTTGTAATGCCTTTCTTTTCCTATAGATGTTTAATCACACTCACTATTCTCATTCTCAGTCCCTGTCAGTGTTAGTGACAGTTTCAGATTTTCCTGGGGTTCTACAATGTTCAGGTCTTGGAGGATATGGAGGGAGGGGCTCTCTGGGTTCTGGGATGAGGCCTACAGCTCAGCCTCAGTTTTACAACAGTGGCTGGCAAAAATCAACTTTTGTTTTTCTGCCATCCCTGCTTCTCTGCTTTCTGCCCTAATGACCAGGCCTTGCTGTGAGCTTCGTGGAGCTCACAGGTCTCCCAGCAAGGGTTGTTCAGGGAACTCCCCACACCTGTTCTCCCTTCCTCCTGCAGAGAGCTCTAGCTGAGAGAGGCAGCTTCTTTATTTCTCCTAGCCCACCACCTGCCACCTGGGGTTCTGACTTGTGATAGATCTTATGCACAGATCTCACACTCAGATTTGTTCATGTGCAGTTTGGGTGTTCTTTGTTGAGTTTTAGATGTTCAGCTTATTGTTGTTTCAAGGAAAGAGATCTGGGGACATTTCTCACTCTGCCAGTTTTCTCCCAACTCTCTCCTATTAGCAATTTTTTAACTTCCCCTAGCTTAATTGTTGACTTACAAAATTCCCACTGTAAAGCCGCTATAGCAGGAAAAGAACCCTGAAAAGCACTTTCCCGCCTATCTGCCATTGATGTTGACATTCCAGTAATTTCACATACCACCTAAGAAGGAAATATTTAGCTATTAAATAAAAATAGTAGCCATTAAGGAGAAATCATAGCCACACAATTTCCCTTACACAAGGAACCATTTTAGACCTGTATGCATTGTCCCTTGTTTCTGACCAGTCAATGAAGTCAATTTGTATGTTCTAGTAGGATGAAATTTTGCTACTTTAACTAAAAGTATATCATTTTAAATGTGAATAATTTCTTTTATCTTGCAACAAGGATTTTTAAATCCTATATTGATATTGATCAGATACTCAAGTGGAATGGACCTGTTTTTCAATTGAGGTAATTTAAAGCAACATAGTAAGATAAAATTGATGGATAAAAAAAAATTGTTACATATGCTCTCTATGAATATTTTAGAATGCATATTTCCCTTTTCCCAAATACCTTAAGCTGTATTTTTTTACTTCACTCTCAGGGCTAAATGCATTGAATAGAGTTCAGTATTTGGAAGATTATTTTACTTTGTGAGTTTCTTGTTTTCCATCTCATGCCAACATTTAAAAATTAAAGTGCATTTTTTAAATGATGTCAAAAGGAATATTTTAAGTATCATAGCCAAACATTTTAAATATTATTAGCATGGATAACATTTAATGTAATTTTATAGATTAATGACTCTGTAAATATTGGAGTAAAAGTGTGCCATGTGACAGCTTGGTGTTTCCTTTGAGACATAAAGAAAAATCCTTATATAGATCATGTACCAAATGGTACTCATAACCACTACACTTTAATAGGTGCTATATAAGATACAGAATATAAATGACACCTGATCATATTCACTAAAAAATTTTAACTCAATAGAAAAGATAAAACTATTATCTGACAATTAGGTAACAATTTAACTTCATTGGCAGCTGGTCTTTACTTTTCAACCATTTATCCAGAAATATTTCAACCAGAGACATAGTTTTCTGGCAGGAAGATTTATTGTACAATAGCAGCAATATTTTTGGACTTATAATACTCAGTTAAATGGATCTTTAAGAGCCCTACTTCAACCTAAATGCTGTAATAAAACTAATATTAATTTTCTGGTAAAGATGGTAGAGTAAATAAACTCTGTACTTGCTTCCTCTCACAAACACATCAATATTACAACTAAACTACAGAACAACCATCATTTAAAAACACTTTAAGTCTAGCTGAACAGAACTCCTACAACTAGAGACACACAGAAGAAACCACCTCAAGACTGGTAGGAGGGATAAAGACTCTAAAAGGACTGATCCCACACCCATCTGTGGTGTTTAAAAATCAGGATGTATATTTTGGCTTCAAAGCCCCTTTGGAAGAATGCAGGGTCTAAGCCCCACCCCAAGATCCTAAGCCCAGGGTTCCAGTATTAGGAAAAAAAAAAAGTTCTAAAAAAATCTAAATATGAAAAAACAGCAGAATTCATGGCTGAGTAAAATAGAGGGTTGTGGGAGTCCTAAGCATTTCTCTTAAAGGGCCTGCATGGACTTACTCACTGACGGATTCACTTGCTCTGAGCTTTAGGCCTGGGGTGGCAGCTCAAAAGGTGCTGGGACATGTAGAGAGGAACCGAGCTGTCATGCTTTAGGGTGAGGGCTAGAGGGGCAGCTTTCTTCCAGATAGAAGTGCTGACAGAGCCTTCACCCCTCCTGGCACGCAGACTCTGGAGGGGCCATATCTGAGTCACCATCAATATGGCTATCACTATTACCCTACCTTAGTGATTCCCTGAGACCCTGCCCCACCCAATTTGCAGGCTCACCTAAACCATGTCCAGTGGCTTTTCCATACAAATTGACTATCTTAGTTCATGCCGTGGACTTTCCAAAAATCTCTCAAAGGTTCACAAAACCCAAACAAGCAGTACCTGACCTTGGTATGCGCTGTACCTCTTGTTGAGCAGCCCCATGCCCAGCACTAGTGGTGGCTGGCCTTTGTTCACAGTTTCTACCCTGGAGGCACCTCTAAGCCAAGCATGAGTGGTGGCCACCTACAGATTACTTGCTGGCTCATTCCAGGTAGTCCCAAGCACTTGAACTGAACTGCACTGGGGCTCCTCCCTGGAAGAATTCAATAATTGAAATATAGAATACCTTAAGATGAATCAACAGTAGATTACAGAGAATCAAATCAGTGATTTAGAAGATAAGGTAACATAAAACACCCAATCGGAAGAGCAACAACCAAAAACGAAAGATTCCAAAAAAAATGAAGATAGTTTAAGGGACCTCTGGGACTTCAAGCATACCAACATTCACATCATAGAGGTACCAGAAGGAGAAGAGAAAGAGCAAAAAACTGAAAACCTATTTGAAGAAATAATGACAGAAAACTTCCCTGATCTGGTGAAAGAAATAGATATACAAGCCCAGGAAGCACAAAGAGTCTTAAAAGAGATGAATCCATAGAGGCCCACACCAAGACACATTATAATTAATATGCCAAAGGTTAAACATGAAGAGGGAATCTTAAGAGCAGCAGAAGAAAAGCATCTAGTTATCTACAAGGGAGATCCCATAGGACTATCAACTAATTTCTCAACAGAAACTTCACAGGCCAGAAGTGATTGACATGAAATAGTCAAAGTAATGAAAAGAAACAACCTACAACCAAGATTGCTCAGCAAAGCTATCATTTAGAATTGAAAGACAGATAAAGAGCTGCCTAGATAAGAAAAAGCTAAAGGACTTTAACACTACCAAACCAGTATTACGAGAAATGTTAAATGGCCTTGTTTAATAAGAAGAACAAAAAATGATCAAAAATACAAATAACAAAATGGCAATAACTACATATGCATTAACAATTATTTTAAAAGTAAATAAATTAAATGCTCCAATCAAAAGAGAGGGTGACTGAATGGATAAGAAAACATGACCCTTACATATATACAAGAGACTCACTTCAGATAGAACGATACACAGAGACTGAAAGTAAAAGATGGAAAAAAATGTTTTATGAAAATGGAAAAAATGAACCAAAAAATGGGATAGCAATACTTATACCAAACGAAATAGACTTTAAATAAAGATTATAAAAGAGACAAATAAGGACACAGTTATTCCATTTCTGGGTGTTTATCCAAAGAAATGGAAAACACTACTTCAAAGAGACATGAAAATCTATATGTTCATTGCAGCATTATTTACGATAGTCAAGATGTGGAAGCTACTTGGAAGGTAGGAAGTATTTATCAATCGATAAATGAATAACAAAGAGGTGGTACATATACAGAATGGAATATTAGTGAGCCATAAAAAATAAAATCTTGCCATCTACAACATGAATATATCAATAAGTCAGAAAGAAAGACAAATGCCATATAATTTTACTTACATGTGGATCTAATGAACAAAATAAATAAAACAGAAACAAACTTAAAATATAGAGAACACTTCAGTTGGATGCAGGGTTTGTGGGTGGCTAAAAAAGGGAAAGGATCAAGAAGTACAAACTGGTAGCTACAAAATGGTCATAGGATTGTAAAGATAGCATAAGGAACATAGTCAAATATTGTAATAACTATGTATGGTGTCAGTTGGGTACTAGAATTATCATGGTGATCACATCATATGTTATGTAAATGTCTAATCACTATGTTGTACATCTAAAACTAAGAAAAGAAAAACAAACAAAAAAGCTAATATCAGATTTATGAGAATGAGTAAAAATGATAGAGAAATTAAATTGTTTGTTTTCTACCTCTAAAAGCAGCTTACAAATTTGAGCTGCTTGTTTATTTTGTATAACCTGCTACATATTAGTGCTATGTTCATAAAGATTTTTTCTTATTAAAAACTATCACATATTTTACAAGTCATATGGAAAAAGTTATTATTCCTCTCTGTAAACCTGAGTATTATTCTGATACTTCTGTAGATGTAAATGATATTTTCTCTAAATTTCAATACTAGTTTATGTATATAGAAAATAGACCCTGTGTTATAATTTTAAATGTCATCAATAGAAACCATGTAAGATTATAGTTTAGATTCTGATTTTCATCAATCTTATTTCTTTTAGCCTTTATCAGATGTAGCCAGATCTTGATAAATCCAAGACAATAGCAGGTAGAAATTTGAAACTATTATAAGAATGACCAGTTTCTTAGAATTGTGTTTTCATTGGCTGGCCGTAACACTGCTCAACTAGACAAAATGATGTGAAATCTAACCATATTAGTTAATGGAATGGCTGGTCAAGCCACCAGAACCATCAGAGCCCAGAAAAGATATTGAGATTCCCTAGCTCAAACAGTCCTTGAAAACAGGATTGCTTGATTAGCTGCTTATAGCCCAAGGGGGAGTTTATGTCATAGTGAATTCCTCCTGCTATAGCTGGATAAATACCTCTTTCTAGGTAGAATTAGAAACAACCAATCTCCTTAATTTGGGAAATGCTTTAAGGATATTCTAGTTTTGCTTCCAGTGCCACAAGCTTGTTAGGATTTAAATTTTCTGACATTTTAGTTGGTTCCCAACTGGGCTCAGAGCTGTTTAGAGGTCTGACCTGCAAATTGTTCTACTCATTATTGTTCTAATTGTTTCATATACTTCATTGTCAAGTTACTGATATTCTGTATAACAGAATGCTTCAAGCCCCCTACAAAAACTTGAGCAATGGTTTCATGTAGAATGGAAATGATCCATCAAGTCTTTGCATCTCTTCTGTGTTTGTAACTCATGATGGTTAAAACCTTCGGTCCCAGTGCCAAATGCTTTTTTGTCAATTAGCCTTGATTTCTTCTAATAATGTTACAAATTAAATGACTTTGTCATACTTTAATCTTTTCCAAATTGTTTGACAACTGAAAATATTCTTTGATTTGGCAGGTACCTGAGAAACCTTTCATAATCAAATGGCTCTAGTTGCTCTGCTAGCTACTGCCCTGACATAGGATTCCCACAGAGAGATTAGATGGAATCAGCGCAAGTAGCCAAGCCACTCTGGCATTGACATGGGACAAATAGACCTGATTAATTATCGATGCTGTCAACAAGCTTTGATGAAAAGGGGGAAATGTTGACCCCAATAAGGATATACCTACCAAAAAGTTCTCTTTTTGGTTAATTGGGCCCAATTTTATTACCACAGTCTAGCAGACATTGTTTATAGAGGCCTCTCATGCTCACTGCATTTCAGTAAAAAGCCACAAATTGGGCTGCCAAGCCTCCTGCAGTGTGCTACTGCCGGATGAGTCAACTCTTAAAAGAGAGCTCTTAGGATCAAAATTTGACCAATAGGACTGACTGAGACTTTCTCCCTCCAATTGGGGCTACACTACTATGTTCTCATATGCAACTTCAACAACCAATCAGAATAATTCCTCTGACAGATGAGAATGGTTCTATTTGAACCAATCAAACTGTGAGAATTTGAAGGTCTCATTTCATAGAAATGAACAAATCAGAGACCAGAGGCATGATCTCTTCTATATAAGCCAGCTTTACCTTTACTTCAGTGGAGCTCATTTTCAGTTTCCATTGAAGACTGCACTTCTTCAGCTTGAGTTATAACAGTGAAATGAGTTGTAACAGTGGAATTATCTCACTGGAATAAAGCAGAGCTGTCTCATTGGAGCTTAGCTGTGACACCAAAGCTGTAATGCCTGGGCCTCCTTGCCGGGACTACCTCACCCGAGCTGTTCCACAGTTTTGCTGTTCCATAGATATACTATTTCACAACTGAACTGCTTCACGATTGAGCTGTTCTTACTAAGTAAGGTCCTCCCTCATCAGTGTACCACAAATTGAGACTCCTGTTGGTGTTGAATTGGCAGTGACGACCTTCAGTTAAAATGGGGTGTGTGTCAGGAAAGGTAGCCAGGGGCCTATCAGAATGCCCCAGAGATTGCAACAGAATAGACAGGTTTCACTGAGTTCTCCATGATTCTGTGTGAAGACCCCTCTTCCAGGCATCTGTGGACCTCATCCCCTTTTCTCCCTGGAACCAAACGGGACTGTAGTAAACAGATGTAATGTAGCACCATATCTTCTTCCCATAAAGACAAAAGTATCTCAGCCATTCTGCACAAATCCAATGGGCTGGGATCTTCATCCCAGAAAAGAGTGTGAGAAATGCTGGCACTCAGAGATATATGTTTCATTTTTAAATCAGAAATACTTACATATTAATTCATATTCTTGCCATTTTTGTTATTATTTTTGAACATGCAAATTATTTTGCCCTGCTTTTATAAGACCCCTTATCTCAAGCTCTGAGGGCCTATAATTGTCATTCAGACTAAATTAATAGTTTTATTGGCTCATTATTTTTGACACCTGGTTGAAAGTATGAAACAATAACTATTAGGTAATAATCGCAGTAGGTTCTGATTAGAAACCAATAACATTATCAATGAAATTTAAACATGATTGCCATGAAGCTTGATCAAAAGTAAAGGCCTCAAGACTGTTCTACATGGAGAGAAGCTGGGAAAGATGACAGAACCCACCTCCCAATTCTGGCCCAATCAGACCACCAGTATATTATAACTTATGTCATCAGAAAGAAAATTTGATTCCATAACATGAAAGAAAAATTACGGTAGACAAAAATTGCATGGTTTGAGTGAAAATAGAGTAAAAAGAAATTCTCTGCATTTTCCACATTTCCAAATAATTCATGCAGATTTCTAATATTTTCTTTTCTTCTTTAACAAATGTACCTAAAGTGTTCTTTTTTGTTTTTAGTAATTACTAATATTTATTGAGCACTGACTTGTGGGACACCCTTTCTTCTAAGTACTTTATATACATTATTGTGTGTAATCCTCACAAAAAGTTATAGGTTCAGTGCTATCATTATTCCCATTTACCAGTTGGGGACATAAGGTACAGAGAGGAAGAGTCACACATCTCAGATTACACAGCAATACACTTTACAGCAGTAAAATTGAGTCTCAAAGCTCAGCAGTAATGCCCACACTCTTTACTATACTACAGTGCCATTTTTGCTTTTAGTTTTTAACAAGTATTTATTGAGCACCTGCAATTTTTTTACGAGCTGTGGTAGATGGAGAGTGGAATAAAAAACAAACAAACAAAAAACACCAGGCAGATGTGGTCCTAGGAGCTAACCACTCACCATAGCAATAGCTTCCTAACTTCTAAACCTTCTTCCTTCTGGACTTTCCCTATAAAAAAAAAGAAAAGAAAAGAAAAGAAATCCTATTAAAATATAACTCAAGTCATATTACTCTTGACTCAGAACCCTCCTCTAACTGCTTATCTCATTTATAATTCAGGGCAAATTCTGCAGAATGGTTCTTGACCTCTTAGAATTCCCCCTTGCTTGTACCACCGGTCACCGGTCTTACAAAACCCCCATTCAGGCTGAGTCAGCTCATTTTCACCACTCTGCAAATGGATCTTCACTTCTTACTTCAGGGACTTTGCATTTGCCATTTTATCCACCTAGAACACTCTTTCTAGAGTGTTTCTTCCATTTTCTGTTTTCCGTCCTTTTTCTCCTTTAGATTTGGCTCAAATATCATCTTGCAGTGAAGTTGTCTCTGAACATCCTTTTTAAAATAGTAATCTCCTTCTCGGATGACTTTTTCAACCATTTTTTTGTTTTGTTTTTGTATTTTGTACTATATAGTATATAGTAGATACATACTAACCAACTAACACATATACTAAACTATATGTGTTAGTTGGTTAGCTGGTAAGCTTTTGGTTAGTGAAATTGTGTATCTTTTTTTCCACTAAAATATATTTCACGAAAATAGCAGTGTGTGTCTAATTTATTCATTGCTATATTTCCTGTGCCTAGAATAGTGTTTGGCATGTGGTAGGTGCACAGTTCCAATGTATTAAATAGATAAACATATCTTACCCTCAAGAATCTTATCTGTTTAGAAAAATAAGCTGTACTCTCCCCTGCCTCTTCCTGGAAAATAATCAACATTGTATGTTGTATACATAAACCAAACCCACAGATCATGTTAGTCTAGTGGGTAGTGCCCAGGGAGAATACAAACTAGAATTCCTATGAGTTAACAACAGTGCGAGGTCTTTCAAGAGTCAGGAATGAAGGAGTCTTTTGGAAGAAAATACAGAGTTGAACATAGAAGCAAGAACATATATTTGGTTTAAATTCCAGCATTTCTACTTACTAGCTTTGTGGTTGTTCCCTTGAGTCCATGAGCAAGTTATTCAACCTTTCTGAGCTTCACTTTCCTTGTCTGTAAAATGATAATTATGTCCACCAGGTACTATTGAACAGACGAAATGGAATAATACATGCAAACAGCCACATCCTCACATATTGTGCTTAACAATGTGAATTGCTTTTATTTCCTTTGAAACATTGAGAGGAGCTGGTAAAAGCAAGAGGGAGTAGGCAGATTCTTCACAATCATTTCCACATGCACAGAAATATCCTCAAATGATGGCCAAGATTTCAGGCAGACCCCACTGGCCCTGAAAGATAACAGAAATTATCTGTGGAAATTAAGTTTGTTTTCTGAAAGCAAAAATATTCAGTTTAGTTTATCTCATCTTCAATGAGGACCCAACAAATCCAAATAAGCCTGATGCCAGCAAATGTTAAGCTTAATCTCATGTTATATGTGCATCATTTTGCTCCTTATGTGATACCAATATTTTCTCCAAGTTTCATAACTTATTGTGTCATATCACCAACCACACCAAAAGTTCCTCTGAGGTTGGGACAGGGTCCTGTCCCTCTTCTGTATAACTCTAATAATGTCCATACATATAGTTCTTGCACAGATATCAGTTCAGTGATCTTCAAAATGATTCTATGAGGTGAGCAGACGGAACAGGGATCAGGGGTAAGCTCCCACCTTACAGATGAAGAAACTGGGACTTAGAATGATTCAGCATCTCATCCATGATTCCAGGTCTAGTGGGTAGCTGCTTCAGGATGAGACCCCAATTGCTCTGACTGACATCCATGGCTTGTTCCACTACATCATGCAACATCTGTATATCTCAGCACTCAGGTGTTCCTAGATATAAATCAAACTGAATTGATGTGCATAAAAATTGCCTGATAGTTACTATTGTCATCCACTGGTATGTACTACATGGGAAAACAATCCTGTTTACATTGCATATGCTATTTGCTTTTTTAAACCTCCACACAACCCTATGGGCATTATGGCCCACCCCTACAGACCTCTTTAAAGATAAGGACATTGAGACCAAGAAAGGCTAAGTAACTTTATCAGGGTTAGAAAGTGATAGAAGTAGATAATGCCAAGTGACCTCCAAATCAACCTCCACTGAGCAGGGACACTGCTTGATGTTACTCAGAGAAGGGCTGCCTGGGAAGATGAGGGACCCCTTCTGCAAATCCCTGAAGGAGACCTCCCTGGACACAAGAAAGGGATATAACTGCCACAACCAGTAAATATCTTTTCCTTACCCAGGGTGGTGGTGGTAAACACTTTGAACTGATTCAAATGCCAGTTCCAC
Source organism: Macroglossus sobrinus (assembly GCA_004027375.1). Classification (NCBI taxonomy): domain Eukaryota; kingdom Metazoa; phylum Chordata; class Mammalia; order Chiroptera; family Pteropodidae; genus Macroglossus; species Macroglossus sobrinus. Next base: position 211,532 of record PVKZ01002120.1, read on the forward strand.
AAGGTAAAGGATCTTGATCACCTTACCCAAACTTCCTGAACACTGTTTTCTCAATCTAATAAATGGGGCTGCTGGTATATACCATATAAGGTTATTGAGAGAATCTGTGAAACAATCAGTGCAAATCACTAAGCACTAGGATGTGAAAGGCACTTGATCTTTTTTTCTTCTTCCCAAATAAAAGGATGACATCAGAGACTGAGCAAGAAGATTGTGGGATGAGAGAAGGTTACACTGATCAGGAGTCACTAGAGAAGGCCTGAGGGGAAATGGGCTGGGCACTCTGAGATAAGACCAAAAGAATGGCAATAGTAAAGGCAAACAAAGTAAGGAGTAGAGACCTGCAGGCCTGACTGTCTATCCTTTTCCAACAGCAGGACCTGAGATGCTGACAATTCCCAACAACCTTATTTGTGGCTTTTGTTATAGTCTGTCCATGCTCATCCAAGAGACACATACAGGACCCAGACTTCCTGGATATGTCTCCTCCCACATAAACCCAATCAGGCCTCCCTGCTCCATTATAGTCTCAAAGCTATGGCCTCAGACCAACCATCTCATCTCCACCAGAGTTTGCTGAGTTCCACAATTTCAAACTGACCTCCATCTTAATAGCTCCAGCATCCAGATATTTTATAAAAGCTTTGGTTACCCCTCTTCCTCACCAAAACTATACCTTTTTTTCTATTTGAGGAATCTTTGTCCAATAGCTGGGGGAGAGTAAATTGAGGCATGTTGGGTGATGAGGTGGCCATCTCTATTCTTTACAAGGCAGCATCAATCACTCTCACCCATGGGTTGGAAAGATAAGGAGTCTGCAGGGGCTTGTGACATCCCACTAGCTTTCAAGGTTGCTTTGCTTTGTTACCACAATCCTCCATCTTTCCATGTAGTAGACAACTACCTACTTGTCTATGTACAAAAAGTACATCCATCTCCTGAAAGTTGACATCAGCCCAGCACATCATTCCCCTGATATACATGGCTAATTATGAGTCTTTCTGGTCCTGTTTCCCTCCCTCAAAACTGCCACATTTAATGTGGTTTATTAAGTCCTAACTATGTTGGCAGTCCCCAAATCCCTTCAGAACCAAGGTGGAGCCCCTAACAGGCCATTACATATAGATATGACGTGAATATCTGGCCATGCCAGAATGGTGGAATCAAGGGCCTGCAGAAAATTGGGACACTCTCTCTTCAGCAGGATCCTAATGTTGTTTGAATTATAATTTTGTTAAAGCACCAGTATTTTGCAAAATTTTGACAAATTAAAATAGATTGACTAAAAACAAATCCTTTTGGAGGATTTATAGTCTATAGCTAGTCCTACTGAGCAGTCTTGCTTCCTTCCCTCCTCTACACCACTCAGGCACACAACTGTTCCCCAGAATCACAAGCACAGACAGCCCTGCTACAGTTTCTGGGCCACAGAATGAAAGGGAAGAATGAAAGTAGGAGTAAAACAAGGCTTTTACAATCAGGAATCCCTCGACTTAAATCTTGACTTTACTTTTAACTTGGGTGACTGGGAACAAACTGCTTCATTCATATCTCTCAGAGTCTTGGTGTTCCAGGTATAAAATGGGGGACAAGATGGGCCCCCAGATGTGGTTGTAAGGGTTAAAGGCCAGAGCCCAGGGGAAAAGGAACATTTCTTCACAAGTCAAAGAAATATTGAGAAAGATGTTGAAGGTAATGAAGTAGCAGGTTTCCCTGCAGCTTTAGGGCAATGAATGGAGAGAATCTTGTTATCACTGTGGCCAGGCTCTGAGGCAATAGTGGTCAGTTGGATTTTAACCAGTGCAGCCTTAGCATGGTAATTCATTTTGGTGGGATCCTGGGAAGTCAACCCACTTCTATTAATAAATATATTCCCTCTAAACTATCAAGAGGCTAAAATTACTACATGAGAGTTTCATTGTAGAATCATAGCAACAATCTCTGTTGGAAGAGGTCAAATAATGATAATCCTAAGAAACAGATGTAGTAATATCAACCTATTTTTCAACCTACCATGACTTCCCATTGCCAATGGGATAGAGTGAAATTCTTTATCAAAACTTTTTATTCTCTTTAAGATTTGGTCCCTTGTTACCCCTATAATTTTAATAAAAAAAATATTTGACCTCAATATATGTTTCCAGAATCAGCTCTCACAACCTTTTATAATACTACTGCAACTATTACAACATGACTTGTTTAGCTATCATTTCCCTGGATCTGCCATACACTCCTTGTTCATGTTCTTGCAGTTCCGTTTCCTGAAATACCCTTCTTCAGCTTGTCAATCTCATGAATTCAAGTATAAGTTTCAGCTCCAAATCTCAGAATGTTTTGCAGGGCTGCCTCTGGTCAGGAAGGGAGGAGGCAACTGTCTTTTCCTAAAAACATGCCACCATGTTCCAAGAACTGTGCTGGATGATCTACATAGGTATACTCATTCCATTTTAATGTTAAGACAACCTTTGGAACTACGTATTATCTCAATTTTGTAGAAGAGATAACTGAGATGTAAGAAGTTGAAGTAATTTTTTGCCCAAAGTCACATTATTAGAAAGCATAACAGGGAAACCTGACCCTAGACCCAGGGTGCTTACCTGCCCATTATATCACCCTGCTTCTTCTCATTAGATTAAGCATTTCAAATGCCTAGAATGGTTAATTGCAGCTTATAGTCTCATGGCCATCACTTGCTCTGGGCATTGACTTATGAATTCACTTCCTCGTGTCTGCCCAGGGTCCACCCAGATGAGTAACTCAGCTTATACTTATTTTTCCCTCTCTTGGCCCCTAGTGCCAACCAGTCCCAAGGACATTAGCCTTTACTAAATTTGTTGAGCACAAAGCAGGGATTACCTAAGACCTCCTATTGCCTGGTTTCTGCATATAGTTCTTAGGTTAGAGAAGAAAGAAGGAAAAATAACTACTGGTGAAACAGATGTCACCAAGTCTCAGTTACATGTCAATACTTGTCAAGGAAGTGGGAAAACAGAATAGGCACATTTCAGGGTTACTGGATGCCCCTCCATGGCAGTCATTCTAAGCCTCCTTTGTAGCTTCTTCTCCATTTGTTCATGGTTTCTGTCCTTCCTCTTCTGGCATCTTCACTCCAAGTCCTCTCTTTGCTTCTTACTCTTCTCACAGGGCTCCAGAATCCTGCTTTTGGCTCCCTGATTTCTTCATTCTAAACCTATAATTCCCACTGCTGCCAGATATCTTCTCTGAAATGTGCCAGAGGTACTTACAATTCAACAATACCAAAAACAACTTTGGTAATCCTCTTCCTCTTCAACAAACATTTTTTCTCTTGATTCCTTTCTCTTATATGGCAACCCTTACCAAGCTGTCCAAATCAAAAAATCCAGGAATCATTCTTTATCTCTCTAACTTCTTTACCCATATCTAATCAGTCATTGAGTTCTGCAGATTATTATATTTAATTTAATCCATCTCTCTTCTATTTTAGGGCCAATGTTGTAAATCAGGACTGAATTCTTTATTTTTCTCTCTGCCTCCTTCTTCTTTCATTCCCTCCATTTATGAGTCACAGTGATGGTAGAATCATCTTTCTGTAAAACAAATCAGATTTTCAACTCTCATACACATACCCATCAGCATCTTTCCACAGCTTTCAGGGTAAGGCTCAAACTCCTTAGATAAACACATAATACCCTTAAAGACCTGACCATTATGTGCCAGTCAGGCTTCATTTCCTGACTCCCCCAGTCAAATAATATGATTCGCAGTTTCCCAATTCCCAACCTATTTTATGCTTGTCTTTGCACACATCACCTTTTCTGCCTCAGATGCCTTTCTCACCCAGCTCCTGCTCTGCATTTGGCCAACTTCTACTCATTCTTTAAAACTTAGTTTAAGGGTGGCCACCTCTAGAGACACTTGAATGGTGCCAGTTTGATTTAGAAGACTTATCCCTATTTCCCATAATTCCATGTTCAGTCCTGTCATAGAACACATTGCACCTTCCTGTCATTTGCTTCCATTCTTAAAAAACAGGGGCTCTGTTTGATTTTTCTTTATATCCCCCTATCATAGTTGCTGGCACAGAATAAATTAACACTTGTTTGCTAAAAACATGAAAGAATGAATAAACAAATAAATAAATGAATCCAGATACTATCTCAGAACTCCACTAAGAAATTTTCAGATAGCAAAATCACTATTTTCTTCTTTGTAGTTACAGCTGTCAAAATGCCCAGGTACTTCCTCCTGTAAGCAAGTAAATTTGGGCTTCAGGCTACACAGGCCCTGGAAGGATAAAGGAGAGGAGGAGTCTTTTTAAATAGTGCATTTTCCTCTTTTTTTTTTTCTTAGCTACAAAACCTTAATTCAAAAGTTCAGATATACCTGGAGAGAACCAAATGCAAAACATATCCCATGCAGAAATGTGGATTTCCTCATTCAGACGTGAGAAAGGACAGTTTATGGTCACGGCACCCCTGGTGACTTTGCTAAAAGCTTTCTTGGAGTTGCCCCTAGACTTTTCAATTCAGTGGGTTTGAGGAGGGGCCCAAAAATGCATTTTTTTTAAAGAGCAAGCCTGCCTGCAGGTGGTCTGTGAATCACACTTTCAAAATAATGCTGAAGGTGTTTAGAAAACAATCCTAAGCCAAATATAATTTTCTGTGATTTTCCAAGGCCTACTCTAAAATGAAGTGCTCTGAAGATCAAATGTATTTGATTTTCCGTTCAGGACTAATGAGAGCAATCACTTCTCCTCAGTTTGGAGAGCCCATTAGGAGAGCAGATGAGCTGAGTATTTAGAAGATCAAGATATGTTTAGAACATCATTTAGGAAGCCCCCCTGCAGGGAAGACTAAAAACGATTTTACATTAGAGAAGGAGAGAGCTTTTCATATCCCTGTGTGCTCTCATACACAACAGCTCACATGAACTCCATTCACCTCATCTTCTACAAACAGATATCCTTGTTTCACTTATTTTACCATTTAGGTAAAAGTTAACCCAGCTTAGAATAAAATCAAATTTAGAGCTTCTCTTTCCTCCATATTAATACTGGTCTTTGTTTGTTTCTTTGCATGCCTGATTTATTTGTTTTTGCTTATTTGTTTTTAATGATAATGGAGTGATCCTTGTGTCCAGATATGGACTGGAGCCTCCAGCCCCTATGCACAGCTCAGAATAAAGGAGATTCTTCCTTAGGCAGTCCAGGAGTACTAAGGCCCATTCTTTTACTTGCAAGCATTCACATTTTTTTCAGAATCCCATGTAAAAATAAATATGTACATCAAAAAAAGTCAAATTAATAGTATAAATTACTAGCAGCAATAATATACACAGTCTATATTCACACTACTGTGCCTAACCAAAGATTTCTCACCACATTAACCTGATGGATGCTAGTGTTTAACTCTAAAGTCAAAAGAAATTAAAGGCAGGGGAATGTCAAGCCAGGAAAAAAAGCTAACATAAAGCACATGTATTTTCTATTTGATCCTAAAGTGAAAGGAGTCTTTTATTATGAACATTTTAAATGATGGCAAAATTATTATTTTCTAGATTATAGTCCTTTTTTCTGCTTTCAACAAGAAAACATGTTTTCTTTCATGTTTATAGAATTTACAGTTTTGCTAGCACAAATAAATTAACATAAATAAAATGATTATGACATCTAGTCAGACTTTTCTGACAAAACCAATTGTATTTCTAATAATAATAATATTCAGAATCTTTATACTTCCACTTTAGTTTCCAGTCCAAATCTTTTTTCAGGTCTCTGATTGTTTTTCTTGCAAAACAACTGTGATGGTAATTGCCATAAGTAATAATACCAATATATATTTGAGATTCTTATGTGCCAGGCTCTATTTTAAGGATTGTACCTATGTAGACCACACAGTCCTTAACATACCCTGAATATTTTACAGATGCCATATCTGAGGCCAGAGAAGCCACCATATTAACCCCACTTCACTGAGATAGTAAGCAGTAAGACCAGAATTAGGAGGTCAACCCAAGACCAGAATCAGGAGGTCAACCCAGGCTGAGGGTGCCTCAAACTTGGTCATAGCCCCAAATCTCCACCACCTCTGATGACTCAAGTTCATATCTATGTTGAAGGGTACATAATATTATCAGCCTTAGACTTTTATAGACTTTCACAAAGTGGAGCAAGTTTAAGATATAAGTCCTAGGCCCATCTTTTACCAAATCACACAGTGAGAATCAATTGTATTCCCAATAATAATAATCTACTTTATTGTTCCACTTTAGGCTCCAATCCAAGTCTTTCCTCAGGTCTCTGAAAAGTTTTTTCTCAACAGAGGCATTTAAGTAGATTCCCTATAATATGGAGGTAATGGTAGAAGCCCTACCTCCTCCAGAATGTTAATATGGAGCTGAATAGTGTTGATATGGAGCTGAAAAGTGTGATCTTCAAACTGAATCTCTAATTCTTAATAAGACATTATTTTCACTACTTAAAATCTTTCTTAAAAGTGTTCTTTTTTTCTGCAATTTTCAGACAACTACTAACTAATTTAGTGTAAAGAGGCTAGGTAAGGCATGGAGGGTGGAGAAAAAAAGGAGAAAGTATGATAAAAACAAAACCCACATATGAGAAATGCAGAACTGAAATTAAAACTCAATCTCTCATATTCTAAAATCCAATATGAGAAGAAATTATTTTATATGCTTTTTAATTTAGTTTTGTGGTAGTTTTTGAAATATGATTTTTTTTCTTGAACACTTAAGAGGTAACTTCACTCTTGGGAATGCATTACTCATGTCATGAACATGTTGGAGGAAAACAAGGGGTTATAATAATCAGCTCATGAATGACACACTCAATATAGCAAAAAAGACTGTGGTTTAATAAAATTACTCTGTGAAGACTTACCTAATACAAATGCACAAAAAGTAAAATAAAGTAGTATTCTCCAGTTATGAGCAAGGCCACATATATTCCTAATTTCCAACCCTACCTCAGGTTTGCCATTTCTTCAGGGACAATAATGCTGCCACTCCAGTGCCAAAGGCTGTTGGGAGACCACCCATGGTTCTTATTGACCCACATGTTATTATTAGTATTGCTCTTGTTCTCTCATTCACATGAGTGGTTCTAATCTTGTAGTAAGTGAAGTACCCTCTGGAAATAATCTATTCCCCAAAATTTCTAAGTGAATAAAAACTTCCTCTTCTCAGAGTAACTGCTTTTTTTGTGGGGGAGGAAGGGGTTCAAATGCATATCATTCTTATGGTGACAACTTTATGATATGATAAAACCTAATTGTTTCACCTGTAGAAGGGGGAGGGTCACCAACATGGCCACCTCCTTTTTCTCTTATCCCCTGATAAAGCTGTAACTACCATGTGAAGAAGACCAGCAAGGTGAACTAAAGGAAACACCTTGCAAATAAACAGAAACCATTCTAGGAGACAACAACCATTCATTCCCTTAGGAATACTTCACTCCCATCACAATAAAGTGCAGGAATTCCTGATTTGAATGCCTCCTGAAATCAGGGAGATGACAAAAACTAGTGAGATTCAGCCAAGTTAAAACCTGGGATGCAGCAAGAAGCAGGGGCATTTATATGCTATCCTTAAATGCAGTATGTTTCTATATGCTCAGATTTTTTCAAAAGAAGTAGGAAATTGAAGTTTTGATATAAAATATCCTGATTTTCAAATTTGGCAACTATTTTAATTTAATACACCATGTGGGCCAAAAAAAAAAAAAAAACATTTTCTCATCAAATATGTGGTAGGACCTCCCATGAGCATCTGCTGAACTGAAAGTGACTCATAGAAACCTGTGAACATGGACTTGAATCAAGTACATAACAGTAGTTGAGTCCTCTTGATATTGAAAATTTTCAACTTAACAAAATTATCTTAGAGATCTTAAATACATGCAGCTACCAGAAAAAAAGAATAATAGTCTCTCTCTCTCTCTCTGCAGGGTGGTGTTTTCTCCAACAATAGAACAATAGGAAGGACAATAATACCTATAAGGTGTTGTATGGGTTAAAATGTGGTAACACAAAAAATCTTGGGGGCCGAGTAGAAACCTCATGGTAGATACTCCATTAATCATACTTCGTAGTTCCAGCCAAATAGTATGTGCCTTTGGGCATGTCCCTTCACTTTTCTGAACTTTAAATGCACAAATGCTGTGTTTGGACTACATTATCTTCATGGTTCCTCAGGAACCATTCTGGCAGCCTTCTGCACCCTGGCAGTGCTACCCTATGAATATCTTGCTCTCTATATAATTACTAAGATGGCTTTACTAACAAAGTTACTTTAGAATTGAAATCTGGCAAAGGAGTCATTAGCGATTCAACCACGTTTAAAGAGAAAATATGAAAGATCTACAGATCTTCTACTATGTTATCTAAAGTACAAAAGTTTGTCACTTCAGTTTTGACATAATTATACCATTTCAGGTTAAGTGTTCATGGCTCCGTAATCCTTCCTGAATAATTGCATTGTCCTAGTAGAACTGAAGGCTGATAATTGACTTGCCTGGAGGTTGCTAGGGAACCACTAATTGAACAGGATAAGTGAGGAGAATTAAACAATAGAATATGGAAAAGACAGTCATGTTTTTCAGCAAATAACTTAACTAAAGCAGGGAGGCAGGGGATCAGAGTTATCTACTCACCAGGATAGGGAATGCAGTGCAGGGATGAGCAAAGCTGCAGCTATGCCTGGTTGAAAACTATTCATCATTCCTCCTTTGGCCTCCTCTCATACATTATGCTACTGTTATACAGTAGTCTCCCGTTCTCCACATTGAATATGTTCCAAAACTCACAGGGGATGCCTGAAACTGTAGATAGCACCAAACCCTACATAAACTATGTTTTTTCCTACACATACATGCCTATGAGAAATTTAATTTATAAATTAGGCACAGTAAGAGATTAACAAGAATAATTATAAAATAATTATAACAATATACTGTAATAAAAGTTATATGAAGTTGGTTTTTCTTGCTCTCAAAATATCTTATGCTGGTCATACATTATAGATACACTGGATAAAGGAATGACTCAAAGCCCAGGCAGGATAGAGCAGGAGAGCATGAGATTTTATCACCCTTCTTAGAATGGCTGTAATTGTGAATTGTTTATTTCTGGAATTTTCCACTTAATATTTTCAGACCGCAATCGATAGCAGATAACTGAAATCACAAAAAGCAAAACTGCCAATAAGGGGGCCTAGTAAGCTTGATCATCATCATGCCTCCCCAGTTACCAGTTTTTGCTGCAAAACAACACAAAATCTCAGTGGTATAACAGTATTATTCCTCACTCTTGTGTGTGAAGGTCTGCTGATTTGTCCTTTCCACAGGCTCAGTCCATTTCTGCTCCACACATCTCTCATCTTCCTGGGACCAGCAGGTTTCCTGGGGCACAGTTCTTTCAAGATAATGACAGAAAGTATGGGAACAGGCACAAACACACAGGGTCTCTTAAGGCCTCAATGCAGAATGGTGCACTGGATACTTGTACCCACATCCAACATGCCAAAGCAAGTCATATTGCCAAGCCCAATATCAATGAGGCAAGAGAAATAGACTACTTCCGCAGTGGGAGGGGATGTGAATATTTACTGAACAATAATCTAATCTACCACAGCTCTTGAGACTCCAAGCCTTTGAGTACAGGGACCATCTTTAGAACTAATTGCTAAATGTGCTCTCTCAGCCTCATCTTGTAATTATGTGTGAAATGTATAACAATTGGGGGGAGAATTGGAAGCTTGGGGAACACCAAGACTTCTGTTCTGTTGATGTGCATGCTGTGCTATTGCCTATCTTATATCCTTTCTTAAAGTAAAATGTGGTGCTGGGTGAAGCCAATTAAGTCTATAAGTTCAGCAATCAGCATAAACCCGAGACCATTGCTGCTAGTCAGACAGAGGGGGCAGCACAGTCTTAACCAGTTCTCAAAAAGAGAAAATTCCTTGTCAAGCATGATTGCAGATTCTTTCTATTTCTCCTCTGTAACAGAATTTCTCCAGCTGGGTGACACAGGGGAAGGTAGATCTAGCTCAGCTCAATTGTGTACCAGTCATAGAGGTCCTCTCCTTCCTCATGGAGGCTGATAGGTGGCAGTGGATCAGCTGGTCAATGAGACATGAGCAGAGGTCATCAGGACCTCCCTTGTAAGCACTTCTTTCTTTTTTAAGAAGAGACCTTGGGAGAGATAGCATTCTTCTGCTCCTGAGAATATTCATGTCAGAATGTGAAACTTGGAAAGCAATACCATCTTATAAGCAGGAGAGAGGTCAAAGGTGGCACTGAGGCTGAAGAATGAGAGTCTTCATGATGTCATCATTGAGCTTCTAACTGTAGAAGGCCTAGAGCTTCCTTACTACCAAGTATCTTCTATATGCAATAATAATTTTCCATTATTATTCTAACAAATCTGGATCATTGTCTTCTCTTCCTTACAGCCAAGATCACCCTAACTCATGGGATCAGTAAGTACTGGAGCTGAAGAGATAATGGTTTCCCCAAGCCTCAAGGGGCACCTGACATATACAATGACCATGCAGAATCAGTAACATCGGCCTATCATGGGACTGAGATGCCAGTCAAGATGGTGAGGTAGATAAAAGATGTGCTTGCCAGCTCCCATGGCCACATTAAAATTACAGTTAAATTACAGAACAATCAACCTGGAAAACCATCTGAAGACTAACTAAACATAACTCCTGTAACTAAGGATATAGAGCAGATGCTACATCGAGACTGATAGGAGGGGCAGAGATGTGAAACAGGCTAGCCTTGCACCTGTATGTGGCAGTTGAGCATCGGGAAAAATGTATTGGCCACAGAGGTCACCAAAGTGTGACCACAACTACACACCAGAGCTCCCCATCCCAGTGTTCCAGTGCCAGAAAGAGGAATCCCCACAAAATTTGGCTATAAAAACCAGTGATTATTTCAACTATCCAGATGAGATGAAAAGCTGCTGAAAATCCAGATGTTTTCTTAAAAGGCTTGTGCACAGACTCACTCACTTACAGGACATGACCCTGGGCTCCAGCAGAGGGACAAGAGCTCAGGAGTCTCCAGAGACAAACAGAGAAAAACTGAGCTGTGTGGCTTTAGGGCTAGGAATGGAGGGACAGACTCCATTGTCTATGATGAACCTTCTTTCTATGGAACCTTTAAGTGGGTGCCATCTTGACTGTATTGAACCCTCCCTCCACACAGCCAAATCTGAATCTGTATTAGCTTGGTGAGATGTACTTGCTCTACTCTGGAGACACCCTGAGACCCTGCCCCACCTAATTTTCAAATTGTCAAAGCCATAATCAGGGCTGGGCAACCAACCCTACCCAGCCTTCTTGGCAGGAGGTTCTTTTTATTTTTTAAAACAATTAATAATTTATTTTTTAATTACAGTTCTCATACAATATTATATTAGTTTAAGGGGTACAACATAGTAATTAGACATTTATACATCTTATAAAGGGATTGCCCTAATAAATCTAGTACCCATCTGACATTACATATAGTTATTAAAATATTATTGACTATATTCCTTATGCAATGTTTTACTGCCCCATGATTATTCTGTAACTGTCAATTTGTACTTCTTAATCCTTTCTGTTTTTTCAACCATACCTACAAAGCCCACCCATCTGTATCCACCAAAATGTTCTCTATACATATGAGTTTGTTTCTTTTTTGTTTATGTTATTCTTTAGCTTCCACATGTAAGTGAAATCATATTGCAATGATCTTTCTCTGTCTGAATCACTCCACTCAACAAAATACCCTCTAAGTCCATCCATGTTATTACAGATGGCAAGATTTTATTCTTTTTACAGCTGAGTAATATTCCATTGTATATATATACCATCTATTCTTTATTTATTTATCTATTGATGGACAGCCAGGTTACCTCCATATCTTGACTATTGTAAATAATTGTGTAATAAACATGGATTCACATGTCCCTTTGAAGTAGTGTTTTGGGTTTCTGTGGATATATACTTAGAAGTGGAATTACTTGACCTTCTTTTTATTTTATTAGAGCCTTTGTTTTAAAGTCTATTTTGTCTGGTATAAGTACTCCTGCACTTGCTTTTTTTTGTTTTTGTTTCCATTTTCATAAAATATATTTTTCTGTCCCTTTACTTTTAGTATGTGTGTGTCTTTCTGGAGCTTTATTCTGTTTTTTTTTTTCATTTTATACATGTTTCTTTGTCTCTCTATTTTTGCTGGCTTCCCATGTTTGTTTCTATGCAGTAGGTAGGGCTCATATGTCTCTGTGTCTTAGAAGAGAGCCTTATGTTGTAGGTGTCCAGTGGGTCGCAGTTGTGCAGTCTCCTTGGTAACCCAAGCATGGTGCTTTAAGTGTGTTTCTTGTATGGGTTGTGTGTGCTCTCCTGTTTTATTTGAGCCTTGATTGCTGTTTGCACATCAATGATAGGGATTGATCCTCAGGCTGAATGGTTGTGAGGACTGGATGGTGAGGGGCTGACCCTATGGAGCAGCATTCACTTTAGCAGAATCCTGGTGTTTTTCTAGTCAGCTTTTTGGTGTGTCATCTGGGACATAGCCCCACTTTTAATGTCAGACCCAGGGCCTCCTGGGAGAGGCCCTGCAACAGGCCATGTTCAGCCACAGCCTTTGTGGCAGGAGACTCCAGCATCTATTTATGATAAAAACTCTCAGCAAAGTGGGAATAGAGAGAACATACTTCAACATAATAGAGGCCATATATGACAAATCCACAGCTAACATCATACTCAATAACCAAAAGCTAATAGCATTTTCCTTAAGGTCAAGAATAAGACAAAGATATCTACCTTCATTACTTTTATTAAATGTAGTATCAGAAATCCTAGCCACAGCAATCATACTAGAATAAGAAATAAAATGAGAAGGTAAAATTGCCATTATTTGCAGATGACATAATTATATACAGAGAATGCTGACAATGCCACCAAAAAGTTGTGTGAACTGATAAATTCAGTAAAGTAGCAGGATTCAAAATTAATATTCAGAAATCACTTGCATTTTTATATACCAATAATGAAGTATTATAAAAAGAAATTAAGAAAACAATTTCATTTACAATTGCATCAAAAACAATAAAATATCTAAGAATGAATTTAACCAAGAAGGTAAAAAAACTGTACTCAGGAAATTATGTCATTGAAGAAAGAAATTCAAAAAGATACAAATAATAAAAGCATGTATTATGATCATAGATAGGAAGAATTAACATTGTTAAAATGTTCATAGTACTCAAAGCAATCTATAAATTCAATACAATCCCTATCAAAATATCAATGGCATTTTTCACAGAACTAGAATAATCCAAAATTTTATATGGAACCATAAGAGACCCAAAATTGCCACAGCAATTGTGAGAAAGAACAAAATTAGAGATATTATGCTAATATCAAATTGTACTACAAGGGTATAGTAATCAAAAGAACAGATACATAGATCAATGGAACAGAATAGAGTCCGGGAATAAAATAAATTATTCTGTTTCATTGCCTATATGGTCATTTAATCTATGACAAAATAGAAAAGAACATACAATGGGATAAAACAATTTATTCAATAAATTGTGTTGGGAAAACTGGACAGATATATACAAAAAATAAAAATAAAACTGGACCACCATCCTACACATACAAAAGAACAAACTCAAAATGGAGTAAGGACTTAAATCTAAGACCTGAAAAATTAAAAAAACATAGGCAATAAACTCTCTGACATTGCTCTTAGTAATTTTTTTTTATCTGATAGATCTCCTCAAGCAAGAGAAACAAAAGAAAAAATAAACATATGGAACTACATCAAACAAAAAAATTTGCATGACAAAGAAAATCATTAAAAAAAAGAGAGAGAAGGGGAAAAATGGCATAGGTGATAGAGTTTCTGTTCATTCCTCTGGTGACCAAATCAAAGTTTTGACAGAAACAAGGAACAAACAGCAAGGAAAATCATCTGAGAGTTAGATGAACAACTAGAGAGAAATCTAAGAAATCACCCTGCAACAGCAGAAGGTAAGACAGGGCAAGGACACAGGGCTGCCTGGTACTAAGCTGCTGAGTGGGATGGAGGCTGCAGCAGTGGCAGCAGCAGAAGCTGCACAGTGAATTTTCACAATGACAGACCTGCTCGCTCTAAGCACCAGCACCTGTTCGGCTGCACAGGGACTACAGGGCAATACTGAGTTGTTGGAGTAAGGGCCAGGATGAGGCTCTCTCCTCAGCAGAAGTGTCAGGAGTATCCATTGTTCCTCTGTTGAGCCCTCTCCCATCCCAGTGCACAGATTCAGTGCCACCATAGCAGAGATGTCATCAAACTGGATACAGAGGTCACTCTGCCCAGAAGATTCCATGAAACTCTGCCTCCCCCAACTCATAGCCCCACCCAAGCTACATCCAGGTATATCTTCAGCAAGCCAGGTGCTTCTTGCTGAGCAGTGCCAAGACTCACATTGGTGGCAGCTGGCCTCAGTTTCTGGTATGGCCTTTTGAGGCAACTAGAAGCACAGCATCTGTGAATTGCTTGCTGAATCTTAACAGGGGGCCCCAGAAGGGTAGAGGCTTACGCTAAATTTGGCCTACAGCTGAACCCCTCTCAGGACAGTGCCACTGAACATCTACCACACAAAACCACACTAATAAGACCAAGAGACTTAGAATCTTTGCTTAGCACATAGAAACAGACATGGAAAGGCAATGAAAATGAGAAGACAAAGAAGCAGAAACCATATGAGAAAACAGAACAGAGATCCAGATATAATGGAGTCAAGCAACTAACAGATGCAGAGTTCAAAACACTGGTTATAAAGATGTTCAATAAACTTAAAGGAAGGGTAGATGAATTCAGTGAGAATTTCAACAAAGAGGCAAAAAATATAAAAATGGAAATGGGAATTATGAAAGAAAACCAGTCAGAAATGAAAAACACATTATCTGAGATGAGAAGTATATTTAATGGAATAAAAAAAAGTAAATAAAGAGTATCAAATGACCTAAGTAGAGGATGGTAAAACCAAGGACACTCAATCAGAATGGCAAGAAATAAGAAGGCAAAACTATAATAATAATCTAAGGAGACTATGGGACCTATTAAAGGTAAAAATATCTGTGCCTTCTTGGTACCTGAAAGAAAACAAGATGTTGAAAAAGCTATTTGAAGAAATAATGATATAAAACTTCCCTAACCTGGTGAAAGAAATAGATATAAAACCCCAGGATGCCCAGAGTCCCAAAAACCAGGAACCCAAAGAGGCCCACACCAAGACACATCAAAGGTTAAATACAAAAAGAGAATGTTAAAAAGCAGCAAGAGATAAGCAGATAGTTATCTTTAAGTAAGCACCCATAAGACTAGAAGCTGATTTCTCAAAATGCAGGACAGAAGAGCTCAACACAAAACATTTGATGTAATAAGAATCCAGAATCTACAACCAAGAATACTTTATCCAGCAAAGCTATCATTTAGAGTTGAAAGACAGAAAAAGGGCTTCCCAGACAAAAATAAGGAATTTGTCATCATTGAGCTAGTATTACAGGAAACATTGGAGGGACTTCTTTAAGAAAAAAAAATGTATCAAAAACAGAAATAAAGAATGGTAAAAATTATATTCCTATCAAAAAGTACCTCAAATAGAAAAGAATTAAGTGCTCCAAAAAAAAGGTAGAGTAGTTGAATGGATAAGAAAACAAGATTTCTACATATGCTACCTTATTTCAGATTAAAAGACACACACAAACTAAAAAGAAGAAAATGAAAAAAGATATTGCCTTGATGGACCTAGAGGATATTGTATTGAATGAAGTGGATCAAATAGAGAAAGACAAATATTATATGTTTCACATACATGCGGAATCTAAAGAACAAAATCAACAACAACAACAAAAATGGAAATAAACTCATAGATACAGAGAATATTTTGAGGGATACTGAATGGGAAGAGGATTGTGGGAGGGGAAGGGATTGAGAGGTACAGGTGGACGTTTGCAGAGTAGACATAGGGATATAGAGTACAGCATGGGGAAAATGGTTAATAATGTTAGAATGAATATGTGGGGAAGTAGAAGGGGTGCTAAATTTGGTGAGGTGAGCACTTTACAAGTTGTGTGGATCTATGATTAATATGCTGTACTGCTGAGGCTGGTGGGTTGTATACTAACTATAATTGAAAAAAGAACTCATTGAATTATACAATATAAATGCAGGCAACTAGTTTTCTGTTATATTTCAATAAAGACAAAAAATACCACCTACTGAATGGGAGAAAATATTTGCTTATGATATATCTAATAAGGGACTAATATCTAAAATTTAGAAAGATTCATACAACTGAACACCAAAAAAACCAAATAATCCAATTAAAAAATGTCAGAGAACCTGAACAGGCATTTTTCCAAAAAGGACACACAGATGTCCAATAGCCCTATGAAAAAGTGCTCAACATTACTAATCATCAGAGAAATGCAAACTAATACCACAATGATATATCATGTCACACCTGTCTGAATGGGTATTTATTGGAAGAAAACCAAAAAAGCTAATTCACAAAGATATATGCACCTCTATGTTCACTGCAGTGCTATTTACAATAGCCAAGATATGGAAGCAACTTTAATGTTCATCAATAGACAATTGGTTAAAGATATGGCACATAAATACGATGGAATATTGCTCGGCAATAAAAAAAAATGAAATCTTACCATCTGCAATGACAGGATAGACCTAGAGGGTATTATGCTAAGTGAAAACAAAGAGACGAGAAAGACAAATACTCTATGATTTTATTTATATATGAACTAAAAGAACAAAATAAATGAACAAATAAAAAGGAAACAGACTCATAGATATAGAGAACTGGTGATTGCCAGGTGAGAGGGTGTTGGGTGGGTAGGTGGATTAAGAAGTATAAAAAATTAGTAGTTACAAAATAGTCATGGGAGTGTAAAGTACAGCACAGGGAATATAGTCAGTAATATTGTAATAACCATGTATAGTGCCATGTGGGTACTAGACTAATTGGGAGGAATAACTTTGTAAATTATGTAAATATCTAAAGATTATGCTATACACTCAAAACTAATATAAAATAATATTGATGTCAACTTTAATTGAAAAATAAAAATAAATCAGTCTGTTATCATAAGATTTTCTGATGGGTCAGCATAGTCCTCCCAATGGGGAAGCAGAGATCAGAGTGAAGGCGGCCATTAATGCAGGTAGGAGTTTTCATTGGCACCAAGCCAAATATCACTGGTGCCACAAATTGACACTGATCTGTTAGCTTAGGGTCATCCCACAGCACCAGTTTTGAAAACTGTTAGGTGAATGTATCTTTATTTGGGGGAAAATCCTGGCATAATCATGGAATCTATGTGTGTAGGGATGTAAGACAGAGACATCCAATATGTACAGGCTATAAAAATTCTAACAACTGGGGACTTTGGAGACCCTCAAATATCACCCACAAGATAACTGCCAAATTGATCTACACTAAGAACTATTTCTGCACAGAGAGTAAATATTTTTCCATATCTTAGAATGAGGTGGTACCAACCATATAATTGACTTATACTTTGAAAAATGAAAAGTAGCTCCCGAACTAAAAGTGCTTTTCCAAAAGAACATTAGCCAGTATTGTGAGTAATAATAACCAAGTCATGGGGTGTTGAGTTGAGTCAGTTGTTTCTGACACATGCCTTCTTTATTCTAAAATGCATAATCCCTGTTACCAAACACAGAGCTGGACTACTAACTACTCTCCTTTTGAAGACTATGCTAATTTGAGACATTCTTACCAGGCACTCAACAGTCATTGGTTACAAAGAATGCTGATGATCTATTATTCAGGAAAGCTCTGAAAAGGACAGTTGCCCATCTGTCTTAGTAGTTTTCAGGGTAACAGGCCTGTCAACAACCTCGAAGATGGATGAGCTGACTTGTAAAGGTCCTCACTGTCAGCAGTCACTGATTTATGAGAAAAGAGTGAGCTTGGAGAGAGGAGTTTGAAAAGCTTAATTTCATATATGACTCCAAGGGAGGAAACTGTTCTATAACCACAAGTTGCTGGAAGGTTTTTTTCTTTTCTTTGTACCTTGGTTTTTCATACACATCAGTAGACATGTGGGCAAGATCAAGGAACTCCCTCAGACACTCTTCTACTTGTCTCTATTGCACTTCAGTCAGCCAAGATATCCTTCCAGGGCAGTAATCAAATTAAATAACCTAAGTGTCCATGAATCATTTCCATAACTTGCTCCACTTATTATCATCCATAAGCCTCCCTGCAATGGCTGTAAAATATATCTTTCTCTTTAAGATAAAAAAAAAACTTGCATCTCCACTTCACCAAAGTGGTGCTTTATTTCTGTCATTTTCATTTTTTAAAGCCTTCCCCCTGCCTTGGGTTTAGATAGTGTTGAGCTTTTGCCTGGGGAATGTTTTGTCACCTTGAAGAGGATAAGTACAAGAGTCTGTGTACAAAGGTTGCAAATCTCAAGTGATGCTCTCTCCATAGGCTTAAACCACAGGGTCTTGACCCTAACAATCTTACCTGCATTCCAGTATACTCAGGGGAAAGAAGTGAACTAGAATTTACTGCCTACCTCCAATGAACTAGGTACATCTGGTATATATTTTTTGCAGGTAATTATCAAGAGATAGTTAACTTTCAAGAGATAATAACTTGCAAAAAGTAACTAACACAGAATTGTTAGGCACAAACTACATCAAGCACTTTCCATAGATTATCTTATTTAGGGCATATATAAATCCTAATCAATAATTATTCCACTTATTTCAATTTCCATTTCACAAATGAAGATTTTGAAACTTGAAGAGGTTATTTAATTTGCCCAGATATGTGGAAGGGCTGGATTCAAATGTAAAAGTTTGATGATAGGGTCATGGATTCCTACTGTGTCCTTACACAATTAGTTAAGGAAAGAGCCCAGTCCCTAGCCATGTATATCTGACCCCGCAATCATATTCTTTGTACTTTATCACACTGCATCTCAGAACAAAGATAATATAATTGGCTGGAAATTGAGATATATCAAATTTTGCCATGTAAACTCCAGATAGTGGATCTCACATGATTATATGGCCATGCAGGGCACACATGCACACCCATCACTCCACGCTTCAGTCTCCAACTATTATTGCAAGCTTTTCTCTCAGTCTAGAGTAGGCCATGGTTCTTTAGCCAGGGCTGGGAATCAGATTCATCTGTACAGGTGGTTTGACATATAGATCCTAAAGCCTCGTTTTAGAGCCCTGCCCCCTCCCGCCCCCGTCAGACTCTCCAATATAGACCACTCTCCATCTGTATTTTTTCAAAAGCTTCCCGAGACTTTGGGTGATTTTTTCCCCCTGTATTTTTTTAATTATTTGAATCTTTCACAATGAAAATAAAACCAACTACTCTTCCTGTAGTAAAATAAATGACAGTGGTGTGTGTGGGGAGTGGGGGGGGGGGCGCAGGTACAGTTCAAACTTTCCAAGTTCCTCTCTTATGTGACCAGAGTTGAGATCTGCTGCTGCTGTTCCATTTGTTCCAGGATTTTGCTCCTCAAAACACTTACCTTTTGCTTCTATTAAGCCTTTGAATAAAAATCCAGGAAAAAAATATCTACCTTGACAGGGGAGACCAAAGAAAGATAAAACCCCTACAATGAGAATAAATTAAGATGAGGTTTAAAGTGAGGAAAGGACATAGGCTTTGAAGTTGGAAAGCCCTGGGTTTGGATCTTCATTCTGGGATTTATTGCTAACTCGGTATTCTTGGACAAGTAGTTCAATTGTTCCAAGTTCAACTTTTCCTACCTATGCAATGGAGATAGCAATTTCTGTCTTGCAGGACCATGCTGAGCATTAAATGTAATAGTGTGTAGCATAATGCATACTGATGCCAACAAATGGTAGCCATTATTATCGTTAATGTCCTTGATATAAAAACTAATTTTTTATTGGTATTGATTATTTTTTATTTCCAAAAAATAAGTGGGAAGAAAGAAAAGAAATTTCAGGAGCCTCTAAATGACTAAAAAGGGGAAAACTTACAAAGAATTCAGGTACAGAAAGTTCTGTAGGTCACTGCAGACACTTCTCTGGGCCTCTCTTGAGCTATTTGATCCACTTTCTTTACACTGAGCATTCACAAAGCAAGATTCCATGTTCCTTCTGTGGCTGGGCAGCACTCAACATCACAATTTCATATCTCCTCTCTTTCTAGAACTGCCTTGAGAAGAGAAAATAAACCACTCTCCCTCTAATATTTGTGGAATAAAAACAGCATCAAAAATTGGAAGTTTCTTATTTAATTATGACCCTTTTACATTTTTGTAGCATGTGTAGAATCAGATCATATCAAATGGAGAGTATAATCGCACTACAAAAAGAAATAGAGAATTATACTGAAGGTTCTATCTCTTCCACGTGGATTAACGGTAGGGATTTGGCTATTAAAGTCATCTAGTCATATCTTGACAAGAGGATTACATCTAAGAGGCTCCAGGTGAGGGAAAATTCAGAAGATATTGCTCGGATGGATAACAATGGGCTCCAGGAGCACCTGTGGAAAGGCAGCACTAAGTAGCAGGAGGAGAAGATAATAAGGAAGTAATCACAAGACAAATTGCAGCATGAAAAAAAAGCATTCTTGAAAAAGCAGTATAGCTTCTATAAAAATGACATCAGACAAATGATTACTAAATAGAGAACTACAGTCAATTCAGTTTACCATGAAGCAGTCCTAACAGCCCAACCGATTCTGCCCTGCAGCTCATCCTCTAGGACAGAACATTTCACTCTTTCAGGTTTTGCTGGGGTACATGGAGATTCAACAAATTTAAGTGCCTCATTCAGTGTTCCCAGGAAAGTAGGAAGGAACCCACGTATCTCACCTGTCCTCTTTCCTATTTGTACAGACTAGCTCATGTTTCAGAAGGGGGTTCATCTGAACACAGAAATTTTCAACTTTTAGTACAAGTCATCAGGTACAAATAGCCTCATCACAAAAGGGTTTGAGGAAAAAATGTTCAGCTAGGTGATAACTAACAGTCCCCAGGAAGAAAGCGTGATATCCAGGATCTGGTCAGGGAGTAGGAAGAAGAATCTCAGCTGGGAGAGAAAGGAAGCTCAGGACTCAACTCTATTAACATGATAGAAAGAACTGGTGTGGGGCACTCTGCTAAGCCATTTTTTTTAAAAGTTTATTGGTGTAACATTGGTTAATACAATTACAAAATTTTCAGGTGTACATTATAATTTGACATCTATATATTATATTGTGTGTTTACCACCCAAAGTCCAGTTTCCTTTAGCTACCATATATTTTATTCCCTTTACCCACTTCGCCCTCTTCCTAAACCTTTATATTTGACCCACTTTACCCCATCTACCTCCCCTCTTATCCCCAACTCACTACCCTCTGGTAACCACTAGTCCATTGTCTATGTCCATGAGTCTCTGTTTGTCCTGTTCATTTGTTGCTTTTAGGTTTATATTGCTCATATAAGTAATATGTGATTTTCAGCTTTTTCTGTGTGGTTATTTCACTTAGCATAATCATCTCTAGGTCCATTCATATTATTGCAATTGGCAGTATTTCATCTCTTCTTATGGCTGAGTAATATTTCATTGTACATGTGTACCACAGCATTTTTACCCAATTATCTATCATAAGACACTTCAGTTGCTTCCATGTCCTGGCCATCGTGAATGAACATCAGTGTGCAAGTATCTTTTTGGATGTGGGTCGTCAAGTCTTTGGGGTAAATACCCAGTAGAGGCATTGCTGGATCATGTTGTAGATAAATTCTTAGTTTTTTGAGGAAGCAGCATACTGTTTTCCATAGTGGCTATATTAATTTGCAGTCCCACCAGCAGTGTATGAGGGTTCCTTTTTCTCTGCATCCTCTCCAACATTTGTTATTACTTGTTCTGTTGATTATAGCTATTCTAAAGATGATATCTCATTGTGATTTTGATTTGCATTTCTCTACTAGCTAGAGATGTAGAGCACCTTTTCATATATTTTTTGGCCATTGGATGTCCTCTAAGAAGAAGAATCTGTTCAGGCCCTCTGCCCATTTTATGATTGGATCATTTATTTTTTGTGTAATATGGAGTCTTATGAGTTCTTTGTATATTTTGAATATGAGCCTCTTATTGGAGGTGTTGCTTGCAAATATATTTTCCCATTTGGATGGTTGTCTCTTTATCTTGTTGATGGTTTCATTTGATTAGCAGAAGCTTGTTAGTTTGATGTAGTACAATACATTTATTTTTGTTTTTACTTCCCTTGCATTAGAGTCCAAATTCATAAAATCCTCTTTAAGTCCAAGGTCCTTGAGTTTAGTTTCTACGTTTTCTTCTATGCATTTTATTGTTTCAGGTCTTATATTCAGATTCTTAATCCATTCTGAGTTAATTTTTGTGTGTGGTGATAGAAAACAGTCTCGTTTCATTCTTTTTGCAGGTGGCTTTTCAGTTTCCCCAGCATCATTTATTGAAGAGGCTTTCCTTTCTCCACTGTATGTTTTTGTCTTTTTGTCTAAAATTATTTGTCTAAAATATGGGTTTATTTCTGCATTCTCGATTCTGTTTCACTGGTCTGTGTGTCTGTTTTGCTGCCAATACCATGCCACTTTGATTATTGTCGCTTCTTAGTAGAATTTGAAGTCAGGCAGAGTGATGCCTCCAGCCTCGTACTTTTTTCTCAGAATGGCTTTGGCAATTTGAGGTCTTTTGTGCTTCCATGCAAATCTGATAAATTTTTGTTCTATTTCTTTAAAAAATACCAATGAAATTTTAATGGAGATTGCATTAAATCTATATAATGCTTTAAGTAATATAGTCATTTTAACTATATTGCTTCTTCCAATACAAAAACATGAAATATATTTTCATTTCTTTGTATCTCCTTCAATTTCTTTTAATAAGGTCTTGTAGTTTTCACTACATAGGTTCTTCCCTTGTTTAGTTAAATTTATTTCTAAGTATTTTATTCTTTTTTATGCAATTGCAAAAGGAATTATTTTTTTCTATTTTTTTCTGACACTTCATTATTAGAATATAGGAACACTATGAATTCTTTTAAATAAATTTATTTATTTAAATTAGTTTCAATATGCAGTACATTGGTTAGACAACTATAATGCTTATAAAACAATCCCCACCAATTGCTTCCTTTCTCCCCTGGCCCTCCACTTAGCCATCATATTAATGCTAACAGCATTCCCTGTGCCATGCTCCCCATGCCCAACTATCAACTACTATTTTGTACTTTAAGCCTTCATTCCATTCTCCCAGTCTCCTAACACCCCTCCCTTATGTCCATCACCAAACTGTCCACTATATTTTTGAGTCTGTTTTTAATTAGTTTCTTCTTTTTGTTTCTTAGATACTGCATATAAGTGAAATCATATGGTATTTATCTTTCTCTGTCTGACTTATTTCACTCAGCATAATAACCTCTAGGTATATTCATGTCATTGCAAATGGTAGAATTTCATATTTTTAAATGGCTGAGTAATATTCTATTGCATATATCAAGCATAATTTCTTTATCCAATCATCTGTTGATGGGAATTTAGGTTGCTTCCATATCTTGGCTATTGTAGTTTGTGCTGCTATGACTAGTGGAGTGCATAGATCTTTATGAATTATTGTTTTGGTTTTCTTTGGATAAATACCCAGAAGTATAATAGCTGGGTTAAAAGGTATATCCATTTTTAATTTTTTGAAGAACTTTCATACTGCTTTCCATAGTGGCTATACCAATTTGCAATCCCACCAACAATGTATGAGGGTTCTCTCCTCTCCACACCCTCACCAGTACTTGTTTTTTTGAGATTGATGATAGCCACTCTGACAGGTGTAAAGTGATATCTCATTGTGGTTTTAATTTGTATTTCTCTGATGATTAGTGACCTTGAACATCTTTTCATGTGTCTGTTAGCCATCTTATTTCTTCTTTGAAAAATAATCTATTCATATCCTCTGCCCATTTTTTAATTGGATTTGTTTTTATTGTTGAGTTGTGTAAGTTTTTTATAAATGCTGGATATTAAACCCTTATAAGTTGTATCATTAGAGAATATCTTCTCTCAAACAGTTAGTTATCTTTTTATTTTGTTGATGGTTTCCTTTGCTGTACAAAAACTTTTTAGTTTGATGTAGTTCCATTAGTTTATTTTTTCTTTTGTTTCCCTTGCCTGAAGAGATGTATTTGAAAAGAAATTCCTGTTAGTAATATCAGAGAGTTTACTGCTTATATTTTCTTCTAAAAATTTTATGGTTTCAGGTCTTATATTTAAGTTTTTAATCTATTTTTAGTCTATTTTTGTGTATAGTGTAAGAAGATGGTTTAGTTTTTTTGTTGTTATTGCATCTATCTGTCTAATTTCCCAACATCATTTATTGAAGAGACTGTCTTTACCCATTGTATATTCTTATCTCCTTTGTCATATATTAAGTGAGCATATAGGCATGGATTTATTTCTGGGCTCTCTGTTCTGTTCCATTGATCAATGTATCTGTTTTTATGTCAGTACCATGGTGTTTTGATACTGTAGCCTTGTAGTACAATTTAATATCAGGTGGTGTGATACCTCCAACTTTGTACTTCTTTCTCAAAATTGCCATGTCAGTTCAGGGTTTTATATGGCTCCATATAAATTTTGGGATTGTTTGTTCTAGCTCTCTGAAAAATGCCGTTGGTATTTTGATAAGAACTGCATTGAATCTATAGATTGCTTTGGGTAGTATAGCAATTTTAACAATGTTGATTCTTCCTACCCATGAACAGGATATATGTTTCCATTTATTTGTATCTTTGTCAATTTCTTTTTTCAATGACATAATTTTCTGAAAACAGGTCTTCTACCTTCTTGGTTAATTTGATTCCCAGGTATTTTATAGTTTTCGATGCAATCGTAAATGGGATTGTTTTTTTAAATTTCTCTTTCTGAAACTTCATCATTGGTGTATAAAAATGCCGCTGACTTCTGAATATGTATTTTGTAACCTGCTACTTTACTGAATTCATTGATCAGTTCTAAAAGTTTTTAGTGGAATCTTTAGGGTTCTCTCTATATAGTATCATGTCCTATGCAAACAAGAGTTTTACTTGTTCCTTTCCCATTCAGATGCCTTTTATTTCTCTTTCTTGTCTTATTGCTGTGGCTAAGACTTCCAATATGATGTTGAAGAGGAGTGGTGAAAGTGGACATCCTTGTCTTGTTCCTAATCTTAAGGAAAATGCTTTTAGCCTTTCCCCATTATGAAGTTCATTGTAGGTTTGTCATATATGGCCTGTATTATGTTGAGCTATTTTCCCTCAATTCCCACTTTTCTGAAAGTTTCTATCATAAATGGATGTTGAATTTTGTTGAACACTTTTTCGGCATCTATTGATATGATCATATGGTTTTTATCTTTCGATTTGCTAAGGTAGTGTATTGCATTAATTGATTTGCAGATATTGAACCAACCCTGCATCCCAGGAATAAATCTAACTTGATCATGGCGTATAATATTTTTAATGTATTGCTGAATTTGGTTTGCTAATATTTTATTGAAGATGTTTGCATCACTGTTCATAAGAGATATCAGCCTATAGTTTTCTTTTTTTTTATAATGTCTTTGTCTGGTTTGGGAATCAAGGTAATGGTGGCCTCATAAAAAGAGTTAAGGAGACTTTCCTCTTGAAATTTTTGAAATAGTTTCAGAAAACTAGGTGATAATTCGTTGAATGTTTGGTAAAATTCCCTTATAAACCAAGATTTTTGTTTTGGGGGAGGTTTTCAATTACTGATTCTTTCATTGGTGGTAATCAGTTGGTTCAGATTTTCTGTTTCTTTTTTATTCAGTCTTGGGAGATTGTATGTTTCTAGGAATGCATCCATTTCTTCCAGATTGTCTAATTTGTTGGCATATAATTGCTCATAGTATTTTCTTATGATCTATTGTAAATCTGTGAAGTTCGTGGTATATCTCCTCTTTCATTTTTAATTTCATTTGACTACTCTCTCTTTTTTCCTTGATGAATCTCACTAAGGGTCTGTCGATTTGGTTTATTCTTTCAAAGAACAGCTTTTGGTTTTATTAATCTTTTTTGTTGTTTTTCTAGACTCTATTTTATTTATTTCTACTCTGAATTTTATTATTTCCTTTCTTCTATTCACTTTGGGATTTATTTGCTATTCTTTTTCTAGTTCTTTTAATTATAGGGTTAGATTGTTTAATTAAGCTTTTTCTTGTTTCTTGAGGTAGGCCTGTATTGCTATGAATTTCCCTCTTGGACTGATTTTGCTGTGTCCCATATATTTTGAGTCGTGTTTTTATTTTCATTTGTCACCAGGTATCTTTTGATTTCTTCCTTAATCTTATTTAAAACCCATTCATTGTTTAGTAGCATGTTATTTAGCCTTCTTGTGTTTGTGTATTTTCTAGTTTTTTTCTTGTAATTGATATCTAGTTTCAGTTCATTGTGATCAGAGAAGACGGTTGATATAATTTAAATCTTCTTAACTTTCTTGAGACTTCATTTGTGTTCTAACATGTGAGCTATCCTTGAAAATGTTCCATGTGCACTTGAGAAGAATGTATATTTTGCTGCTTTGGGGTAAAATGGTCTGAAAATATCTATTAAATCCATCTGTTCTAGTGTATGATTAGACCCATTGTTTTCTTGTTGATTTTTTTGCCTGGAAGATCTGTCCATTGGTGTCAATGGGGCATTAAAGTCTCCTACTCTGAGTGTATTACTATTGACCTCTCCTTTTATGTTGGTCAATAATTGCTTTATGTATGTAGGTGCTCCTATGTTGGGTGTATATATGTTTACTATGGTTATGTCCTCTTGATTTATCAATCCCTTTATTATTATGTAATGCCCTTTTTTATTTCCTATTATAGCCTTTGTATTAAAGTCTATTTTATCTGATACAAGTATTGCTACCCCGGCTTATTTTTATTTCCCTTTGCATAAAATATCTTTTTCCATTCCTTTACTTTCAGTCTATGAGTGTTGTTTGATTTGGAGTGGATCTCTTGTAGACAGCATATGCATAGGTCTTGTTTTCTTATCTATTCAGTTACCCTATGTCTTTTGAGTGAAGCATTTAATCCATTTAAAGTGATTACTGATAGGTACATTGTTCTTGTCATTTTATTATTTATATTTGTTATTTCTATTTTCTTTTTAACCCCTTCTCTTTTTACAGAAGACCCTTCAACATTTCTTGGAATGCTGGCTTGTTGGTGATGAATTCCTTAAGCTTTTTTTCTGGGAAGCTCTTTATCTCACCTTCCATTTTAACTGAAAGCCTTGGTTGTATGCTATGGATTTTTGAACGTTGATTTTGTATCCAGAAACTTTACTTATGGTTTCTAGTAGTGTTTTTGTGAAGTCTTTAGGGTTTTCTAAATAGAACATCATGTCATCTGCAAATAGTGACAGTTTGACTTCTTTGTTTCCTCTTTGGATGCCTTTTATATCTTTCTTTTGTCTGATTGCACTTGCTAGGACCATCAATGTTATATTGAATAACAGAGGCAATAGTAAACAGCCTTTTCTTGTTCCCAATCTTAGAGGAATGGTTTCAGTTTTTTCACCTTTAAATATAATGTTGGCTGAGGGTTTGTCATATGTGGCCTTTATTATGTTGAGATGCTTTGCTTCTATTTCAATTTTGTTAAGAATTTTGATCATAAATGGGTGTTCTATCTTGTCAAAGGCTTTTTCTGCATCTATTGATATGATTATATGATTCTTATGTTTTCATTTGTTTGTGTTGTAAATCACATTAATCCATGTGCATATGTTGAACCATCCATGTGCCCTTGGGATGAAGCCCACTTGATCATGGCATATAATCTTTTTAATATATTGCTGTCTTCGGTTCACTTAGATCTTATTTATGATTTTTGTACTCGTGTTCATGAGAGATGTTGGTCTGTAGTTCTGTTTTGTTTTGTTTTGTTTCGTTTTTTCTTTGTTGTTGTTGTTATCCTTACCAGATTTTGGTATCAGAGTAATACAGTCTCATAAAATGAGTCTTTGATTTTTTGGAAGAGTTTGAAAATAGGTATTAAATCTTCTTTGAATGTTTCATAGAATTCCCTGGTGAAGCCATCTGGTCCTGGACTTTTATAAACATTTTGGGAAGTTTCTGTTGATTGTTTTCATTTCCATACTGCTGATTGGTCTATTTAGATTTTCCAGTTCTTCTTGATTCAGTCTAGGAATGTTGTATTTTCCTAAGTACTGGTCCATTTCTTCTAGGTTATTAAATTTGGTATTATATACATTTTTTATAGTATTCTTGTATAATCCTTTGTATTTCTGCAGTGTCAGTCATAATTACCCCTCTTTCATCCCCAATTTTGTTTACTTCTATCCTGTTTTTTCTTTAATGATTTTAGCCAGGGGTTTGTCAATTTTATTAATTTTCTCAAATAACCAACTTTTTGTTATATGTATTGTTTCTATTGTTTTCTTTTTATTGTTTGCTTTGTTTTCAGTTTCATTTATTTCTGCTCTAATTTTGATGACTTCTTTTGTTCTGGTGACTTTAGGCTCCTTTGTTCTTCCTTTTCTAGTTTTTTTGTTTTTTTTTTTTTTTAAGATGAAGCATTAGGTTAGTTATTTGGGCTCATTCTTGTTTTTGGAGAAAGGCCTGTTATAATGTGGACTTTCCTCTTATGACCACTTTTGCCGTGTCCAAAAGTTTTGATATGTTGTACTATCATTATCATTTGTTTCTTTGTATCTCTTGATCTCTTTTTATTTCTTCCCTGACCCAGTTATTCTTCAGTAGCATGTTATTTAATCTCCATGTATTTGTAGTTCTTTCTATTTCTTTTTTCAGTTGATCTCTAGTTTCAAAGCATTATGATCAGAGAATATGGTTGGTATGATTTCAACCCTCTTCTATTTGTTGAGGCTATCTCTGTGTTCCAGTACATGATCAATTCTTGGGAATGTTCCATGTGCACTAGAGAAAAATGTATAAACAGCTATTTTGGGATTGAAGGCTCTGTAAATGTCAAATATGTTCAGTTGGTCTAATGTGTCATTTAAGGATGTTGTTTCCTTATTGTTTTTCTGTTTGGATGATCTGTCCATATTCGACAGTGGAGTATTTAGATCTTCTACAATTAAACTATTTTGGTCTGTTTCTCCCTTTAGTTCTGGTAGTAATCGGTTTACATATTTCAGGGCTCCCTTATTGGCAGCATAGATACTGAGAAGCGTTATGTCTTTTTGATGCATGATTTCTTATATCTTTATGAAGTGCCCCTTGGTATCTACTTTTTTATTTTGAAGTCTATTTTGTCTGATATTAGTACTGCTACTCCCGCTTTTCTCTGAATACCATTTGCTTGAAATATCATTTTTCATCCTTTCACTTTGAATTTATATTTGTCTTTGGAACTTAGATATGTCTCCTGGAGGCAGTATATGGTTGGGTTTTGTTTTTTGATCCATTCTGCAACTCTGTGCCTTTGTATTGGTGAGTTCAGTTCATTTACATTTAGGGTGATTATTAAAATATGAGATCATTTGACTACGGCTTTCCGGTAGCTTGGTGTTTCCATTGCTTGCTTGTCCTTGTGTTTACGTGTTTTTTGTTTGTTTGTTTTATTGTGTTTTGTTTATATTTGGGTTGGCTTTTGTGGGTCTTCCCTCTGATTCTTTGTGTTTTATGTTATATACTTTAGTTCTGAGTCTTTGGTGTGTAGTTACCATTACGAATATGAAAAGGATAGTTACATATATACAATCATCCATCTTCTTTTGTGAATTTGAATCTTTGAATCCCCCCATTTTTAGTCATTGTTATCTCAATTTGTTCCTATGTATGCTGAGTGTTCATTATTATCTTGCTATAGCAATTCTCTTATTATTTAAGCTTATGATGCCCTGTTCTTAGTAATGATTGCACAGCTCTGCTTCTATTTGCCTGACAATCACTTTACTTCTAATTATGTTTTTTTTCTTGTTTTGTTATTTTGTTTTAGATGAGCTGACACCTTTCAGTATTTCCTGTAACATAGGCCT
Organism: Macroglossus sobrinus; assembly: GCA_004027375.1. Classification (NCBI taxonomy): domain Eukaryota; kingdom Metazoa; phylum Chordata; class Mammalia; order Chiroptera; family Pteropodidae; genus Macroglossus; species Macroglossus sobrinus. The sequence continues at coordinate 241,612 of PVKZ01002120.1, forward strand.
CGTAGTGAAGAATTTCCTCAATTTTTGTATGTCTGGAAAAGTCTTAATTTCTCCTTCATATCTAAAGGAGAGCTTAGCTGGATGCATTATTCTAGGCTGGTAGTTTCTTTCTCTTAATAGTTTAAATATTTGATTTTATTTTTTTTCTAGATTGTAACATTTGCGCTGAGAAGTCTGAAGATAATTTAATGGATTTTCCTTTATAAATTACCATTTTCTTCTGCCTGGCTGCCCTGAACATTCTATCTTTGTCATTGATTTTTGAATACTTTAATACAAGGTTCCTAGGTCCCGGCTCCTTTTCATCGCCCTTTATAATGCCCATCATTCTTACATCCACTCTCTTGATGGTATCAGCTAGTTCTTGTATTTCTTTTCATGATTTTTTATTCTATGGTTTCTCTCTTCTTTCTTCTAATTTATTTCTAGATTTCTGTCTTTGAGATCACTGATCTTTTCCTCCATTTGGTCAACTCTATTTCTCCAGCTTGCTATTTCATTTTTTATCTCTTGCAGTGTGTTCTTCTTCATCTCCAGTAGTTCTATTTGGTTCCTTTTGAAGGGTTCGATCTCCTTGCTCTATTCATCTAGCTGTTTTCCAATTCCTAGAATTGTTTCTATGACTCATTTCGGAAATCACTGAGTTTTTTCAGAAGTACCATCCTGAATTCTCTGTCATTTAAGTTGCATACATATTTCTATGTTTGTAAGCTTATTTTCTGAAAAATTTATTCTTTGTTTCTGAGATGCCTTGTCACCTTGGTTGTTCATGGTGTTTAATGGATTATTTCTCTATCTGGGCATTAATGGAAGTATAGTCTGCTGTTTTTCCAGAAAGAAGATTAAATAAAGGTCTCTCTTTAGCTTGTTGCAAAAAAGGAGGTTTTCTTTTGGTTTCCAGTGGGTAGCATCTAATCCTTTTAAATTTCTGCTTTATATAAAACCTAAATAATGTCATTTTTATTCTCTTGTAGATATTTAATAATACTTGCTACCCTCAGTTTCAGTTGTCATTGTGAATGATAGTCTTGGAAGTGTTTGCTCAGATTTTCCTGGGGGTCCGCATAGTTCAGTCTCGGAGTGCAAGCGGGGAGGGCCCTCTAGGATGGGTGTTAGTGTCTGTTGGTCATCCTTAGTTTTGCAACTGGGGCTGGTAAAAATCAAATGTTATTTCTCTGAAGTCCTTGCCCACTTATCTGCTTTCTGCTCTGATGCCTGGGCCCTGCTGAAGTCTTCGTGGAACTCAGAGCACTTCAAGGCATAACTGTTCATGAAAGTTGCCACACTTTCACCCCTCCTCCTCCTCTTTGAGGGAGCTCCAGTGATTCTGAGAGGCAGCTTTTTTATTTCTTTCAGTTCACTGCCTGACACCCAGCATTCTGACCTATCGTAGCTCTTATGTGCAGATCCCATGCTCAGCAATGTTGGTGTGCAGTTTGAATGTTTTTTGTTGAGTTTTAAATGTTTGGCTTATTGTTGTTTCAAGGGAAAAGATCTGAGGATGTCTCTCACTACACCATGTTTCCCAGAATCTGCTAAGTCATTTTTAATGATCACTCATTCTACCTTTTATTGATCTGGTGTCCAGGTCCAATGAGGACCAGCTCTAGAAAATCTTGTGAGAGACTCAAAGCATGCATCATGAAAGCCCAGGACCTAACCAGAAGGAAGGTGATACCAGGAAGCCAAAGGTCCTGCACTTTCATAGCTTTCAAAGAAAAATATTTTTATTATGAATCCCTTTAATTGTCTCAGAGGCAGCTGACACCCCAGAATCTTGAAGTACATAATAAAGTACAGGTCAGTCTACAGTGGTCTTGAGTAATCATACCCTTTTCACTCGCTTTCATATTTATATTCCAAAGGAAACAAGATGGAGAAGACTACCTGCTCTCTATTAATCTTGAACTTGCTTAAATAAAAGGATTTTTTTAATCTCTAATATTTTTAAGACCTTGGTCTTTTATTTTTTTGTGAGTTTTATTTCCTATCATATTTGGCCCCAGTAGGGGGAGATGGTAAACACCACCTTGAGAAGAAAGTTGTGATACAGGGTAAGTTCCTGTAAGACAGCAAAGAGTAGAATACAGATCTTTAGGCTCCAGAAGAGAAACTGAAAGAAAGAGGGAAAAAAGGAAAGACAATTCTCTCCTCTATTCCTTCCTCTCTCTACTCTACTTATGTGACCAAATCTGGAACAGGATCCCAAATTTTGGAAGAATAAGAGAAAAATGAAGCTTGTTTTGTGCTTCCCCAAACACAGATGGAAAACTTTCAACAGCGCTTAGGGAATCACCACATCCAACATGGCACCACTCTGGCCATAGATAGGAAATGAAAATGACATAGCAGGTCAGAAGAGGGTAAAGGCCACCTTATTTTTTCTAGAGCCAGGATTGGGATAGCAGAGATTCCTCAGGGTCTTATGGGTATAGAGAAGGTCACCAATAGGACACAGACAGACTATGACTGCCAGGCTCAGGGGGCAGCCCACTGGGATGCAAGAACCCCACGCAGAAGCTGTGAAGTGGACCACACACTAGGGAGTGGAGGAGGGCAGGTTTCCAACTCAGGGATGCTACAAAGTAAGGTCAACCCCATGCCTAAAGACTCTGAAGTCAAAAACTAGACTGCTAGCACCAGTGGCAAGATGGAGGAGGACACCAGCACATGAAGCCAGTACAGAACCAACAAAGAGCTTTGCTATGTTCTGTTAGTCATCACAGGATAAAAGTACAAACCCCCAAACCAGACTTGGTCATTCTCACCTGGTGAACAATAGTACCAGAAGCCCAGTTTTAGATAAATCCAACTACATCATACTGGAGATCTGTGAGGGGCACAATGACAACAAGCAGATGTGAACTTTTGTACAGAGCTTTTGTACATAGCTTTTGTACAATAATATTTAATGTGAACTGAATCAAAAAAGGATTTGCCCCAATACTCAAATGACCTTTGAAGAACTAAGTTGAAGCTGGTCTTTACTTCCTGAAGACACATACTAGCTGCTTTATCCATATTTCTCTCATTGGAAAGAAATGACAGAGGAAGGAAGCATTTATTCAGCAAGCCCTATCCCTTTGCAGCAACCTTACAAGGAAAGCAGTATATTCCAGGATGATAAGTAGTCTTATCCAAGAATACGTGAGTAAATGGGAAATTAAAAATCTAAATACAGGATATTTTTTCTATCTATTGCCCACAACCAGGTATTAGAGGCTAGAAGTGTTCAAAGTTTCATTCACAAACCATCAAGCTCTCATTTATTTATTATTTCAAGTGCTCCTTCACTGCAGAGGGCTCCAGAAATAAACAGCTTGTTCCTAAAAGAAGATCACATGATAACACAGTGACTATTCAGACTCAAGTATTGAACCTAGAAAATCAATTTTATGATTATAATTGATTGTACTATATATTAATTGAAAACTATAGGATAAAATTATCTAACCCCTCCTCATCTTTTATCATAGCAGCATTGTGTCAAGAGGAGAGATTTAAGATTGGGTTTTTTTTTTGTAATTAACATTGACATAACTTACCTAAATCTTCCCAAACAGTTTACCCTGAAGGAAAAAGCAAAGATCACTTAGTTTTGTCGGAGGATTCTTTGCTTTCCCTGAGGCCTAAGCTACTTATATTAGTGCAGAATGACCCAACAGAAGTGAGTCCTCTAACCCCATTCAGCTCTAGCCACCCTCATTCTCTACTGTTTTGCCCCACAAAGTTTCTCCAAGCCCCCAAAGGGAGAAAGTAGTGCATGAAAAGGGAAAAGCAATGTGCTAGTGGCGTACACCACTCCAGACATGTTTAGGACAGTGTGGTTTCACCCTCCCTAAACCGGTTGCTTGTTGGTCACAGTATCACAGGCCATCCAGCTAGTCCTTTACAGAGCCAGATAAAAGGTCTTCATAGTGATATGAGATGGAGGTCTCTGTGCTTTTCTGTAGAACTGGAAGAATTCATCCAAAGGATGATAATAAGTTATCTCACTCTCTCCTCTCTCAGGCTAAGACAACCTAACACTGGAGGAGCAAAATAAGAAAGTTGCTTTAAAATAGTCTTATAAACAACTTTTCATGAAAGTGGTAAAAACAAGTTCGAACAAATCACTGGTATAACTACTCTATTATGTGATTGCAGAAAAATAACTTTAATATTATTTCTAATTCCCTGTACAAGTTTGGAGAACAGCATAGAAGCAGCTCTACCAATTTTAGCCAGGGAAGGGGAGGTGGCAGGGGCCCAGGGCTGCCTCGAGTTCCCTATAGTAGAGCTTGGCATTGGGCTGCCCCGGGTTCCCTGTGATAGAGCTTGGACCCATCCTGTGAAGTAGTGCTGATGGCACTGCTGGGGTTCCTGGAGTACCTACAGAAGTTAAAGACTTCTCCCATCAATATCTGTCATGTTCCTGATCTTAGAGAAAAAGCATTCAGCTTTTCAACATTAAGTATGATATTAGCTGAGTTTGTCATATGTGGCCTTTATTATGTTGAGGTACTTTCCTTCTATACCAATTTTATTAACTGTTTTAATCATAAATAAATGTTGTATCTTATCAAATGCTTTTTCTGTAAGACAAGGATGCCCACTCTCACCACTCTTATTCAATATTGTATTGGAAGTTTTAGTTAGAGCAATCAAGCAAGAGAAAGAAATAAAAGACATCCAAATTGAAAATGAAAAAGTCAAATTGTCACTTTTTGCAAATGACATAATTCTCTATTTAGAAAACCCTAAAAACTGTACCAAAAACTATTAAAAACAATAAGCAAACATAGTAAAGTTGAAGAATACAAAAATCAATGTACAAAAACTCATTGCATCGCTATACACTAATAATGACATTACAGAAAAGGAAATTAAAAAATTATTTTGTAATTGCAACAAAAAGAATAAAATATTTAGAAATAAACTTAACAAAGCATATTAAGGAGCTATACACTGAAAACTACAAGGTATTATTAAAAGAATTTAAAGAAGACACAAAGAATTAAAAAGATATTCTGTATTCATAGATTGGAACAATCAATAGTTAAAATTGCCATATTACCCAAAACAATATACAAATTTAAAGCAACTCCCATCAAAATGTCAATGGTAGTTTTTAAAGAATAGAACAAAAAGTCATCAGATGGAATCACAAAAGACCTCGAGTAGCCAAAGTAATCTTGAGAAAAAGAACACTAACTGGAGGTATCACACTGCCTGACTTCAAATTATACTACAAAGCAACAATAATCAAAACTAGATAGTATTGGCAGAAAAACAGACACACAGGCCAAAAGAACAGAATTGAGAGCCCAGAAATAAACCCACATATATATGGGCAAATAATTTTTAACAAATAAGCCTAAAACATACAATGAAAAAAATTAAGTCTCTTTAATAAATGGTTCTGGGAAAATGGAAATCCACATGCAAAAGAATGAAACTAGATTGCTGTCACCATACACCAAAATTGACTCAAGAAACAAGAAATGGCATAGAAGAAAACATAAGTACTAAACTCATGGACCTTGGTTTTAGAGAGGATTTTATGAATTTGACCTCAAAGGCAAGGGAAGTAAAAGCAAAATAAATTAATAAGACTACATCAAACTAAAAAGCTTCTGCATAGCAAGAGAGACCAACAAAACAAAAAGGCAACAAACTGAATGGGAGAAGATATTTGCAAACAACACCTCCAATAAGGAACTAATATCCAAAATATATAAAGAATTCATACAACTCAACAAAAAAATAAATCCAATTAAAAATGGTCAGACGACCTAAATAGACACTTCTCTCAAGAAGGCATGCAAACAGACAACAAATATATGAAAAGATGCTCAACTTCACTAACTATTATGAAAATACAAACCAAAACCACAATGAGGTGCCACCTCACACTTGTTAGAATGTCTATCATCAACAAGACAAGTAATAACAAGTGTTAAAGAGGATGTAGGGAAAAAGGAACCCTCACACACTGCTGGTGGGAATGAAAATTGGTACAGCCACTATGGAAAACAGTATGGAGATTCCTCAAAAAATTAAGAATAGAATTACCATAGGACTTAGCAATCTTTTTTCTGGGTATTTATTCCCAAAATTTAAAAGCATTTATCTACAAAGATATATGCACCTTGATATTCATTGCAGTATTATTCAAGGTGGTCAATACATGGTTGTCAATCCCAAAGTGCCCTTCAATAGATGACTGGATAAAGAAAATGTGGTACATATTTATCATTCAGCCATAAGAAAAGGTGAAATATTGCCATTTGTAACAACATGGATGAATCTTGAGAGTATCATGCCAAGCAAAATAAGTCAGACAGAAAAAGTTGAGAACCATATGATTCCACTTATTTGTGGGATATAAAACTGAAAGCAAACAATAAACAAGACAAACAATTAAAACTCATACACACAGACAATAGTTTACTGGTTACCAGAGGGAAAGGGGAGAGGAGGGAGATAGATAAGAATAAAAGGGGTTAAATATATAGTGATTAAAGAAAACTTAACTTTTGGTTGTGAACACACAATGCAATACAAATGACATATTATTAAATTGTACACTTGAAACATTTAATTTTATTAATCAATGTCACCCCAATAAATTTGATTAGAAAAAGTGGTTCAGTCACCACAACCACTTAAAAATATGAAAAGATTTGTCCTGCTGGAGTAAATTTTAAATAAAATATTTAAATAAGAAAAAATCTGCTTTATAAACATAATAAATGGCTTTATAAACGTAATTCTATTAACAGAACTTTCTTTAAGAATTTTCCATGGATAGTCAACAACCTTTGAATAGAGAAAATTTTAAAGAATTAACATTCTTGGCTCAAGAATGTTAGGTTTGATTTGCATTTGTATAGTCAGGAGTGCTTATTCATTTAGGGCAAAGTCTCAGAGAATGTCAGTGAAAAATTCTACAGCAAAACATTCTGAGCTGTTTTCAGGAGTAGATTATTTTAGGAATGTTGTATATTTGAGGTTGCATTGCAGAGAAATACATAACCCAGAGCTTTGGGGGAACAGAACTTGATATAGAGTGAGTATTCTAGTGTTCTTCCTCTCAGATCCACTTCCTGAATAGTGTCTCTTGAGGAGTATGTGTGAGCATCTCAATAAGGAAAGGCAGGGACAGCTTATTCATCTCAGTATCCACAGCACTTAGCAATATGCCTAACACATAATAGGTGTTAGAAAAAAAATAAATGAATAAATGACTGGATAAGCAACCTAAACTTTGATTACTCCACCTGTAAAATGAGGGACAACAAATAAAAATACAGGCCCTGCCAACCTCATAGGATAACCGTGAACATCAGGAATTAGGACAAGTCTACATTTATTATTGTGTCTTCCAGGAAGCCTCTTCAGATCTACTCCTTCCTTACCCCCTACTCTGCTTTTGAAATAAGTAAGTATTCTGTTATATGACTTACTCATTGAGGGATATGTCTTTGCTCACAGACTCTACATACTTGAAGGGCAGGGATTTGCAATGTTTAATTCTGTATTGTCATGCCTGCTACAGGTGTTCAGGGGTTGATATTAAATGGGTCTCAAAGAGTACACCATAAGAACATCTCTCTGAGCCTCAATCTTGGTGGTTATGTGCTGCTGAATCCCTTGAACGTTTGAGCATCAGTAGTAACTAATTTGCACCTGAGCAACAGGGATAAGAAATTGGGAAATGTCAGGTGCATGAAGAAGTAAATGTGGAGTGAGGAACAGTGGCCCAAGATGCATGTAGAATGAGGCCCTAGAGTTGCGGGGTGGGGGCGGGGAGGGGTGCAGCTTCAGTGCTAAAGAAGATTAAGCTGACTGCTGGGCAAGGGTGGAAGTGCTCAGGCTATTAGCATCCCAACTTCTTATCATTAGCACCTATTTCCTTCAACTGCTAAGAAGATCTGTGCTCCCTGGCTGTTAGTGGAGGAGCTTGTCAAGATGAGAAATCCACTCAGAAATATTTTACACCTTACACACAGTTGGCTCATTCACAATGTAATGGTGTGAAAAGCAGGCGCATTCCAGCACTGTCCAGGCATTGTACAGCTGTTTGTATAACTCTCGACAAGCTCCTTACATTAACTTGATTTTCACAAAAGGAAGATGGGAGGAGGAACCTTTATCAAAGCAAAAGATGCCTTAAGATATTGATCATCTTCAGCAGGAAAAGGTATTTCCAGTCTCATGTTATATTTTTCAAGAGAAAAACTCTCTTGTTTTAAAGGCATTAGTAATCTGCATGGCCAGATAAAGGAATCTTCAGCATCAGAGTTGGCTAATTCAAGGTACTTGTAGCACAAACCTTCCCTTCTGCATCCATGATTGACATTGTTACTAATTACAGCATACCAAGACTAGTAGGCTCAGAATTCTCAACATCAGGCTCAGACTGTCATTCTAATCAAAGGATATTCATTATTGAGACTTATCACTGCTATTCTAAATGTCTCAGGATCTAGCCTGTTGGCCTGATCTTCTGCTGCTTATGTATTTAGTATTTTTTCTACCCCTTCTTCTGGTAACAGAACCCTTATTTACTTCAAGGAACCACACACCATCACACCTCCACATTAAGTAGTTCAAGGGCAATAATCACATTCTTGTCTTTGGATATGTGTACATGAGCTAGGCCTAACAAATTAGAGCATTGAATTCTCTCAGCAACAGAGATTAGACTAGGGATGCTAATGGGCTCTAACATAGTCACAAATGACTCCATCTCATGGCAAACCAGAACTGTCAGGAAATGGGAATTTATTTCACTTCTGGACCTGAGTAATGAAATGTAAGCCTAAAGTCACAGAGAAAAATCCCGCCTAAGGATAATATCAAGTCAGGGATCATCAGAGATGAGTAGGACAAATGATTTGTGTTCTTGTGAGCTATGGCATCATTTGCTTCTCTGTCTTCTGATGTTTTTGAACCTAGATATACCTCTGTACTTTTCAGTTTTTTGAGGAAATGAAATCTATTTTTTAAAAAGCAACTCGAGCCAGCTTGAGTTGATTTGCTATCACTTATAACTGAAGTGGTCCCAATTGATACAAGCATACTCTTCAACAGGATGCTTTTCTTTGTTAGTAATGGACTCCAGGAGTAAGATGATATAAAATTGTTAGGATCTACCTTAGATGAGGTGAGTCAGAGAAGAAAATTTCCGAGAGACCAGCTCCATGTGCTCTCCACACACAGAATGTTAGAGTCCTGCTCACACACGTTGCTCTCAGAGTAAGCTGTCATAGACGGGTGGTTACAGAAAATGGAGGCCTTTCAGAGGGTGCCTCAGAGACACCAGTTGTGGTCCAACAACTAGACACAACCAAAGCTTCAGGGATAAGTAGATACCATGGCTTTGATTCATCAACTCATCCTCCACAGACACAAGGTGAAAAAACAAGCTCAGGACCTGACCACTCTGAGCTACTAACCCTAGCCTACTGCTTGAACCACATTTCATTCTCCTCCTGAAGTTCCTAGTTCAGCTTTTCCTTGTACCTTTCATTTTCTTTCTTTTTTCAACCTTTCATTCTCATCTTCCTGCCTATCATTGTAGTTCCCGATATCAATAATTTAGATTCTCCTTCCAACTCTGTAAATGTAGAGTTTGGAGCAGCTGTGGGATTACCTTCTTTGGTGAAAATTCTCACTGAGCTTAATCTAGTTTCTTAAAAGAATCTTGACACAAGATCCACTATTTTTAAATTTATTTTGGAGTCTTTTATTTCTGCATATAAAGGTAGATTGGGGTTTCCCTAGACATCAGGAATCCTTGATGATACAGTTAAATTTTCTTCTGACAGCTGAATCAGAATCTTTTTCCTTATTATTATAGAAGCCATAATACCAACATTCTCCATGCTGGTGTAATATTGAGGATTAAAATATTAATCATAAAAAATCATGTATGCATTATTCATGATTCAGGCATTCTGGGTATAGATGCCAGGAAAGTACATATATTTCAAATGTTAAATTCTTATTCTTTTCCAGAGACCTCACATGTCAGCCATAATACCAAAGGGGCACTTGGGCTCATTTCTCAGCATATGCCAAGATAAAAGAATGCGATTTAGCCCCGACCGTTAATAACAGATGCCTCCTTCTTGGCACTTTGTTAAAACTTTCTAACAAACACATGTGTCCTGCTCACTCTTTGGCTCTAGCACTCATCTGACTTTCACTTCACATTTCATGCCCTAGAGAAAATACATCAGTGAGAAAAATATTTCAGTGTTTCAATAAATGAAAACAACTCAAAAATTTCATAGAGAATTATTTCCTTTAGAGGCTTTCACAGAATCTTTAGAAATTTATTAATTTTTAGAAACTGGGTTCCACCAGATTAAAAAACAGACTGTATCATTTTTCTGTCCTTGGAAACCACCTTTTAAAGCAAGAATATTGATGAAACTATCTCTAGTAAGATTAGACGTTTGCCCAATTTAAGGTATTTTCTTTATCTCCTTTCTAAACTCCCAAATAGCTAGTTCGTAGAAATCCTCCTTCTTTCCTCTATAGCCACTTCACTTTTCTCTCACAAGCCTAAACATGTTCTCCTTTCCAGGTCCTTTGAGTAGAATATTGTCTGTTGGTATTTGCCACAAATTCTACTATCCTAAGTTCTCCCATATGGCACAGGATCAGAAGGCCAGAAATCATGTTTCCCAGACATTTTAGTCAGCATGGTTCCTTTTTCAAATTTTCCATTGAGAAGCACTTCCAAAAGATTTGGAAGGAGGAAATAAGCAGAGCTATCATTGCTCTAACAGCAGGCTGACATGAGGCTTTGACAGATATCAAGCAGGAGGCTATGCAGCAGCTTCTAGAACCTGTCTTACAAATCATGTCCTTTGGTTATGATCCTCTGAGATTTCCAAAAGCTATATGTGCTCATCTACCTGAATCTGTTGAGTTCTGAGTAAGGTCATGAGTCTCGGGGCAATGTAAGGTTGTGAGGATGGAACTTGAGAATATCTACATTTTCTTATAAGTGAAATGCCTAGGTAAGGATGTTATGAAGTGTCTATGCAGAGGAAGACTGACCTCTCCAGAGGGAAAAGGGGAGGCCTCTTCTGATAAGAAAGGCTCAGCACAGAGTATAGGTTTGAAATGTCAGCTTAATCAAAATTCAAGCAAATGCTATCATTCTGATTCTCAAGTTCTGCTCTTTCTCAATCAGTGCTCTAACTCTTATATTTAAAAAGTGGTTAAGCTATAATGTCAACTTGGGTTATAATACTACAACCTGTGGGATCAAGCCATGCCTAGAAGGAGAGCTGGTCACAGGTATAGATCTATATTGCTTCATGATTAGTAACCAATGGTTTGGCTATCTGGTTAAAGCCTTGAAAGGAGATGGATCAGAGAACTGGTGGCAAGGAGTCCTGGGGAAGAAGTACTGTGATAAACCTGTCAGAATGAGCACAGAGTGTGGAGATATTTGTATTCCATACAGCTCTTAACCAAAGGGAACCAACTGCAAAAGTTGGACTCAATAACTACGAAGAACAGTTAATCCATTCTAGACAACTCATCCTCTTTCCCCAGCTATCCCAGAGCTTATTCAATGGACTCCTGAACAGTGTTGCCAGGACATAGGTGGAAGTTTTGAATCAGTCATGTTGGCTGCTATGATTATCAAATGCTCTACCTGCCAAAATCAGAGATGAAAACTATGCTCACAAAAAGACACCATTCCCTAGAAAACAAGTTGGACACCTGGTGCCAGTTAAATTATATTGGGCCCCTTCTAATGAAGTGTCAGCTATTTGTCCTTACTATAATAGACTTACTCTGGATTTGGATGTGCCTTCTCTGTCCCTGATGCTTCTGCTGGACAACTATTCCTGAACCTATGGAGTGCCTTTGTTATTACCATAATATTTCTTCTATATTACATTGCTTCTCACAAAAAAAAAATATATAGTAATTTCATCAAAATAAATAAGACAATGGACTTGTGCCCTTGACATCTAGTCTTCTTGACTTTATCCTCATTATGCAGACATAGCTGACATTCTAGAAAATTGCAGTGAAGTGTTAAAAACTAAGTATGACACTAGCTCAGAGACACCACTGTTCAGAGTTGGGAAGCAATCCCCTAAAATGCAGCATATGTTCTGAACCAGTAACCAATAAAAAACTCTCTCTCTAATAGCCAAACTATAAAGGTGGAAAATTCAAATTTGAAAGCAGGAGGTGCCACCCTCACTGTTACTTCTATAACCAACTAGCAAAAATTTTCTTCACATCTCTACAACTTTGAAGTCTGCTAGTATAGAGCTCTCTTTCCCCAAAGCATTGTGTGAATGTTTTCACACAGTGATTGTGCCATTGAACTTTAATTTGAAAAGGCTACATGGCCATTCTCAGCTCTTCCTTCCACTAAACTGACAAGCAAAGAAGGAGATTATTATAGCAACTTTAATGACATCTTCTGATTATCAAGAAGAAATAGAGCTGCTGTTAAACAATGAGAGTAGAGAAGAATATGTTGAGAATCTATAGTATGCTTTGGGTAGCCATCTGGTAATTATATGCCTAATGGCAAAAGTTATTGTAAAACTACAACAACCCAATGAAGTCAACACCACTAAGGATACAAACTCTTTAAAAGTAAAGATCCAAGTCATCCTATCAGATAAAGAACTATGATCAGCTAAAGTATTGGATAAAGGGAAGACAAAGAGGACGAAGGGAATTTTGAAAGGATGGTGAAAAAATAAATTACAGATGTCAAGGATGCCCTCATAACCATAGCTGTAACAGCTATGCATATCCCTTGGTTAATATTTATATAGTTGTATATGTTAACCAATTTTCTTTTTCACCTATTAAATTATTTAATCTTATAATTTAGTCTTTAAAAGTTAAGATATTAAAGGAGTATTATGACTGATAGAGAAGGGCCAAGAGCATTCCTCAGTGTCAGGTACTAAGACTGCTATGACTTTGTTTCTCTTATTTCATGGAGAGAGTGAAAGCATAGTTGTAATGAGAGATCATTTTATTGGTATTAGGTAGAAGCATATTATGTCTCTTATTATTGTTTTTTGGGGGGTTTAAACATAAATGGATGCCAAAGTGGCAAAGAGATAATCTGTTTTAGATGACAGCAATGGCATTCAACACCTTTCTGTTCTCTTAACCTCTACCTTGCAGTACAAGGTCTACGTATCTGAGGAGCACATTTCCAACTTTTTTTAAAATATGGTTCCCATTAATATTGTGAAATGTTAATGAGATTGGGAAGACAAAATAGTAATATGGAGCAGTCAAGTAGTCTTTGATTATCAGGACACGTGATTTTGTTACCAGCTCCCAAGTGACCCTGAGCACAGAATGTGAATTCTTTATCTCTGGCATTTAGTGAAAACTTAGAAAGTACTCTTTTGACTATATGGATGAATAAATAAATAACTAGATCAATATATAAAAGGATAGATGGATGAAAGGATTGATGGATGGATGATGGATAGGTGAGTGGATAGATGAGTGGATGAGTAGATAGGTAGGTGAATCAAAGTATGGATGAAAAAAAGTTGAGTCAGAGGACATACACAATACATTTAAGGAATTTGAAGTCCAATGCAAAATTTAAATAAAAAATAAGCATAGAAGGATCACTTGATAATTTTGCTTTTTTTTAAATATACATAGAGAACATATAAAGTTAAATAAGAAATCTCACTAATTCTAATTTGCTAGAGAGAATGGTAATCACTATTAATGTAAATTCACTATTAATCACTATTAATGTAATGTAGATGGTACAATGTAGGCTCTTTTTTTTTTTTAAGAAAGAAAAGCCTTGAGTCTTCCTCCAAAGAGAGTTAGGAAAGATGGGATTGGGGGAATCTGTCTACTAACTTTTATATATCATTACTATTTAGACACATTTTCTGTGTTGACATGAAATCTGAATAAACAGATTTGGGCTTTATAGAAGAAAGGACATTTTAGCCAGTAGAGACAAATAATTATGAATGTGGAAGCTTCTGTCTACCAGTAGCATTCATGCAGCAGCTAGATGGCTAGATATGGAAAATACTATAAAAAAAGATTCTTGGCCTGTGTGAAAGCTGAATAAAAGTTATAAGATCCTCTCCAGGTCCAACTTCCAAGCTTGCTTTCTACCCTACTGAGGTCAATTTGATACTTATAACTGGCCTAGATACAAAGGCTTATCTCCAAGAAAGTATGATGAAAGCTAGTAGGGGAGCTATTTTTGGATGAGGGGCCCATCCCAGCACTCCTCAATTCACAACACATAAGTATTGCCTTCTCTGCATATGCAGGAGGCAGGGTGATATGAAGAGCATCTGCTAAATAAAGCAGTTTAATTAATAAAGCAACTGTCAAATGCCTGCAATGCTAATTTCATCTAATTTTATTCTCACTTGATCCAAACAGGGAATCATCTCACCAAAGTAAAGTAGTTTTTAAATTATCCTTTAAGAGGTAGACAAGTGAAACACAAACCACAGTGAAATAAGGAGAATGCTGAAGGTTAAAATACCTAAAATTCAGAGTTTGTGCTTCTGACCCTTCTTTTCCAAAGATAATCTCAGCCTGCAGCACCCCAGAGGATAGAGAACAGTAGTGGAAGTGACGACTCCTTGTCCCAGACTGAAAATCCTTCTGTAAATTGTGTTCAGATTCAAATTCAAAGGTGTCCTGCTGAATAAACTCCCCAGCAAAACCAGTGTTCTTACTTTCTTTGATCTAACTGGGCCTCTGAATTTTTTAGCCACTAATTCTAAGACAGAAAAAGTAGGAAAGGTAATCTTGGCATAGATTCTGGTTTTGAACCAGCTTGGGTTTCAATCTCACCTGTGCTTCTGTCCAGCTGTGTGGACTTAGACAAATTGCTCAAATTCTCTGAGCTTTAGTTCTTCATCTATAAAGTGGGAACAATGTTTCTGCAACGTTCATGTAAAGATTAAATGAGATAGTATGTGTAAAGCTCTGAGTACAGAGTTTGTCACAGCAAGCTCTCACAAAAATATTACTTTACCCACCCACTAACCTTAAAATTATTGATAATATGAAAATCCAAAGTCTTTTATTTGTTCTCAAGTGTTAATAAGCACTTTTTCTCATTTTTAATTAGGATTTTGCATCTATAAAATGTTGTGGTTAATAACTGCAGGCTCATTAATTTATTCGCCAGACATCAATTGAAGGCCACAGACATATCAATTCATGTGACCCATGCTCTGACTCTAGAGATAATTGAGATGTGTCCTGCCCTCAAGGAGTCCATGTTGTTTCTTTACCTAGGCCAAGCAAAAAGTTAAATCTCTTAGTTATTGTCATAAGAGCCACATGGGGTTCTACTATCTCTAGACTTGAAACTGTTGGTGATTTCAGTGTGTTAGCATCTGGCCTCTGAGTCAAGGCCATGTTAAAGAATTCAAATGTAGTCATTGACTGTAGCCTATCAGTGTAAAAAAAAATTCTTTTTAACCAACCTAATAACTAAATAGAAGGGGTTTCTGGAATACATGTGTTACATAGATTTTCAACATGTCATGTCCATAGTCATTAAGCAATGTTACTATAGGGTGTTGGCAGAGACCTGAAAATGCAGAAGCTGAGCGACTCATTCATTTATTTCCCATTTGATAAGCATTTATTGAGCACCTCCTATGTGCCATACACTATGACAAGTGCTATGAAACAGAAAATACATGGTCTCTGTGCATGAAGCACTCAGAGTCCAGTGGAGTAGACAGAGAGAGATGCTGAAATGGATGGTGCAATGCCTTTGCTGCTGTGATGGTGGTTAGAGAACATAGAGGAGGGCTCTCCCCACAGGATGGGGGCCATCAGGAGAGGCATTGTGGAAACCGTAAAGTGAGCTGCATTTGGGATGCTGACCAGAGTGAAAGATGAAAGGTTTCTCAAGAATATAAACCAAGAGGCATAAAATAGGGCAAGACATTGAAATAATTTTCCAACATTGCTCTAAAGTCTAAATGCAAACTTGAGGCAAAATATAAAGCATAAAAATGGATAGAAGTCAGACCACTCACTTCCTCTAGACACCCTAAATGTGTGCTACAGTGTCTACAATAATTACAACCAGAAAAATCTGTCATCTTTTTCATTGGATGGCCCATAAATAAAAGGCTTGGATGACTATCAATGAGTGAGCCCTATATTTTTGGTTGGATCCTCACCTAGAAACTGGGAACCCACCCTGTGGTGTGGGGCAGGGGTCTTTTGCTTATCCTAGGCACTCAGCTTAAATCCAAGAAGTGTTTAATGCCTATTTTATCTGTGGCCTCACTAGAAGTAGTCTACCTGTACCAATTCTTTCTAGGGCTGCAATAGTCACCATTACTCCCTCCAACACACAGCTAATGTCTAGTCACTGGGTCACTCTCTTTGTGTTGCCCCTCTGGGCTCAGAGACCCCTACTATCTTGTTTCTTGGTCTGGTTTTCACCTGGATTGTCATTAGCAGCTTTTTGATGTCTCAGTGCATGTCCAGCACAGCTTGGGGGAGGGACAGAAAGGAGACAAAAGTGCAGGGAATTTGAGCCTAGAGTCTGATTCTCCTTTGCACTGTCCAGATGATGTCAGCATATGGCCATACAGAGCCCTTTGCAAATCAAAACCTCATTCTCCTAACAGGTAACATTATACCTTCCTGGAGGGCTTGTTGGGAAAGGCTACCACCCTGAGAGTCCTTGGGCAAAACTTGTCTTCTTTTCTTCCATAGTTCTAGTCCCTATTGATTATCTGGCAGATGGAGAAAAATTGTGAAATACTTATGAATTTCTAGATAATGTATGCAGAGTACCTGACAGGTAGTTCACATTGGGGAAGTATCCCTTTGTTCCCTGAAGAAGTTTGCACATCCTCCTAGTAATAACTCCACCCGGAGGAGTGCAGGTTGAACTAGAGAGAGAATGCTCTAAGACCTTCCTCCCAAGACCACTTTGTTCTCATCAGAGCCAGGAGATTGTGGAAAATCCCTTCCCAAAAAGCCCATCCATTCTCTCTACCAGAAAACTTTTCATTTGTTTTAGGTGTGGCACACAAATGAAATACACACCCCAGAAATTACAAACCTTCAGATCACCAACAGAGGTTTGCCCTGGGTTCTTATCTCCATCTGGCTGCACTCTTTAGATATAGCTTCAAGTTGTAGTTTAGCAATTAGATTAAAATGTGTTGAGTGAGTGAACAAGAGTAAACAAGCAACTAAACTTAAAACATTCATCAGCTGATTTATCATCTGTGAAAAAAAAAAAATCAGGCATTGCACTTGTACCAGCCTTGCCACATTATCTCATGAAGTGGTGACATAAGTGCCTTTCAATTCCATCTTTGACTGATGAGAAAACTGAGGCTCAGAGAGGCCATGCAGGCGATAAGCAGAAGAACCTGGCAGAGAACCTATACCTCCTGACTCCCACAGGTTCTTTCCCCTGAGTTCACAGAGCTGCTTCTACCAGCAGCACTAGGATTGTCTAGATATTGTTTAATTTTAGCCCATTGGAAAAGAAAACAGATTTATTCTAGAGTCAGTAGTTCTGCATATTATATGGATATCATTTTTCCCTTTCCATTTTAAAAATGACAGTAGGTGGTTTTCTGCAAGCTAAAAGTACTAGATCCCTGTTCAATAGGGAATCTTTTGTACAGAAGAATAAATATTTAAGATAGGGTATTTTTTCCCCTTAGAGCAGAGCTAAGCTGAGGCTAGGGATAAGTTATTATCTTCTTCATACACATTGGAAGAAGAGAATTTGAATCTAGATTCTTGGAAGAGTCAGATAACAGATGTTTCTTAATCCAGGTACTCAAATTTCAATGGAATGTAACTATTCTGTCTTAAAAGACAGATATAGCAATCCAGAAATATTATTATGAGGATGTAGAGAAATGGAATAGTGCAGATTGTACTTACATGGCAATGAAGATATATCAAACTATGCAGCAGAATACTATAAATTATGACTCCAGTGGGAGAAGAATTTTTTTTCCTGGAAGTATGGATGAATGACACTAATACCTCTGTGACTCAGGAAAGACAATGGGAACACTGATGTTACAGAAGAAAACACAGACATAAAAATCTAGTATAAACATTCGGGGCCAAGACTAAAGTGAAGGCAGAAAGGTTACTGTTGACAATGTTGATATAAAAATATCAATCTGCAATATAATTATATATAAAATGGTTGTTAACTTTTACAATGCCTATATATATTTATGTAATGTCAAAGCTTACACATCACCAGTCTTTACATCAACTTTTATATTGTCATTCTGAGAAAAACACTATATTTCCTAGAGCTTATTGTAAAATAATATAGAAGCTTCGGTCATAACCATCCTTCAAATGTATAAATCATGCCTCTGTGTGTAAATGGTGTGTGTGCTATGTACATGGGCATAAATAACTCATCTGAAATGGCCAGAGCAGCATTGTCAGTTTGACCTTTAGCAGAATCACCAAGAAAATATTACTACTGAATCCAAATACTTTACCTTGACCTCAGTTTGGGAATATAGAGAAAGAAAAATATGACCTAACCACTCCCTTTAGTATCTTCAGGCACTAAGAGGGCCTGGATCTCGTTAAGGAGGCTGAGTTTTAGTTCAGACCCACTGTGAGCTACTTTGGCAACTTTTAAGCAAATCAAGTGTTTACTTTACATCTCATCCATAACAAAGATTTGAGTGCACATGTAAGACAAAACCCAAAATCCCATGAAAAACTTTCTGAGATACCTAGCCAGAAATTGTGCATAAAAATAAGGTCTATTCCACTCAAAGAGGTAACTCGAGAAAGTTGGCACACTAATTCCAAAGATGAACTTGTCACAACCATTTGTAGACCTTGTCAGCTGCAGCTACTCTAACAGGCAGTACCCTACAAGGAAAGCAGCCCCAACTCTATCACCTATGGGGCTGAGTTTAAATTCTGACCCCATCACTTACCAGCTGTGTGACTATAAGCAGCAAGTCACTTAATTTCTCTGAGACTCCATTTCACAATCTATAAAATGAGAAGAGCATTATCCAACTAATGGTGTTGTAAGGATTGTTAGGTCCATGACTAGCACTGAGACTGCTATGTAGGAGATAATAGATGAATAGTTCTTCTTCCTTCCCACCTGAGTTCATTTATGAGTTGCACAAGGAAACAACCTTGTATCTACTTCTGTCCCACACATCAACCATGATGTATTGTTATGAGGATCGATGAGACACTAGGTGTGAAGACATTATGAATATCTCATTTATCACACAGAAAATACACATTCTCTGAGTAATTTTATATGGAATACTGTTCTAGGTGCAGATAAATGTATTGTGTAAATGTAGTAATAAGCATCACGCTATCACGGGGGTGACTTTTCGTGCTCTTCTCATCTTTCAGCTTTAGCCTATAAAGAAAGTAATGTATACTCTCTATGTGGAGTTCAGAAAAAGAGCTTCCACTAACTCTCTTCTCTGTTTTACTCTTCCCCATTAGAAGAGTAACAGTAAAGACACAGCTTTTCGAGAACTTACTTTGTGTTAGCCACTCATTTAAAGGCTCAAACATATTAACTAATTTAATTCTCACAACAACTGGCAGCAGATGGCACTATTACATTCTCATTTTACAGATGAGAAACTGGAGGCGGAGATCTCTGTATCACTTGCAGCAGGAGCTCATGCAGCCAGTAATTAATGAGTCAAAGGAGCCTTGGAGGGAAGGATGCAGCCATGTTTGTTTTGCAGACCCAGAGAACACTTATTTTACCAGCCTATGGCAAGAAACTGGAGCCAAAGAAAAGGGTCAGGTCTCCCTCAGCTACAGGCTTAGCAGGTGAGCTGAGTGACCAGCAGGTACATGTCTACAAGACAAGTTCAAGTATGCATGAACATGTCAGCAAGAAGCATAGAAGGGCCATTAGGAGGTGAATGACAGAGCTGAGACCCAAACCCTACCTTTCTGCAGTTCTGTCTCAGTAGGAGGGCATGGGGGAGCTTAAACTCTGTACAGCCAGATTAGCACTCGTTGTTAGACAACACCGCCTAGTGGCTAAACTCAGTGTCTGCTATCCAAATCCCAGCTGTGCAGCTCACTCCTCTCCTGGGGGCTATACTCAGGCTGGGGTGTAGAAACCACACCTTGCTTTAAACCTATACTCTGATCTGAATTTAGGGTTGACCTGAGCTTTGCTTTGGGGTTTCTGGAACTTGCCAAGGTTAATAAAGCAGTGTGTCATTTTCCTTTAGACAATGTACCACTCTAAACCCCTAAGAGTAAACAATTAGTTTGCTTTGGTACCTAAAAGATGACATCAAGTTTTATTATAATTATTCTGAGGCCCAGTAGTTCTCAAACTGTGATCCTCAAGCCAGCAGCATCAACATCAACTTGCAAGTTATATAGCTCATCCACGCCCACTGAATCTGACACTCTGAGCATGGGGCCCAATAGTCTGTAATTGAACAAACCCTCCAGGTGATTCTGATGCATGCTCAAGTTTGAGACTGATCACAGAGACCATCAATTAATCAATTTACTAGGCCTAGCAGGTACTAAGAACTAAATCTTAAAGAACTTTTCAGGGTAAAGGCTACAGTAAGATGAGTCCCCAGCACATAAAGAAATAAATTTACTTATACAGGAACAAGAATGGATTTCACTAATACAAACATGGTAACTGTATGAGCAAGTTCCATGGAAAATATTTCCCAATGATGCTTTCCCATTACTTAGGATTACTCTAACTTATTTCTCACAAAAACAGTGTTTTAGAAGGGATAATACAATCAAGAAGACTTAACAGCTAAAATAAGTAATTGTCACATTTTATGCCCTTCACCTCTTCCTATCTGCCTGTTGTCTCATCTTAAGTATACACATGCACACTCATGCATACTCACACTTGTGCACACACCCATGGACACTTCTAACAGAATAAAACCTCAATCCCATCAAGAAAGGTAAAACTAGTAGCAACGAGGTTCCAGGGCTAGAATGAAAGGCTCTTCATGCTCTGCAGAATCATTACTCAGGTCATGATAAACAAAGATGATAGTGTGATTAAATCCATAATATATCCTATTTTTTACAAAGACTTTATTTTTAGAGCAGTTTTAGGTTCACAGAAAAATTGAGAAGAGATTTCATGTACATCCCCCTGACCCCAACACAAGCATAGCCTACCCCATTACCAACATCCCCCACCAGAATGGCACATTTGTTACATGATGAACCTACATTGACACTTCATAGTGACATGCCTCACCCTGTGCAATCTCATTAAATTGAGATTCGACTCAAGCAAAAATAATTTTAAATGGGTAGGTCAAGTTTCTACCTGTTTGAAATAGCCTTTGACTCTTTGCAGTGAGTTCTCTAGGGACAGACACTCAACTTCTGGGCACTGTAGTCCCACAAAGGACCTTGGACCCTCTGACTCCTTGGCCTTCGGAATGTACCTCTTCTCAAGGCCAGCTCCCTAAGCAATTATCATATCTCTTTATTTGGACCTAGGAACATGGCCTTCTTTTTCTCCTTGGTCATAATTGCTAGAATTAGGTTCAAAAATATGTCACTGCCTTTATTATCTGACCACTAGGGTTTGCACCCCCCAACCACACTAAAACCAGCCTGTTTCAGAAAGAAAGAAAGAAAGAAAGAAAGAAAGAAAGAAAGAAAGAAAGAAAGAAAGAAAGAAAGAAAGAAAGAAAGAAAGAAAGAAAGAAAGAAAGAA
>PVKZ01002121.1:0-263104 GCA_004027375.1 Macroglossus sobrinus
TTTTTTTTTTCAGTAAAAAGTGGAAAATTGATCTTTCAATCCTATTGTGTCAAGAAGATATAAAGATAGGATGGGACTTTTTGCCTCACTTTTTGGTGGGGGAAAAAGCTCACAGATGATTCATCTTATAACTTTCACCTGTCACTGCAAAAGGAAAAAAATGAATGGGTTTATTAATGAAAAATATGTTGTTGTTTTTATCAATCAGATACTAATGAGAATGATCATAAGAAAACTGTTAATACTTTTTTTTTGTAACAGAAAATATAGATTCCAGTATCATAAAAGCATTGATAGCAATAATATGTACTTGTGTAGTATCCACATTTATGCAAACACTTGCATTTAAAAAAAATCTCAGTTGACCCTCTCAAAACAGAGTGTTATCTTTTCCATTTGATTGATGAGAAAACTGAAGCTGAGTTATGAGGAGTACAACCAAATCACAGTTTCTGTCTTCCGTTTTTTAATTCAGTTTGCTTTGCATCATACCATGCTGCCTCCATAATCTCATAGTAGGGTAATATAAACCATGAATTATTGAATGCCTCCAACAATATTTTGGGATACGAAGATGACACTTGCTCTTTAGAATAAAGTGTGCATTTAGAAAAGAGCCACTGGGAGAGTGAAGTATTAAAACTGGAGGGATAATCGTGATAATAAAGACCATCATATATTTATATAGAAATATATCATTTGGAGAGATCCTTGAAAGAGCAATCCAGTATGGTCTATATTATCCTTTGGTTACAGATGTGAAAACCTGTAATAAGAGGCTGAATGTGAGCCTAACACAACAAGCATATAGCAAAGGCCAGGCCTGTCTATGATATTTACAGCATCCATCACTTCACAAGTTTAGACAACATTGGGAGACACATTTTGGCTGTTCTTAATGACTGGGACTTTTCGAAGCATGGCATAATTAGTTCTTTATCAGTAATTACTCTTTCATAGAGCAAGGGGAGCTGCATCAGAGGTAGGCAATATAAAATACTGGTTAAAAATATGGGCTCTGGAGTAAAATAAACCTCTGCTTCTTGCTGACCTGTTAATATTAGGATAATGGATAATAGCCCTCGTCTGTGTCCTCAAGGAGGAGACATTTCTCTAGAATGGGCTTCCTTTCTCATCTCCTCTCCGACTGCAATGGCATTCAATTCTACTCCTAACACTTAATCTACTCCTCCACTTTCTGATGAAATGGACGGCCCCTTTCTAGTTGTCAGAACAAAAATAACAACCATTTGTCACTTAAGCAAGTACCTGTTCTTTTAAATATTTGAAATACATTTATATGTATTATATGGGGCCTGTCCCCCTCTTTAGTCATAATTTTTGTGAATCAGTCAAAATTAGTCCAGAATCTGACTTCCAGAGCGCAGCTAAGGACTGTGAAAGGTTGAATAGACTTTTATCCTAAAGGCTCTGATCACTTTTACCATTATGAGTCATTTTTATGTGTGCTGCATAATTACAAGGCTCCCATTCAAAATGGCAAATGAGATACTGACTTGTCATTCAAAATGGATGGCACCTTTGTTCCTCCTATTGCTAGCACGTAACTAGAGAGGTATGTAGAAAGTAGAAAAGGTCTAGGATTGGCTACTCCATTTGCAATGTTGAAGTATCATGAGAAAATAAGGCAAGATGGAAGTTAGGTGTGTCCAAAAGAACAGAATGGGTTTAGAAGAATGATATGTGCTTCCTGCTTGTCACTTTCTAAGTCATTCTTCAGTGTCTCTTGGCTGAACTCTTAAATCACTTCATTGTTTTAAGCACCAATGTACTAGGGTAAAGGGCAGGAAGTCGGTGATGACAGTTCTAGTTTTTGCATAGATGGACATGCATGCACCTGCAGTACTTTTGAAATGCATAAGTCGACCACTACATACATTCACAGGGTGTGCAGGAGTTAAATGAGACATCGCCTCTAAGCCACTAAATATTGCATGTGGTGTTGGGCACTCCTCCTTCTTATAATGAAGATAACAATAAAAGCATAACAATAATTATTGTTCAGAAACTGAGACCCATAGGGTGGAACTAGGAAAATACAATGCTTTGGGATGGAGTTAAGTAAAGAGAGAAGAAGCAGCATTGTTTTGAATGCTTTGAATTCTGACCCCAATTAGGTCTGAGGTCTGGATTCTCTCCTTGCCTGCCACCTTTAGGCTCCATGTCAAAACCAGAATAATTTCTCCTCCTACTAAATGCCAGGAGGATCTGTTGGTGAGACGTATGCAGCTGGAGCTCAGCAATACACATTGTGGTTGCTGCCATTATTTATGAAGACTGAAAATGCAGAACTGAAAAATCAGATTGTTTCTGGAGACTGGAATCCAAGGCAATAGCCTTACCATTGACTTCCAAGACCTTCGCCGAGCCTAAGTGTTTCATATATCAGTGGTCTAGAGACAAACATCTTGGTCCTGGGAACCAATGATCCATCTCTAATGGACCATTAATACAGAGGAATGCTTGTCATTTTGGGTCAGCAGTGAAGGTTCACTGATAAATGCTTAAGTATTCTACAATGAGAGTTATAGAAATGGAACGTATTCGTGAAAATGTCTTCCTTCTCTCAAATAACAGGTCCTGCCCCCAGACCCTTTGTCTTAAGTGCAATAGTTCATGAGCTACCTATACAATTAACTTAGGTGAGAGCAGAATCCATCCTCCCCATCTCACACCCTCCCCCCACAAGGAAAAATGCTTTTTAAATTTCCATCTGCTCCTATGCCTTTCTGTGCTTGCTATTCCTCAATATGATTTTGGCCAAAACCAACAGGAGGACAGAGGGCTCAGAGGTAGGTAGGTGTCTGACATGTGTCACAGAGCCAGGACAAATGAAGGTGCTTTCCAATGCTTAAAGCCAACGTGTTCCCACTGGTTCAATATGCAGTATTTACCAAGGCAGCACTGGCTATTTTCTACCCAAGGATATGTATCTAAAAGATTATTTTTCTCGCCACACATATAAGCACGTTCAAGAGGGAAATTCTATTTTTCTTCCTTTTCTCCTAAATACAACGTAATGAGTGGGGTGAATTTCAGAACTGCTGAGGAAAACAAATCAATTCTTTCTGGTTTTTAAAAACTAACAAGAAATGCTGAGTGAATAAAAGCCAATGAAGCAGCATTCAGTAAATGCACCAGCATCAAGAGAGAGGTCAAGTTAAAAATTGTGTTTGACTGCTGAAGTTTACTAAAAAAATTTAAGTACCATTACTGAAGATAAAATATTATATGTGTGCATTAGCTCTTGGCTAGATAGCCAATACTCATGTACATGGTATAATTTTTATATATAAATGGACACATCACAAATCAATGCTTTCTAATCTCGGCTGCACCCTCAATGCTGCTCAGAAACTCTGTTATTCATCTGATTTCCTATCACACTCCTCCTTAGGGCCAGTACAAGCCTTTTGTAACTCCAATAAGTTCTACTCCCCAACACACTCTAGCTGATGGCTTCTTCCCCAGAGGCTCTGTTTATTTTCCTCCTTTTCCAAGCAAAACCCTTCATGTGTAGCCTTGCTTTTACCCCTTTCCATCTTTTTTGGTGTCAAGATCTAAAATCTTCTTGTTGAATCCTCCAGTATTATGTTTCTGAGCGTGCAAGGTCCCTGATCTCCTTTGCTTCTCTGTTGCAGGAATTTAGCTAAAGTTCTTTGTTTACTGTGCTGTATAGAATTCTTTGCAAACTGGACCACTGAGTTTGATGCAGGAACATTTCGGAGTGTATCGTAGCTCTTTGCTTCTCTTTCTTGCACCTTCAGTCACATCTTCTTTATGGAATTCTTCTCCTATTTCAAAAACACCTTCCCACATACCTGATATTCCTCCCAGCTACTGATGATCTTCCTTTCACTGCTAAACTTCTGAAAATTGAATTTTTATATGGATTCTCTATGCTTTCTCACCTCCCAATTGTATCTCAAGCCCTTACACACTGGCAAAAACAATTTTTTTTTTTTTCTGGTGGATCCTTCTCATGTTCTTCATCTCTTTCCCATTCTCTAAAAATAGGTGTTTCATGTTATTAAACACTAGGACATCTTGGAGATTTAATTCATGTATACATTTTAACTAATACCCTCATAACAATGATTCCAAAATCTATATTTTTCTCCCATCCTCTCTCCAGAGTGTAAATAGCCTATTCCCAATTCTACTGGTAACTTCCACATGTAGGTCCATTAATACTCTGCCTTCGTGCTTTGTTTTTTTTATCTCTGCACATTTTCTCTTCTTTAAAACCCTTCTTCCTCTTATCTCCCCCAATTCTGTTAATGATGCCATAACAAAATCATCATCAAAATCTTAGCATTATCTTTCCTTTCTGCTGCTTTTCCTTGTGTTACCTCAGTTGGTCTCCATGCTCTGAAGGACCTCCTTCTTTCCCATTGCCTGTCTATTCCTGCTTCTCCATTCCTACGCCTGCCACTCAGACCAGGCCCTCTCCTCCTCTTCTCTGTATTACTGGAGTTATCCTCACTGGTTTCTCTGACTACTAGTATCTCTCCTGCTAGCCATCTCTAACACTACTCTTGGAGTTTTCTTTCTCAAACTCATACCAAGTTTCTATGCATAAGAATGTTCTGGATTCTACTGCTTAGACTTGAATTTAAAACATTTTTCATATCATTTCAAATCTTCTACAATCTGGCCCAGCCTCATTTCCTTTCTATCTTCCCTTTATTTCCTTTTATTTTTCCTATGATTGGTCTTTCTTCCTCATTATTTTCTGTTGAAGTAAAACCCATAGTTCGAGGACTAGTTCTAGACCCCAAAAGCCCTTTTTTCTCTGGACACCCTTTTAAGAATAGCTTCTTCCTTTTCCTTCTAGATTCTTTCTTCTGCTGAGTCTTCTGCAGCCCTTACATTGTGTGTCATCTGTGAGTCTGTACATCTTGAGCCCCTCAAAGTACCTGGCACCTTGAGGCAGCACTCACTGCCTGATGGATCAAATTGAAATTGGAGCTGACAGCGATGGAAATAAGAACCTGATGTTTATTATTTTGAAATTATTTAAAATGAGAAACATTTTCAAAAAATTTATTCAGCAGAGTCCAAAGAAAGGAACTGTTCATTTTTCATGGTTTATAATTTATTCTACCTGACAGGTGTAAAATAGCTGCGGAAAGGAAGAAATGCAAATTAATTACCCATTTAACCTCTGACAAAAGAAAATAATCTGACACCTTTTCACGAATCTTCCTTTTTTCCCTCTCAATCAGAATAATAATGTAAAATTTTACTGATATCTTTCAAGGACAATGTCACGTTTATGGCCCTTTGTCACACAGTCTCCTGTAGTTGAGCAGACTGTGGGTAGATGATAAGGGTGGGTAAACAGAGCTCTTCAGAGAGGCCACTTTATATGTGGTGCATGGTAATTAAGGGAAAAGCTGGGTTATATCCTGTGGGACTTACACGTGCATTTACATAAAGGAGGGAACAGGGTTAATGATTCTGTACGAAAGGAATGAGTAAACATAGATTAGGATGGTATGTGGAATTGACAATGCAAAATGAACCGAGGCACCAGTGCATTGTCTGATCCCAATTCCAGAGAACTTCCTTGCTGAATTGCAGAATTTTCCAGTCGATGGATTCACAGACAGAGAACTTGGAAGAATTTTCTTCTTTAAATTCTTGGCTTCTTTGCTAAGAGAGAAAAACATTCACAATGAGCCACTCAGTTTAAGATTGCTTTCACAATATTTAGCATAGAGCATCGTTTGCTTCATATCAAAGCTACATTTCTCAGGACATTTTTTGAAGAAATGACAGAAAAAGAAAAGGTGATTGCCCCTCAAATGCATTTTTGAAGCATTATAGAAACATGGCCCAGTCAAATATCTGTATAAAATTTCAATCACTTAAAAAAAAAAAAGCTGAGAGTGACTTTAAGTTCAGTATCTTAAGAAATAATTTCTTAAGTGACTAAATTTAATTTAAGCCTAAATTAACTTTAAAATGGTCATGTATTCAGTAGGTAAGCACTTGTAGCTTTCCTTTAAAAATAATTATATGTTAATCATCTACTTTGTATGGTACTAATTGGACATCCTTAAATATTGAAGTTCTGCTCTATCTTCCTACCTCTGGGTCTGAGAATTGGGAGACGTAAACCTTGGTTGTCAAGTTGAAAGCTGTGCCTCTCTCCCTTAGTCCTCCAAGGTGACCGTCAAAAAAGCCAGGCAGAGAAAGACAAATACCATGTGGTTTTGCTTATATGTAGAATCTAAAAACAAACAAACAAACAAAACAAAAACAGACTTATAGAAGCAGAGACCAAAGGGATAAAGGGGTGGGAGACGAGTAAAAAAGGGAAGGGAATATAGTCAATAATATTATACTAAGTCTGCAGAGTGACAGATAACTACTAGAATTAGTGGGGTGATCATAGTGTAGGGCATAAAAATGTCAAGTCATTATATATTGTACACCTGAAACGAATATAACCAATACAAGATTTTATACCAACTATACTTAAATTAAAAAAAAAAATTAGTTCCTCTTCCTGACCAGCCCATTACTTCCTCTTCCTGATTTTAGAGGAAGTTACCTTCATTTGCTAGTTACATTTCTTTATTGAATCAAAGTTTGGCCTTCACTGGTTTACTGAAACTGTATTTCAGGTTGCCCTGATGTGCTCCTGGTCACCCACTCCACGGTATGTTTCTCCAGTTCTCGTCCAGGTCAGCATCTTACTTGCCTACCACTATTTTAAACATCAAAATTATATCCTCTTAATTTATACCGCCTAACTGTTAAAGTGATTGTAAACTCATATATATTTAGGTAAATAGGATCACACACGATTCTACGTTCCATACCTTTTTAAATCCTTCACATATTTGAGTATCTGTCCCTGATCACACATGTTTACCTCCCTTGGATGTGCCAGCTGTTTTCCTGTTTAGCTATCTGGTCTCTTCCCCACCATCCTCCTGCCGTGCCCTGTTCCTGGAGACCAGTCTCTGCAAAATACTCATCCTTTCCCCAAGAGCTTTCGCTTAAGTCGGGCCAGTGGGAAACAGTGGGTGAATGCAGGGTGGGAAGAGGGGACGGCCGAGATAGTCAACTTCATCTCTTTCTGCTTTGGGTAGAGTCTCTGGCGGGACAGGCTGCATAATTTCCCAAGCCCAGCGCAAAATGGAAATGTAGGCCTCTTGTTCAAAATTATTAAAATTTCAAGATGACAGCAGGGCATTAAACCAAGTGTGCACCAGGTCCCTGATGAGTGTGGTGTTCTGTGAGACTGCACTGATTACATGCCGAGGTCTCAGGCGCGGGCTCCCTCTCGTCTACGATTCTGATGCACATGTGGTGGCTTTAGCCACATAGCTCTTTGGGTGACTACGTGGATGACATCTCTACTATCGCCCTTTAGCTCTGTGGGTGGCAGCAGCTTCCTGTGGTTATAAATCTTTATGTCGTTCCACTTTTCCTGTCTCCTCTTTCAGCTTTTCCAGCACTTTGTAACTAATTCTCCCTGGTAAATTCCTTCTACTGAGATACCCGTTTTAATCCTGACTGCTAGTTCATTACGGGTGGCAAAAACCTGGGCATTGTATTGCTACTTTCTTTATTCTACTAATTTTGCAGGCATCATAGATTAACAGCTTTCTTCTGAGAGACTAAACTCAGTCTCAGAATCCTTAACATAGTATTTGATAGAAGTTAACACATGACATAAAAACTACGTGGCCTCCCAGCTCTCTCCACCGTATTTTAAACAATTTCATGCTTTCTATTGTGGTATCATGTATTTTATTTAACTAATCATTAATTGGTGACAATTAGTGTGTTTTTAATTGTTCACTCATTCAATACTGAATACTTTTGCCTAGGTATTTTTGTTTACTTCTCTACCTTCAGAATCATGTCTTCAAAAGGGATTGCTTGGCCAAAGGGCACACATGTTTTATACTTAGGAACGTATTGCCATTTCAGAATGGTTATATGAATATTAGAATATTAAAATATGATATGTCTATAATATGCTAAGATTGATTTTTCTCTTCAGAGTAGTTGGGAATCATTACATTTATTTCAATAAATTATTTTTCTAATTCTTGAAAATTTCCTCCAGACCCATTTCCAAAGGTGCTTAGAACCACCTCTTGATTGTCAACTTAAAACTTATTTTTAAATTAAAACTCAGCTTGATCACCTCTCAGTCTCCAGACTTGCTTTCAATAGACTTTTGATTATTTTCCAAAAATGAAAATCTATTTTCATGTGCTGGAATTTTCTTATTTTTGAAGATAGTCAAAATGATAGACTGCTGTCCCTGAAAGCTTGAACAGAAGATTTAGAAACTCTTTTAAGAAATTGCTGGGATCTTATTTAAACTTATAGCTTCCTAAGACAGACCCTTTGTGGGGGAGGGAACACTCACTGAGCTGTAGAAGTTTGGTATGTTTGTTTTAAAACTCAGTTGCTTTGTGTTCTTGTGGGAATCTCATCTTCATTAGTGGCAAGTTACCTCCGCTATAATTCCTTTAATCAAAGTCTTTTGTCAAAAGGGTTGTAAAATATTTATTTAGCTTGGTTTCATCAATATAGCAATGGAACTATCTCATCTATAAGTACCTCATTTTTCACCTGGAATTGTTCTGACTGAAAACAATGTTTTTTTCCTAAGTACACAGTACATCATGCTGCTCGATTTTAAAAGATAGGCCACCCTTCAAAAAGCTTTGGGTCATTCCATTTTGTACACTCTGTCCAAGGCAATTTCTAATTTGCCTTTTTTTTTTTCAAGAAGAGCATGAAAAAGTGTTTCTGGAAGATTTAATGTTTTCTCTTTCTTCCCAAGAATGTCTCACAGTTTTCAAATCATCACAAAAAAAAAAACAAAAACATGTTTCCTCCTCCCTTCTGGTTAAAATCTATGGGTTTAAAAGCAATGTCTGGTTTCAGTAATATGAAATTATTTGTTAGCCTTAGAAATAGAAGATCAATGACTTATTCTTGTAATCCCTTAACTCTTAAACAGTCTACCAGAAATGTGGTTTCGAAAAATGAGACCAGTCTTTGCATTTAGATAGAGACTCAAACGGGTCACTGGGAATATGTGTGCTCTTTTTGGCACTGTGTTTTTATCCCATCAGGGCAATAAATTCTTACAGGTCTCAACTCTTTAATTCCCTTCAGGGAAGACTGGGATAAAGAATATCAACCCACTCTAAAAAAATCCCGCTGTTTTTATGACACACAGAAATAGCTACAAGAAATACCTTAATCATTTTTACTTGCAGAGCCATGTAACATTTTTTTCTCAAAAGTTAATGATCACCAAGGGCCTGCACACATGCCCACAGAACCCTGGCCCTTGGGTCTACCTAAGTCATCTTTATGGTACAGCCCAAAATAAAACCATACTCACTTCTCTGAGTCTGCGTTTCTGTTCCACACGTCAGGGTTTATAGGCTTCCATTTCATTTCCTCTGGTGGCCATGTCGCAGCTATAATATTTCAGTTCCTAAACAAGGTACTTAGCAGGGCCAGACTAATCCGGCTTAACTTCGCACTCATGGTGTAAAATCGATTGGGGCCTGTCTCCATTAATCAGAGTCCCTTGGACGATTTGGACCCCTCCTTCTTAGATCGATACTTTTGGGAATTCTTTGTGCCCAGAATGACCTTCCTTCTCCATACCATCTAATGGAATTCTTTCTTCCACAAAAGCTTGGAGAAGTCCTTCTCTAACTTTTAGTATTATTAGAGCTTTACAATTCTCTTTCTTCTTTGAATTCTTATAAGACAAAATATAATGTTTTGAACTTATTTTATTATTATTATTTTGGGTAGTCTTTTTCTAGAAGAGACTGTAGACCACGTAAGGGCAGAGGACATTTCATATCTCCTGGCAGTGCTCCTTCCCTAACGCTTCCCAATACTGGGCCAGGGCAAGAGTTAGACTGAGGCGCTCGCACATTCTCATCATCTTGTTTAATAATTCGATCTTTGTGCAGTAAAAGATGTGAAAATACAGGGATTTTATTAGATCTGTTTAAGCTGAAGTCTTGATGACAATAACCATTTTGCTCGTTTTCATTGTTTTGATGAGTAATTACATCAAATGTTTAATATCCTCTTTGTGACTTTATGTGTGTTACGTTTAATATGATTCACATTGTTTTTTTTATTTTTAAAAACTTAAGCAACCTATTTCTTTGAAAAATTTATATTTCTGTTTTTTTTTTCAACATTTTATTTTTTCTGAAGTTCCCTTTTGTATTTTCCATTTCTATCATGCTCTTGATTTGGACTCATTCTTAAGAATTTAAAGGATTAAAAAAGAATGTGTATGTACTCACAGCTTACAAAACTTTAAAATATTTTCATCAATAATGTAAATTCAAGTAAATGTAACACTTTTAATTATTAACATTATTTAACTTTCTAAAACAGTTAATTTTTCTCTAATTATTTAAAATTATCTACTAAGATAAAAACATTATTAATAAATATAAAAATTCTAAATAAAGTTAAAATAAATTGCAAAATATTACTTAAAAATATTTTTCTTAAAAAAAAAAGACCTTTTTATTATGGAGGATTTCCAACATACAAAAGTAGGCAGAATAGTATAATGAATCCCCATATACCTATTATCTAGCTTCAGAGATTGGTCTGGTTATGGCCAATCTTATTTCATCTGACCCTTTTACTCTTCCTCCTTATTGTTTTTAAGTAAGTCACACATGTCATATAATTTGATCTGTAAATATGTCAGTAATGTCTCTAAAGATAAGAGATTTTTAACATAACCACATGATTATTTTTTAGCCTAAAACATGACAATAATTTCTTAATATCAATGAATAACTAGCAAATGTTTAATATTCCAATTATGTCAAATGTTGCATATATTTTTAATAATTTGAATCAAAATCCAAGGAAATGTCATACATTGTGATTTGTTGAAATATCTTTTAAGTCTCTTAAAATTTGGGTTTTTCTTACCTTCTCTTTGTCTCTTTTTCTCTAATTCTCTCTCTCTCGCCCCTTCCTTCCCTCCCTTCCTCCTATCCTTCCTGCCTCTCTTCTTTTTATTTTATTGTTGAAGGAACTACCTTGTTTGTCCAATAGAATTTTTTCCAGTCTGAGTTTTGTTGATTGCTTTCCTGTTGTTATTTAACAGTTTTGATATTAATATTTAATTAAAACTTATTTAATATTTTGTAAAATTACTAGTATTTGTAGTTTGAGCTTCCAACATCCAATTTGTGTGTGTGTGCATGAGTAAAATTAACTGTTTTATATTGCAAATTTTTCCTTAACCACTGCGTAACTTTTGTACTTACCCTGCAAATTCGCTAGTACTCCCCAGATCTATAAATTGGCACCTGGAGAGAAGCAAGAAATCAGATCCTTGCCACTACTGGGAAACTATACTCCATTGTGCAAGAAGCCATTGTGCTCTTGCTAAGAGGAGGATTTCACAGGTTATTTGATTTGTGTCTTACCCAGGCTTCTGCTATCCCATTCTCTTTACAGAACAACACATGCAACTTCACAGCCCTTAGGTTTGGTTACCTCACTAAGGCCATTGGATGAGAAGTGGGTAGAAGCACTACCTTGAGGCTAGAATGATATTAGCCATGAGAGCAGATGTTTAGACCTGCTAGACTTATAGAAGTACCTGGCCAGCACTGCGTGCTGAACCCCACTGAGACAGGAGCCCATGTATGTGAGCTCATTTTGTGTGTTTTTATGATACTTGATGCCTCTGCTATGCAAAAGCCACGGCAGGAGTTCTTCTCCTTTGTGTCTGAAAGTAGTTCTTTCTTGCTGTTTGGGCAACGTTTTCAAATTTCAGTCATTTGAGCCACCACCTTCATGGTTTTCGCCATTGCTCCATACCGCGTGTTCTATTCTCGAACATATTAGTTTTCTATCAGAGTGATAAATGCCACACACTCAGTGGGCGCAGCTTAGCTGGATTCTCTGCTCATTGTCTCACAAGGCTGAAATCAAGGTGCTGCAGGTATCAATGTCTCTTCTGGAGGTCAGGATCCTTTTCCAAGCTCATTCAGGTCATTGGAGAATTCAGTTTTTTGAAATTGTAAGACTAAGGTCCCTGCTTTCTTGGTGACTATCAATGGATACCATTCCTAGCTTCTAGAGGCTGCTGCTGTTCCTTGTTACATGGCAGTCACTTCTTCAAGACCAACCAGAGAGTCCCCCTAATCTACTATGACATTGTAGATATTAGATAAAAGAATATGGTTACAGGAGTGACTATCCCATCATATTCACATTTTCTTTCCATACTCAAGGATTACACAGGGCATACATAATAGGGGTGGGGATCTTGAAGATCATCTGAGAATTCTGATTACTACAGTTATTTAATGTTTTATTTTTTTAATTCAACTTTAAAGTCAACTCACTTGTTAAACTTAAATATACTTGTTAAAAGTTTATATCATATATATGATGTGCTAGGTGTGTACATATGTATGTATGTGTGTGTATGTGTTTATATATGTCTTCCTATACATATATATGCATATATATATATATATATACATATATACATATATATATGTATACACACACACACATACATACATACACTAACATAAATATATAACCAAACAATAAAAAATATTTAACAGAATATTCTCTAAAATGATCCCACCTTTCTGATGCTCATGTACAACACTCAGAAACAGTGTCCCTGGGAATAACACTCAACAACCACTTGTTGAATATATGATAATTAAAATAGTTACAGATTAGAGAGCTTTTGTTTCAGTGACACCAAATACATATATTTCTACAACTACATTAATTTTATTTATAGTTAAAATTATACAAACTTATCTGTATGCATCAAAAAATATCATTTTCTTGACTATGAAAGAGAGTGTGACTTGTTGGTAACTAGGTGCCCACCAGTATGTGGACTGTTCTGTCTTTTATGACTTTGGGACTACAGTGAAAGAGTTTGGTAGACCAGATATTTCCTTATGTGTTTTCAATATTTACTGTTGTGTCATTTATTTAAAAAAGACATAAGCCAGTTAAGTTTCACATTATCACAAGGAGATAAAAATAAGAGAAACACGTCCACATGTTTCTCCTGAAGAGAAAGTAAAACTCGTGATGACAGACACATCTCTGAGGACTTGGCTAATTTCTTGTATAATCTTTGTAGTACTGAAACACTTCCTATCACAAAGAACAATCTACTGGTCTGATTATTTTCATAATCTAACCCTTAGACACTGCCCAAAAGCCTTTGCTTCACATAAAATCAGCAGCTAAACATGTTGGAAAGAAGCCACTTCTCTCTGTTCAGACTGCTCTGTAGATTTATTATAGACCTGCAACTCACTTATCAGATGGTTGATAGGAAACTCGCTTATTCTTATAATATCTTATTCTTATTATTTAAAATTATTACCTGAATTTGCCTGTTGCTCCACAACAAACCAAAAATCCACACCACTGTTGGAGTGGTGGGTATTAGTCCTCCGTCTCAAACTGGTCTGTTACATCTTTTTTTTTGGCTTTGAAAGTTTTCCTACCCATATATAAATCCTCACGGCCATGTGTTTCCACTGCTCTGCCATTTAGAGGGTCACCTTTGACCTCAACTCGTTACTACCTATGCATTCAACAGAGATGATAGGAAGGAGGCCAGTGTAGCTCAGGTCTAAAGGGTGTGAAGCCGTATGTGAGGATTATCATTTCTCTGGTGATCTGCTCTCTGTGAATGGCATAACTAATCCCTCCAATCCACAACAATCTCTATGTTTTCTGAATTTATAGAGTGTATATTGCCTGAAATACTCTTTCTGAGATTTTGGCTTATTCTTTATTCCTTACCTGTTTCCTACAACCATTTCTTATTGCTGCATATGCATTTTTAGTTCTTAGAATAAAATGACTATTTCTTGCATTTCTTTCCTCTTTTCTCAGCATCCAGGTCAGAACAAATTATGAAATACTTTTCTGGATGAATAGCTTCTTTTAGTAGATGGTTATGATGGGGGAGAAAAAGCAGTTTCAAACAAAATGTAGCTTGCTGAATAAAGCTTTGAAAGTGGCAAATTTTAAAGGGAAGTTTAGCTTCTGAGACCACTGTTTCATCTTTTTAGTCTTCAAATTCACCATGCTTTAGTGTACATATATATATATATATACATACACTACATATATATATATATGTATATTTATTTATCAACGCCATCTACACTATACCATCTATACTGAAATGCAGTAAGTTTAAAGACTAAAATATATATAGTATATAAATTATACATATAATTATATATAATAAATATAATAAAGTTACTCACAAGGTCCTGGCATCAGGCACATTATCCTTTCAACCTTGCAGCTCTTCTGTATGGTGAATATTATTATACACATTCTATCAGTTAGGATGTTTTTAGTAGCAAGTAAGAAAAACATGGATTCAGCTGGCTTTAACAATAAGTAAATGTATTGTTTCACATAATAAAGAGTCCAGAGATAAGAAGCAATACCATCTTTTGTTCATGAATGTTATCAAGTACCTGAAGACTTGGTACCCAGCACCTCTCCACCTTTTATGCTGTCCGATTCCCCCAAGGTCTCAGGATGACTGCCACAGTTCCAGTTCCAGATATCACGCTGAAATATGGCAAAGCCCGGAAGAGAAAAGACCATTGTCTGCTACGTGAGTCTAAGCGGATGTCCCCCCAGACTCATTGACCAGCATTCTGTCACATGCCCATGTCTAAAGCAAACCCTGGAGAAGGAAGCTCATGATTGCTATGGCTTAAACTATTTAGACACTGTAGCTAGAGCTAAGATGCAGTCACTTTTCTTGACTCTTCAGGGGAAGGAAAGATAAGTGAACAAAACCATATTTCTACTGGAGAAGGAAGGAGTGAAAAAGTAATAAAGTATCTGCCACAACCATTTTGTTAAACAAGAAAAGTTAGACGTTAAAGGTGAGATAATTTCCTTAAGGTCACCAGGCTGAACAGTGGGATCCAAATCCAGAACACACAACTGCCAAAACATATCTTAGAGACCATCTGGCACAGGAGTCTCCATTTACAACTCAGGAACCTGCGGGTTAGAATGTTTAATTGCTTGATATCACAGAGATCTAATTAGTACCAGAGGTGTGAACAAAACTCAGTGCGGCTGCCTCCCAGCTCCCTATTTATTCCATTCCTGCACATTGGTCCCATTTGTGCTCATTCATATCTGGTGGTAGTACATATGGATTAGCCAAGAGAAAAAGGAAATTATGTTATGTGTGGGGATGCACATTATAAAGATGATATTTAAGTACCACAGACATCAATTATTATGCAAACCAGTATGCAAATTAAATTAAAAGGAGCATCACAATGGTAGTTTTTCTAAGCTTTCACTTGCGTTGGCCTGAAAAAAGTTGAGAAGTGCTGTGTTAATCTAATATTGGGCTGCACATGCTTTTTCAGAATAAAAATACAGTAGCTATTAAGCCATCAAGATGTTGTTTATAAAAGTAAATAAAGCAGCCGCCTGTCACCTGTTTCCCTTTAATAGAGATTTAATAATTATAGAAATATTTTGGTAAAATATATTTTATCTTGTTAATATTTCACTACATTCTACAAAGCCATCATTCTCTTGGCTTTTATTTCATGGAAATGACATCTAGTTTCGTTAATACATTTCTCTGGCCATATCAGCTTTTAAAAAAAAGTATCTCATTTTTCACTGCAGTGTGGCAGATCATAGGGTACAGATCATAGTGTACAGCTCAATGAATTTTTAAAAAGTGAACACATATGTGACCACAGCCCAGACCATTATGTGTAAACCACAGCAGCCTACTGAATGCTGACTTTTGTTAGGTGCTTGGTCAAAAGATATTGTTATTCTGACATCTACCACCATACATTGTTTTTCACTGTTTTATGCTCTATATACATGGAATCATGCAGTATGTGTTTTTTATTTGGGGTGGGCGGGAGTGGGGTCTTCAGTTCATTAGCTAGACATAGTGTTTATAAGATCTTTCCACATTGTTGCACAGTATTGTGTATCAGTCTAAGTGTATGGGTTTTATGGTATTCCACATAGCAGCCATGGAGAGGTGAGTGTCATTCTGGAGAAATGCTGTTAGCACATGGCCTCCAGCTCCGGTGCCTTTAAGCTCTGCTGCAGTGTTCAATCCTAGGATGTGCTCTCTCTGGGCAGCATCCAGCCCATGACTGAGCATGGCAGGAGAGGGCTGGCATTACGGTCTGAGTATTTCTGTTCAATATTTGCATGGGGTACCCTTACTGGAGTAACGGAGATGTTCTCAGAGCCCCAACTCATCTGAAGGAAGCTCCTTCCTTCCCAATTTTCCTTCTATCTTCCTGTCTTCTATGGATGTTAGGCCCACATTACCTTCTGAAGACTTAACCAGCCTATTCTTCCTCCAACTATTTCACAGGCATTGCTCTCAGTAAATGTCTTGCACTCTCATTCTCTCTGATTGTTTCCCAGGGGATGTAAACTGACACACATTGTACAATTATACCACGATTTATTTATCCATTCTACTGTCGATAAACATTTTGATTATTTTGATCTTAGAACACTATGAATAATGTTGGTCTGAACATTCTTGCATGTGTATTTTGATGCAGATTTATATTTTGATGCACATTTGTATACATTTCAATTGAATTGGTGGTCACACATTACATAAATATTTCTGTAGGATCACTTGTGTAGATCCTGTTAGAGTTTAATCAAGTGATTGTACCAGTCTCCATTGCCACAAGTAGGGTAACAAACTTCCAATTATTCCCCATACTTTACCACATCTGGTATTGTCAGTCTTAAGTTTTTCCCTCAACTTAGATTCTTTGATGTCAAATTATGTTGAGCATATTTTAATATAGATATATTTATTGATCATTTTTCTATTCTTTTATGTGAAGTGTCTATTCATATGTGACTTTTCCTATTAGTTATCAAGATTTTTCTTGATGAGTTGTAGGACTTTATATATTCTGTATATGACTACTGAATATCTTTTCCCACTCTATGTTATGCTTTCATGCTTTCTTAATGATGATTTTGATACAAAGAAGTTCTTAATTGTAACATAGCATGATTCATCAATTTTTTTCTTCCTTTTTAGAGCTTTTATGACTGTTTAAAAAATCTTTGTCTTTCTAAAGGTCATGGACATGGACACTGGATTAGTGGTTACCAGAAGAAAGGGGGAATGGAGGAGGATAGAGGTAAAAGGGGTTGAATATTTGGTGACAAAGGAAATCTAAATATGGGTGATGACACACAACTCTCTCTCTCTCTCTCTCTCTTTCCACACGTGCACACGCATGCACACACACACACATACACACACACACAAAACATACTGTTAAATTGTACACTTAAAACTTAATGCCACTTCAATAATTTTTAATAAAAAATTAAAAAATAAAGGTCATGAGGGTACTTGCCAATGTTTTCTTTTAGAAGCTTTTACTTACAACATTTACTTTTACTTTTTATTTCTTGAATCTGTAGCTTGATTACTTTTGTCAAGTTAAAAAATATTCTTCATCAATATCTCTAAATATTGCATATGCCCTTTTTCTCTTTCCTATTCTCATGAGACTCCAATTATATATACACTAGTATTTCCTCCATGGTTTTTATGTCTCAAATTCTTTTTAGTATTTTCCATTAAATATTTTTTTCTATGTTTCAGTCTAGATATTTTGTACAGAACTATCTTTCAGTTCACTGATTTCTTCTTCTGTTTTCCTTTATTGTTTAATCTGATATTAATAATATTCCATTAATGAGTCCTTGATTTCAGTTGTTATATATTTCAGTTCTAGTATTAACTCTGATTTTTTAAAAAATGATTCTATTCTATTCTCTAGTGGAAATATCTATAACACTATCTATATTTTTTACTTTTTCTCTACTTTCTGAAATACATAAATTATAATTATTTTAAGGTTTTGGGTTCATATCTTTAATGTTTAGATTTTTTGTGCATGACATTTTATTGTCTGATAATTTGAATTTTCGGTCATTTGGCTTTGCTTCCTTGCATAATTGGTAATTTTCAGTTGAATACTGGACACTGTGTGTAAAAAATTTTTAGCGGCTTGGACATTTTCATTTATCCAGAGTAGATGTATTTTGATTCTTGCAGGAAGTCAGTATACATACATGTAGATCATCTTGATGCAATTAGGTAAGAAGATATTTTGTGACTGAGGATCAAGTTTTGTGAGGGATTGTCTATTTTCAGATTTCCCTGCCTCTTAGGATATGCTATTCAAAAATCTCAACTAAACACCTCGAATGTTAACCAGAGTCCCTTCTTCTTGGCAGGTCCCAAATGCCAATTTATTTCTCCCCAGCTCCCTGGGAGTGTTGAAAACTCTTTTTAGCTTTTTAAGTTATTATTATTATTATTATTATTATTATTATTATTAAATTTGGTTTTTTAGAGAAGTTTTAGGTTCGTAGCAACATTGAATGGAAAGTATAGAGTCCCCACATACTCCATGTCCTCCCACAAAAATCACCCTCCCTCTCTATGAAACTGCTCCAGAGTGGTACATTTGTTACAATCGACACATCCTTGACACATCTTTATTGCCCAAAGTCCATGTTTGCATTAGGGTTCACTCTTGATGTTGTGCATTCTGTGGATTTTGATAATGTATAATGGCATGTATCCCCTGCTGCAGTATTGTACATAATAGTTTCACTGCCCTAAAAGTCCACTGTGCTCTGCCTATACTTTTTAGCCTCTTAGTAGCTGTATTTGTCTTAATTTATTGGTCTCTTGCTTCCAAAATCTTAGGATTCATCAAACGCCAAAAGTGCAGAGGCTGCATACTGCGTTAAGCTCCCTTCTCTGACATTGTTTTCTTTTAGATCTCTGTTCTTAATCCTGGATAGCTTGGTTGTTTTCCAAAACCTTCAATAGCTGCTGTTTTATTTTGTTTTGCTTTATATTGTATATAGCTTTTATATTTTTTCTTAGTGAGAGGTTTTTATCTATCAAAGCTAGTCCTCTAGCCACATCAACTATATAGAACCAATAATAAATAAATAAATAAATAAATAAATATATAAATATATATATATATATAAAAATTTTTTTATTTGAGCTAATTATTCTGCTGACGTGTAAAGACTACACAGTTGTCAGGATTGAGAAAATCTTTAGCCGTGGTGAATGCATCTTCTCAGCCCCCAATAGACTCTATCTACTCATTCATTTGTTAATTTATTCATTTCTCAAAATATATAAATTGAGCATATTTAATATGCTTCTATGAAATGTAAAATATGCTAGACTTGGGGACATAGAAATAAATTTAGCAATGATTACTGGATCTGCGAAGTTTTCAGCCTGGTAGGATGTATAAGTGGAAAGATTAGAGAGTAGAAAGATATCGAGTTTTGGACTCAGATAGATTAAGGTAATTTATTAGTTGTGACCTTGAACAAGTTATTCAGCTATTTCCAGGCTTTCACTGGGGAAAATATTGAGTGTTATAAGATTATACAAAAAGTATGTGATATGCCTATCACTATGCCTGCAACTTAGTAAGACGTAAATAATTTGTATTTCTTATTGCTATTCCAGGGGAGAGATATATAAAGTGTAAAGTCCCTGGGCATGTTTGTGGAGGATAAGGGAACATTTTATAGAGGTTAAAATATACAAGAAATATAGATCGCCATCTGAAGTAAGTAGTAATGATAGGGCGAGTGTGTGTGTGTGTGTGTGTGTGTGTGTGTGTGTGTGTGTGTGTGAGAGAGAGAGAGAGAGAGAGAGAGAGAGAGAGAGAGAGAGAGAGAGACAGAGAGAGAGAGACAGAGAGAGACAGAGAGAGAGAGAGAGGAAGAGAGAGAGAGAGAGAGAGAGAGCGGGACATCTAAATGGGTTTTGGAGATAGGAGAAAGAAAGCTATTGTCATGGAGTGAATTGTACAGATATTTCTTTTATATCACAATTAAGCATTTTAAGGTGTCTGGCACAGTTTTAATGAGTACAATGGTGATTAAGATAGACATAGTAGATTAACCTACTTTTATAAAGCTGATTGATGATCAAGGATACAGACAGCAAGGAGGCAATTACAAATAGTATGATACTCTACATCTTTAGGGTAATAGCTTACCTTATAGTCATTACTCTCTTCTCAAAAAGGGCCCTCTGTTAGATGCCTAACTTAACTGAGAGCTAATACGATTATGACAAAAATTTGAGGTTGTCATTTAGGTACATTTAGTTTTCTGCATGTCACTGGAGCTGTTACCTGTCATATGACTAGACTGGAGAGAAAGCTGGTTTGGAGACATTAATAGGAAGGAAGTAAATATGCAGAATTTAGCCAAAACATAAGGGAAAGAGAATCCTATCAACTTGCAATTTCTGATTCTAGTCCTTTCCTATGACCTGATTTCAATCCTGCCCTTGGATCATGTAAGACAACACCACATCTAAACATGGCTTACATTCCCTCAAGCTGATTTCTATGTCTTGCAACCAAAGTTTTAACTAATAGATTTATGATAGATGCTAAGATAGAGGATACATGCTTGGCCAGAGAATCACATATGAAAGGCACATAATGCCTCTTAATTGGTAAGACACAGAAGAATCTTTGAGGAAGAAACATCTCAGCTGAGATTAGAAGGAACAGCAGCAATTTCCCAGTGAAGAGAAGGCACAATCTGGTTCTAAGCAGAAGAGAAAGTATGTATCAACTGGAAAAGGGAGCAGATGGTAGAGGAGTAACTACAGAAGTTCTCTGTGTTGTGGCACAGTGCTGGGACCTGGGAAGGTGGAGTACACAGGTATTGAGCTAGAATGGTGAACAGGAAGGAGTGTGCTGTGAACCCCCGTCTTGATAATTCCATGTGGACAGATTTCCCTATAGTCTCTGTCCATGTCTTAACCCCATCCCTACTCACTTCTCCACAGAGGAGAACTAAGTCATCTGGAGGGTGAGTGATGATAATTCTTTCATACAGCATGATAGGATGGAGTTCTAGACAAAGAAAGTGGGCATTTGGTTTTATTCTTTTTCTCTCTGCCTTCCTTTCTAACTTTCTCCTCAGAAAACACAGTTTATGCCAATAGAATGGAGGGGTGACCAATCTTAAAAAGGCTAATGAAAGGACATTCAGATTCTTCATTCATGAGGTGTGAAATCTAAACATGTTAAATTGGTTCGGACTTTGATAAAGGATTCTTTGGGGCTGCGATGACATCTAGCATTGATTTATTCTCGAGACTGCTAGTCTGAGCAAGTTAAAAGTTAGCAGTAAAACACTGGGGTTTTATTAGAGTGAAATACTTCTTAGTATTTTGTTTTTTAAGCCTTTTTATGAACAACTTGTGTTATTTGGAGAAGCGTGTGAAATAATTATGCAGTTTTTGAAATAAGTAATTATTCACTTTTTATAATTAACACTTCTCTTAGGTTGGTATTAAAGAATATGATTTTTATTTTAGTAATTTGGATGTGGGAGAAAGCAGAGTTGCATAGCACGTTGCTATTTCTCCTAGGCTCGCTGGCAATAAATACTCTTTCTGGAATGGGACCTCAAGTTCAATGGGCATTGGAGACTGCGTCCCCATTTCCTCCTCCTCTTCTGACAGGAGACACTGCATTGCTCCATCAATTTCAGACCTTCCCCTCTGTGCTGCTTAGTGAGAGACAGGGTAAGGCTGGATCTGGTGCGTGTCCATCTTATCTTGAAACTCTGCAAATTTGACCAGACTCAAACCCAGACAATCCATCCGTCATTATAGATAGTCTTCACTGCTTATTCCAGGCTAATACCAGTTTATCTGGAACAGCCACTTTCTCCCCCAATCAACATCTAATATCTAGTGACAGCTGGACTGAGAAGGATGTGGAAGATGATCAATTAAACAAAAATGAATGAAGATAGGGAAGAAGGAATGTATGTAATCATTGCAGGTGCATGGGGAGGCTAACCGGTATATTCAAAAAATTTCAAACGTGTGAGAATGGGGCCTTACGGAAACCGCTGCATTTGCGGGGGAGGGTGGTGCTGGACCGCCCTCATCACACACACACAAAACGATAGATACAGTTTGTTAAGTACTACAATGTGATAGGCACTGGGTTAGGAACATTTTGTGGATCATCTTATTGAATATATTTAGGCAACCTTATGAGCTGGATGCTACTATTGGTTTCATTTAATAGAGAAGTGACTCACTGAAGGTCCCACAGAATGGCAGACGGCAGGGGGAAGACTGTGACCCCTGAGCTGCGTGGTTCTGGGGCCCGTGTCTTTAATGGTATACCGCCACATCCCTTAGGCGGACCGCCTCGTCTGCCTTTTTCCTTTCTCAGCTTGACTTTTGACCTCCTGTTTGTTGGGGCTGGATGGACATTTTTACCTCACGACATTCTCAAAGTCCAGCCCGGTCACACTTGCTGCCTTTTTATTCCCTGGTATCATCAAGATGTGGATGCTGGATATTACTGTGCAGGGTCCGCGGGGATGAACAGTGACCCCCGCGGAGGTAAGCCGGCCGGCCGAGCTCCTGGGCTCGCCGCTCCTTACACTTCCTTTACTTAAGAAAACAGTGTGAACATTCCCCACGTTTGTTCTTGGCTCCTGCTGCCAAGCTGCCTGGCACCACCCCCCAGCCACACACA
Source organism: Macroglossus sobrinus (assembly GCA_004027375.1). Lineage (NCBI taxonomy): Eukaryota > Metazoa > Chordata > Mammalia > Chiroptera > Pteropodidae > Macroglossus > Macroglossus sobrinus. The sequence continues at coordinate 22,710 of PVKZ01002121.1, forward strand.
GCAGACTCTCAGCCAGGCTGTTTCTAATGTCAGCTCCCCCTGCCCCTGTGACTCCTTCCCACACCCGCCCCTTGGTGGGCCTTTAGCAATCCCACCAACTGTCCATCTGAAGGGCCTGGTGGCGGGCGGGCGGGGGAGCACGAGGGGCTGCGATGAATGGGCGAACTGTCAGTCTTTTGTCCATTCCTCTGGTTACCATTTCAACATCTTTGCCGAAATGGAATTTGAATTGCAAAAGGTTTAAAGAACATTTCGCAAACCCACAATTTCCCAGCAGCTTGTAAAACCTCTTAAAACATTACCTTCAATCTGCTGCTAGTGATGAGTGGAGGGTGGGTGCGTCTGTGAGCTGTGTCATGCTGGTTAGTCATGAGCTGCCTTCCCGTCTCCTTGGCTCACCCACAAGAGAGCATTCAGACCAACTAGGCTCCCTTTGGTTTCTGGGAAAAACAATTCGGTTCTCAGAAAGCTGCTACCTATGGTGTCTCTGCAGAGGAATAAGTCCCTAACGGTATAAGGGACGCTTATCTAAATGAGGGAATGGAGAGCTGGATTAGAGATGCAGGGATGAAGAGGGGATTTATATGAGAACATAGGGAGGGGTTCTTTCTTTCCCCTCCCCCCCCCACCCCTGGGATAGCCTTCGAGGCTGATATCTTGGCTGTGACCTGTCTCTGGTAAGGTAGTCATTTTTATTCAGGGTGAATGAGGCCGCTGCGAGCGCTTCAGTGGGAGTTCCGTTGTCGTTTTCGCATTAAAAGACCATTAAAATAAAGTGTTACTGTAAGAAGCTCTGTCTGCTGGACGTTTCTCAGAACAGCTTCGTGCCTTTTCCGAGGGCCACTTGTTTCTGCTTTCCATTTTTACAAGGGAGGAAAAAGAAAATGCCCCTAATGAACTGCACCTTTTTAATTGATTATAAAAACAGAAGAGAACATAGCAGTGGGAACCGTTGGCAGCGTTTTACAGCAAGTGGCGAATCACTGCATATTCATTTGTTTCTCATTGGCCAAGATGAATCCTCTTTTGGTATTAAAGCAAATGTGCTGTGAAGTTGCAGAGGACAGGGTTTAACAACTTTTTCTGGCTGGGGGCCTGGGTGATTTTTTTTTTTTTTTTTTGGTGGAATGGTAGGAGGGCCAGGAAGTGGTGGGAGTAGGGAGCTGAGCTGCGGGGAGGTAAGTGGGGAGTGCATTAGAGGAGGCAGGAGCTGTGCAGCACTGCGGTGGTCTCTGAAGTAGCTGGAAAGTGTGGTCTTCTTTGCGTGGGTATAAGATGGGAGAATTTATTACACCACGGGGACTGCAGGAATAATCTGACTACAGAGCAGCTATACGCTTGGCATATAACGCAATTACTTTGGTAATCCAGAAAATAGGACCGAATCAAATTATTTTATGACGGAAAAGAGGGAGCAGTTCACTGACTTCAGTTTATTTTCGCTCCATGACTATCTGGGCTCTCAGGTGGTTGGAGGGGAGCCTGGCTACATCGCATGTGAACCAAGGAGAGGGTGCTACTTTCTCACCTTCTTTATTGCCCTCCGTATTCATCTCTTATGACCGACCACAGGTTGTCCTTCTATTTCACTGCATTGTCTTTCCTGTCAGTGCCCGCCTTCTGCTCCAGTAAGCCTGGAATCACCCAGATTAGTCAGTTTCTTTAAAGGGAAATTTCTTTATACCTCAGGACCTTTGCACATGCTAATCTTATCGCTTGAGCTTCTCTTCCCCACCCCCTGCTCCTTCCCACGTGGCTGGGCTGGCTCCCACTCATTCTTCCAGTCACATCATTATACTGTCTCCTCATGGAAGCCATCCATAGACACCCTGATCAGCATAAGCCATTTTGCTAGGGGTGCCTTTCATACTACTTTTCCTTCATAGCAACTATCATAACTTTAATTAAATCATTGTTAGCTGTATCCAGTATAGTATGCATATATTTTTATCAGATTTCAGTAGTTGCTAATAAAACAATCACAAATTGTATGTTTCCCTTTATATATGTTATCGTGAAAAATTAACATTTTTAAGAGATAAACACTTAGTGATCTTAGGGATGCCTGATTCCAGAAAATATTAGAAAATGTGGTCAGAGGTCTGTAACCAATTCATAAATGTCTCTAAACTTTTTCCTGCATTGCATTAAATTCCAAATAGGTGATGCATCTGGCAAAAAAAAAAAAAAAGTTACATATGGTAAATATTTAAAGAAAAATATCAAAGGTTTAAGTAAATGTGTGCTTAACATTTTAGGTACTTTTTATAATTAGTTTGTCACTTGTTTCTCATAAACCTGCAGGCAAGTTTTCCACTAATCATTGAATGTCTCCTTGTTCTTTGGCTGGAGTGGCCAGAGAAAAACAATATTCAATCAAACCTCAGGGACACGTACCACAAGCACGTTATGCTCAGAGGAAGCATTTTCTTCTGAGTCGTCCAGAACTGGTAGTTGTTGAATCAAGTCTTTTAAGGCAGTGAATTAAGGGGAAAAATAAAACATGTATTTAAATCTTCTAAGTTAAAGCATAAATATACATCTATTTTCCAGTCTTGTGATGTAGAATCAGGCCTTTTGTTTAAGTTTGGGTTGACTGAAGTCCTCCATTATCTTTCTCGTATCATCACAAACAAAAGGCAGTAACTATATATTGTTTTTTTTTTTAAATAAACTAAGACATTTGAAAGGCAATCTGAAAGCAGAATCTTTTATATATTTTATGATTTTCTCCCTAGTCTTTTATGGTTGCTTCACCCACACTTAATTGAATAAACATTTTTAGTAAAGCAGCTTGACTTTATTGCACCTTTCTATAGCATTTATATGGTTTTCATAGAAACAACTCTTGACTTTCTTATTTCATAGAGTTGTATAATATGTCTCTAAGTTATTTAATTACAATAAATTATACAAGCAGTATCCACAGGGTTGGAAGCAAACACAACGGAGTCTTGGAAAGGAATAGTGTACAGTGATGGAGACAGAGGAGCTGAGCATTCAGGCAAAGAGTCATCAGCATTCCGTAAGCATCCGTCAGGAAATTTTATAGAGCAAATGAAAAGGGTTGGTTGATCCCTCAAACTGTTAAGCTGTGAGTAGTTAAAACATTTCTTCAGTATCTAAATGTCTTTAATATTTTATTAATGTCATCCTCTGTTGACAGGAAGTTTCCCAGAGACAAAAGCAGTTTCTGCATACGATAGGTGCTCAGTCATAACTGGTAGAATGAATGCATGATTCCTAAAATCAGAGTTCACTTTGTAGCCCATGCTTTTGCCGATGGTTTTCTTTAGGTCATTTCCTACCCTAATAAAACCAGCTTTATGGTTTGATTGGCTGATTCACTGATAAGATCAAGAACCACAGGAGCAGCTATAGTAGCTTTAGGTAAGGCAAGAAATTTTAACTTTACTTTTTCTACCAAATAAACTAACAGAGTCAAGAAGTTAGAATTTTTCATTTTTTAAAATTTGCCAAATAGTCCTTAGTACTAACAACTAATATTATATGTATATGACACATAAAAATATAATCACATTTTAAGCCACAAACATATTGGCATGAGAAGTGGATGTTTACAACATAGCTAGAAATACATGAGCAAAGTTAAAGGAATTTTATAAGGCTTGATTATCTCTAAGTTTTTTGTAGCTCTAAATAAATGATTTCAGAGAGATGATTCCCGATGCGTGTATCTGAAAATATGAGCAGGTATTTAATGTGAACTCACCGATTGTCAATGCTTAGGCTCTCTGGGAGGCTCTGATGGCTTCAGTGGTCTCTGTCTTTGAGGAGGTTATTATCCAGTGGACCAGACTGGTTGGAATATAATCATTTTATGAGGCTGAGCAAAACAAACAATGCTGTGATGAGGGAGCATGGAGAAATGAGAGATTCTATCCAACTGTGGAGATTAAAAAAGATTTCTGAAGCTATGCAAAGGTTAGTAACAGAAAAAAAAATATCACACTTAACCTGCTTGGGAATATTACCCAGAAATGCTGGCTTGAGTGGATACAAGTTTCTGGAACACAGATAAGAGAGAACCCAACAATCTCAAAGCTCTGCTCCTCTCTCACTCTTGCCCTTTGTCAGCACCAGAGTCTAATTTCTCTTAGTAAAATTAATAAGATCATCATCATCATCATCATCAAGAAAATCACACTCTATGCCCAAGGTTAACAGTTTCTCCTGATTAGTAGCAAAGGCTGAAATGTGGACAGATGGGTGGTGGGAGGCTTCCACACAGAAGCAGCAAATGAAAAACTAGAGGCTTCGAAATCTGCCATAACTTCAAGAGTACCATTATTAGTCAAGGCTCGTGGGTTTTTCCAAGCCATCTGTGGAAATGACATTCACTGCATCTCCTTCTCCATGGTCTGAGGGCGTGTGCTGAGGACAGATAATACCAGGTTTCTCCCTTCTGTGAGGTGACAAGCGTATCCCCCCAAAACTCATGAGAAATGTCAGAGGGGTTTGTGGTGAAACAAAATGGATATAATAAGAGGTCTTACTGACAGCAAGAAAGGAAAAATTTGCGCTGCAGGGCAAATCGCAAATGCTCTTTTCTTAAATCCAGAATGAATGCTGGTGGTGATGGAAAAGTTGGCTTGTGTAATTAAAACCAGGGGCCCAATGTACTACGAAGTTGATTTCAATCCAGGATTATCAGAGCGTGTCTTCCACGTTGCTCTCCAAAGATTCCTTCAGTGGAATAAAGGAAAAAATTAAGAGACTTTCCATTGATTTACTGTTTTAACGCTCTTTGGGTCGTGTGCCACGCAGTTACTTAGAGAGTTTTGTTGGTCAACAAAACGAGCAACTTAACTCTTAGAGAAAATAAGCTTTTTTTCTTTGAGTTGCTGATATGGACTCTATCTCTGGCTGTAAGAATTCTTTTTAAAGAATATCTTCTAAGATCATGGAAGAAACTTCAAGAATACAAGTGATCTGATATGGGCAATGTGAATAATCTATTATTCTGATGGGTAATGGTTTTCTATAGAAATTATGCTCTATGGACACTGATAATTAATTTTTCTGGGCCTACAGATATTGGCCAAACACCAACACTCAAATAGATATATCTATCAATATTCTTAAAATGAAACCCTCATTTACCATAGGCTGGTAAATCGCCAGTCCAGACAAATTTATTTTTACTTTTAAGAGCGATTCAATTTTTATGAAATACCTAGAGGAAAGTTTTAAGGAACCACAAACCTCAGGTTTATTAATATTTCAGTTCTAGAAAACTCTGCTTGTACTTCTGATTAACTAATGGCCATGTCATATGATTTAAAAGGCCTTAAAGAAATAGCATCTTTGTGGTTAATAGTCCAAGCAGTTATACATGTGTTTTAATATGTTGGGATAGTATGAAGCAGGTAAGATTCTTCTGTGGTGCCTTGCTTTCTCCCACACGCTTTTCTTTCTAGTGTGGCACCCCTTTATCTCACTTATTTAGTCACTCAGAATTCTCAGGACTTGTAATTTCTGTTCCTTCTACCTTTACTTCCTCCTCTCAAAGACTACTCTTAAGAGACTATCTGATATTATATGCATCTTGATGCAAATTTAAGTCAGTGTGTTACCTGGGGTAAGGGGACAGAAAATAAAGATGGGGGTGGGGGAACTGTTTTACCTTTTCAACAATTGTAGAATGAGATAGTCTTTTTAGTTCATTTTTTTTGAATAGGTAATGCATTCATATGATTTGAAGACCTTCCTTGTTTGTTTTGTATCATTTTGTGTCCAGAGTTTTTTATGCATATAAAAATAAATATAAACAGAGTTTCTGGTCCCCCTTTTATTAAAAAGGTCACATAGTACATACACCATTGACATTTTACTTTCTTAACTTTATACATCTTGGAGAGCTTTGTCCAATACATAGAAAGCATACTCATTCTTTTTTATTTTTACACCCATATAGAATTCCATTTTATGGGTATATCATAAATTATTTAATTGATTTGTTATTTAGGAACATTGAATTGCTTCAGTCTTTTGCTGTTAAAAGTAGGCTGCAGTGAAGAACTCTTTTATAAATCATTTTGAACATGTACAAATATATCTGTAGGAAAATTTCCCAGAAACGGACTCTCTGGGTCCAAGGGTATATGCATTTGTGATTCTAATAGATATTGCCAAATCACCCTCAGCTGGATCTGTGTCCGTTCATACCCCCACTGACGGTGTTCACGAGTGCCCATCTGCCCAGAGCCTCAGAAATAAAGTGCATTATAATGAAAGGTTTTTAATCCTTGTTAAACATATTTCCAGAATTAGAGAGCTAATAAAAAATTATTTTATACCTAAAAACCTTCTCAATCTTCTGAAACCACTTCCCTTGGGCAGAAAAAAACCAAAACAAAACGAGGCATCATGCCAACAATTAGAGAAACATAGGTAAATGTGTTAGGTTTTACAGTCCCTTTTTTCTATCTTCTCCCTTCTCTCCAAGTTACCAAGGCCTATTGATTTTATGTTTCAAAGTAGAAGGTTTATTTATTGTATTTATCTCTCCTCCATCCATATGTGTGTGATTGCCATAGCGTCCTAAATGCTTGCTTTGTCCCTGCCAGCTCTAATCCACAGTCTCTTTTTGCTTAAATCTTCTTTCTAAGATGTGAATTGAACCTTGTCACTCTTGCTCAATTTTTTATGGCATCTCTGGGTTTATGGGACACAGTCTAAATTCCTTAGTCTAGCATCTGAGGCCTCTCATGATAATCTGCCCTTCAGTGGTGCCCTTGGAGCTCAGCCCTGGTGTGCTTTGTGCTCTCCTTCTGTGAGTCTCTTCTTTTTCTCCTCTACCTGAAGAATTCTCTCTTATCTTCTACCTTTCATATCTTTCTGTTTTCCAAGAACTCTGCCCCAAACTCTGCCATGCCAACTGGAATTAGTTTGCATACCTTCTTCTGATATCTATATTATTCTGTGTGTTTTCTCTACTCAACTCAGCTCATTGAAGACAGGAACTATTGCTTATTCATTTTTGGATATTTAGTGTTCAAAATTGTGTCTAGTCAGAGAGGCTCAATAATCTTGTTTAATTTTTTAATAATAATTGGTTGATAAAGGTACTGGACCAGCTCCATGGTCATATTCTAAAGAAAAATTATTTCAGTTTTAAGGCTGGTGGAAATGGAAATGAATAGCCTTGAATTCAATGAATCATTTGTCTGAGTCTTTTTTGTCACAAATCTAGGTTGACTTTATAAGTTCAGTCATCAGTCAACCCCAAAACTGGGTAAGACAGCAGATAATAAGGCTGCCTTTCACACAGTGGCTGAGAATGGTTAGAGACTCACCCAACCCATTTTTCTTCTTGCACACAGGTGTCTTCTAGCTGCACATAAAGTTTAGATGTGGCTATGGACATAGTTCGGGCCAATGGAATATGAATGGAAGCAATAAATACTGCTTCCAGGTCTAACACCTTAAAAACTCCCATAAAATGTTCTATATTCATTCTCTTCTCTCTTTCCTTGCCCGGATGCAGAGGTCTTAGTGGGAAAGTATTAGGCCCCCCAAAAAGGTGGAGTTGTATGGTAGAACCATCCCATGGAAGGCCACTCACCAAATATCTAATTGGACTGAGAAAGAATTAAAAAATAAACCTTTTATTGTGTTCAGTTACTAAGATCATGAGGTTGTTTGTTAGAGCATTTAGCTTATTCTGAAAGCGCACAATTGCAAACACACATATATTTATGTTATTTAATCTACATGTGCAAATTGAACAAAGTCAGAATGCACATATCACTGGTTCTCCTCCAGTAGCAGCCCTAGAAAAATCCCTGCTGGTCCTTCTTGCCACTTTGCTGTATGACCAACACATGACAAAGTGGCTGACAGTGCTGAGTCAGGATTCAAGTGCCAAGATGCCAGGCACTCAGGGATGGAGTCTTTTTAATACGTGTTTCTTCTTCCAGTGAGTACTGGCTGCTTCTTATGTGCAGACACCACTTTCATTCTTTTTTCCACACAGACACGTTAGCCCAGGATGAGCGTATTTTGTTACCTTCCTTTTAAGATCAATCCTAATTCACAGATAAAAAACCATTACATAGAATTCAGTCACCATAAATTCTGCTTCCTAGCTTCAGAATACCAAAGCGAAAAGGATTTTGTCAATGTATTTTTCAGTGTAGTGTGGTCTAGATGACATTTATTAGCATAAATTGACCTAGGAGTCATTTTTAAACTCAGTATTCTTATTCACTAAATACCATAATTATAGGTTTCATTTTTCTTCTGTAATTCATTCTCTAAGGATACTCATCCAGTCTCCTGACTAAAATAATCTATGTGCTGGTGACTCTCAAATATATACCACAAGCTGTTTCTCAGATGCTTATGTCCAACTTCCTATTCCATATCTTTAGTTTGAATGTATAATAGTCATTTCTAACTTAAAATTGAGTTCCTGGTCTTTCCTTCTGTCCCAGGCTTCCCCAGCTCAGTCAGTGGAAACTTCATCCTCCCACTTGCTCAGATCAACACCTCTGTGTCTCTTCTCACTCTCACACCTCACTTTCAGTTTATCAGCAGCATACCTGGAATCCAACCACTTCTCACCACCTTCACTGAGACACATCTTGCCCAAACACCACTATTTCCACCTGGACCAGTGCAAGAGACTCCTACTTTATTTCTCTTCTTTTCTATTTGCTCTTACAACCTTATAGACTATTAACATGGCATCTGGAGCCATCTTATTAAAATGTAAGGCAGATAATTTCAGTCTTCTGTCCAAACTTCTCTAGTAGCACCACATTTAAATGAGTCACATTAAAATACATGTATAATTGGTTGGACTATTAACCACTAAGACACTATTTCTTTAAGACCTTTTTAAGAAAATCAGAGGATGTGCCTTGTTAATGATATAAGTAATGAGATGCTGTAATCAGACAACATCATATTTAATTAGTTATGTCTAACTCTGTGCCTATTTCTGTTGAACTGTAAAAACATCCAGCAATAGCCTTTTCATCATATATTTAACCTAAATCTGATTTAAATGTTTTTCTAGTTTGCTCCCGTGCAGAAGAGCACCGCCCCCCAACACTATGGTCTAAGTAGTTGAAGAATAAGAAAATGAGAAACCCCTTAATCTTATAGCTCTGTATTGTTATACAACTCTTCTGATCTTCCTCATAGGTGCAATTTCATATCCCTAAAATTATTTTTAATAATTTCTGCTGCTTATTATTAGAGTATAAAAACATACATGTGGACAGAGCCAGTTGGAGGTAGGAAGTAAATTCATGGTCTAGATTCTTCCATAAAAAGAATTATTCTGCTGGGAGCTGCCCTCATTTAGTGAGGGATGGCTAACACCTACCGATGGTTTCCTAGCAACACAAAGCTTTCCTGCAGCTAGGACGGAGGGTCATTTTTACATCTTCTCTTAATTTTCTCTTGGACTCTATGAGAAGATATTAGTCTGGAAAACTTCCAGAACATAGGATGTATTGAAAAGGATGTGTGTGGGGAGCCAAGGGGAGATCACTATGTATCTAGAGAGGTAGATGAGGAAGAGGAAGGAGTTTGTCTCCTAATTGTAACCCAAACAGCATGTATTCTAACAGAGTCCAAGGTAAGTGACACTTATTTGCCAATTTAGAGATTTTTTTGTGGGATAAATAAATCAAACAAACAAGCATTTTGACCTTGCTTTTCTTTCCTTTTATGGGCTAAATCCACAGATTTTTCTCTGCCTAGATTATATAGGTCTTTTACAAAATAACTAAACTTTAATGCTTTTTCTTGGTTTTCTCTGTTCCCCCCACCCCAGAGAAACTGCTTTCTGAAAGGTAATACATCAGTTCTGAGACCTTAGACAGGTCTGGTTTCATTCTTTGATATTCACCTATTAGCTCTAGGACATTGGCCCAATATGTAACTTAATGAAATCTCAATCTCCTCATATAAAAATAGAAGAAATACTACCTGGATGGGCAGACTCAGCTAGTCACCTTATTACTAGCCCTTTCTCCTTTCTCCTTATTACCACTGTCCTGATGGGGTGTGAAACAACAGATCTGACTTTTAAATAAAAGGAAATCCAACTTAATTTTCCAAGGTCTCTTGCAGTGAAGATTTTTGGGATAGTTTTGGACAATGAGATAAAAACCAAAATCTACTTGATGGAGCTTCCAGGAAAGGTACTATTTTCCCAATTAAAAAAAAAAAAAAGAACGAACTAGGTGGGAATGAATCTTTGACTCTGTCTCAGCTTCCTTCTTCAGTACGGGAACTCAGACAAAATGCCTAGAGGAATGGCAGGGGTGAATGACCATGAACATGAGAACTGCCCACATAGGCTGGAAGAGCCCAAATCTCTATTGATTGCCTCCAATGGCTGTACCCACTATATACATTCAGATGGGTTTTAACATGATTTTTAAAAACCGTCTATTTTTAAACTACTATTTGTTGTTTTCTGGTGGGTTGAGTTTTCTGCTCTTTGCCATCAAACTGACACTCTTCTTAGCGTGGTTGTGAAGATTAGTACAACATGATAATTAGAGTACTTACCACACAGAAGGAACACACTAATAGTTCTGTGCATGTAGTTTCTCTAATTCTGTATTATTGATAAATTATTTTGTTTTCTTTTCTTGTTACAAAAATATTTTGCACTAACATCAAAATGAAAGTAGATTATCTTTGACTTCTTTGCCATTATATGCATAATTCACCTCCTGATATTATGAATAATCTTCTAAGCACAAATATTTATTGATTTAGTAAAATCTGGTTTGAATATGTGAGGATTTTTTTAAATATCCAATTCTACATTTAGTTATGTGAAACAAATCTTGTTATACTAATAATTATTTTTAGATGCTCTATTTTAGAAATTATTAGCCAGAAGTTTGAATTATTACTAACATATTTTCTTTTTTAAAAAATTTAGATTTTTAAAATAAATGTATTACCACTATATCTAACTTTAGTACCTTTGTAGTTTTTGAGTTTTTTTCTTCCTTTAGCCCACATTAGAACAAATAGTAATAATTTAGGATGGCTGCGAGTTTCTATGAGAGCCAGGGAAATGAGTCTCAAGGCAGAATGGTTTATTGTAAAATAGCTTGAGGCGAACGCTCTGGAAAAAGCAACTTTTCAGCTCAGAGCATTTTGCTCTGTCAATCCTTCATTGCTTTTCTTTTACAGCTTGAAGATACTGTTGAAAAAAATTTTAAAATAATGATATTTTTTATTTTTGCTTGATAACTTTTTTGAGGATTATTTATATTTCATCAGAACATTTTTTCTTTAACAGTACTATTTTAGGGCTTTATTACTTCCTTATTTTGTTTTATTTAATTCTGTCAATGTCACATGCATGTGACTATCTCTTATAATTAGTTGGTAGTTAGTAGAAAATTGGATTCATATGAAATTGTTTTGTCTGTTTCCTGACATCAGTTCTGTTTTTTGGTACCAACCAATTCTCCAGTTCTTTGATTCTCTGACATCAACTAGGTGTCCTACAGTTCAATTCAGTTCTGTCGCTAACTACCCAGAGTTATCATAGACCCCATAGGTCAAGGGCTCATTCTCACAGGACTACCTCACTCTTCAGATGCCAGCTACAAATGAGGTGGCCAGGTACCACACACTTCTGCTTGGCTTACTGCAAATTAGAGGTTCTCATGACACTCATGGCAGACAATTTGATAATTTGCTAAACAATTCATACAACTCGGAAAAACACTTTGCTTATATTTTTTATCTGCTTATAGTAAAGAATACAGCTCAGAAACAGTCAAATGTAAGAGATGAAAAAGGCAGAATGGAGGGGGCGGGCAGCACTCATGCATCTGAGTGTGCCACCTCCCAGCACCTGCATATGTTCATCGACCCAGAAGTTCTCCAAAATCTGTAGTTGAGTGTTTTTAGTGAAGGTTTCTTATGTAAACACAATCGATTAAATCATCTGCCAGTTTTGGGGGCTGGGTCTAAAAGTGCCAACTCTCTAATCTTGGCTTAGTCTTTCTGGTGACTTTCTCACATCCTCCAGCCACCAGTCATCTCATTAGAATACAAAAGGCATTCTTATCGCTCCAAAGATTTTATGGGTTTTAGGAATGCTGTGCCAGGAACCAGACACATGTATATATTTTATTATACTGCAGGAGTAATTTTCTTTTTAGGGAATATATAGGAAAAGTACACTCATTCAAAATGAGATGCACTGTTACTTCCAAATTAACAATCATAAGCATAATAAAGAATTAGATTTAAGAAAATATGTTTTTAAAAATATAAAAATTATGTTTAATAAAAATAAGACATATATGATATTGACATGTGACTCAAACTATATGAACATAATTTTTAAAAAATCTAATCCATTACAGACTGTTTTGTAAAATACAATAAAAATGAATTTCCATAAAAACAAAGTAGAAAAAATGTACAAAATATGTTCTAATGTTTTTATTTCTAGATCCAATAGATAGGAAATTACTATGTTAAATTGCTAAAACTTTTCTAAATGCTTACTCTCACTCTCTGTATTAAACTAAGTAAGGACTGGTAACAAACAGTTTGGACCATACTTTGAAACACATTGATATCGACCGTCAGATATTCTCATCCCAATTTAATTGAAGAGATAAAATTTAATATGTTATTATTAATTATATTATTAATCATGCAAGAGTTTATTCATATATTAATATATTAATCATGCAAGGGTTTATTAATTTCTTGTTCAATTCATCTTCGAACATTTTCTTAGCCTGAAGAGTTGAACACCATTATATTGTGTTCTGCTCTCAACCAGAAGTAGTCTTTCTATTAAATGAACTCTCAGAACACTTAGTAAATCTTTGCCTGGACACATTCTGTCTGTTAACCATTATCCATGCAGCCTCCTTTCACTCACTAAACTGTAAGTTTTCTAGAGCTTAGTACCATGTTTAGTTTTATTTTTCAGTCACTCCTTACTCAGGCTGTGGTAGACATGGAGACACCCTGGCTCGGTACTTCAGAGACCATAGTGAGTGATAGTAATGAGGATATAAAGATCCAGCCATTTTGTCCCAACAAGGGACACTCTAATAGACAATATTAGCTGCAGGATATCCTACAGGGGTCAAGAATTTGCTGGACCTGAGTTGCAGTTTAACTTTTCCCTTTGCCTAGTCCTGCTTCCACCCTCTTGCTTTCACAGATACAGATCCCAGTAAATATCTTGAACCATAGACTCTATCTCAGCATCTACGTCTAATGAACCCAACATCAGATACATTCCTTACACATTCAATGAGCAAGTATATAAAACTCCATCTGGTTTAAGAGAGCATTTGGGTGGACTTTGGTTGAGAGAGGGATAACTGTAGTCATTGACCTTAGGGTCAGAGAGGATGAAGATCTGGCTGAAGAGTCACATGATGATGATGATGATGATGATGATGATGATGATGATGATAATGATGATAGTGGCGTGTACTATGTGAGAGCTACACTTCTATGAGAACACTGAGATAGGTACTATTATCATTCTCAGTTTAAAAGTAAGAAAACTTAACAGAGATTCAGAAATGTACCTGTCACCTAATAAGAGGTAGAGACAATATTTGATCCCATCTCTTAACCATTACTTACCTTACTTCTCTAATACTGAATGCAACATGGGCGCAGGAATTGTTGTCACTTATGTTCACTACTGAACATCTCAGAACCACCACCATACATGGAATATGGGATGAGCTCAGTAAATATTGGCTGAAAGAAAAAAAAATGAATGAATAACCATTAATTAAGACTTCCAGGTCACTTTTAGAAAATGCTGGATTTGATGGCATAAATCAGTTCTTTTTTTTTCTTTTTAGTATGTCCATGTTATATAACATAGTGTTTTGTACATAGTACATGCGCTATTGATGTTTACAAATTAAAACAAGTAAAAATAGGTATTTCTATTGACTTATGTTATATATGCTAATTTTATATTTCCTAACTTAGTCTTTGCAAATTAAAATTAGGGTGTCTCCTAGACTGCCACCCTTCTGGGTAGCCTCAGAAGATTTAGTGGCATTATACCCTGGCATGGAACCTGCATCTGTGAGATGCCTCTTAGGGAAAGCTCTTGGTGCACAAGAAATTTTCTTTCCAGGGCATAGATCTCAGGACCCAAGATTTGACTCTTGCTGGCTATGTGCACACTCAGGGACACTGGGGTAGTAACCTGGCCCAAGCCGTACTAATGAGATATTCTATCTTGAGAATCAAGGATAGAATATCCTTGAAAACCAAGAAACAAAGAGACACTAAATCTGAGAGTCTTTCAATCAGAGTCAATGTTAAATGTAGAATAATGCTTATAATATCCATGAACTCTTGCAGCTGATGTCCTTGGAGTCTCCTTGATTTTTGCCCTAGTTGAAGCTTACTTGTGACTAGGAGATACTGCAATGTCCTGCTCACAAATATCCTCTTTAGTTGAATCACAAGTGTTGGTTTCTGTGACTGGTAACACAAAGAACCAACATAAGCACCCTGTAGGTCAGAGGTATCCATGTTCATTTAGTGCTGAGAACAGATATGTTCACCTGGTCAGGTAAAATGAGAAGAGCCTCCATTTAATGGAAATACACACAGGACCTGGCATGAAAGTGAGAAAAGTTTGTGATTCTTTGGGGTATTTTATTAATAACTTCAACTGGTTGGTTCCAGTTTCTGTGTATAAAACAGAGAAAATAATAAAGGGGACTAGACGGAAGGATTGTTGCTTTCCATTTTGGATTCTGGAAAGAGCCAAATTTTCTTATGTTACCATGATGTTATAGGGTTTGCCTAATAGTATTTTTGAAGTCCCATTGGTTTCTTTGCATTTTGTTTTCTACTCTAGAAGGATCATTAAAGTGAGCTCTCTCTCTCTCATGCCATCTTGGCATTCCCAAGGAAGAATCATGATTGGATTATGTTCCCAGGCAATATAAATCAAACCTGATGGCAGGGATGTGTTGATAGCTTGAAGTAAGTGAAAAATAACTTAGAAAATAAGGAGGCCTGGGATAGTAAAGACATAAATTTAAAATTTAAATCTCCAAAGATGAAAAACTACAAAAAACTGTTTTGAAACTCTGGCTTCGACTCTTGCAAATGAATGGAAATGGGGAGCAAGGGGAATAAGTTAGGAACATGTGAATGAATTTGCTTTACATATAAGACCTTATAACTCTGAAGGAAAAAGTCTACATGTTTTAAGCAATACCAGAAGGTCCTTTCAAAATGTATGATAGCCTTAAGAGACACAGTTTAGAATGTTTTAAAATATTTAAATAAAAAAATAGATTACTCGTGGCATTTGAAAAGAACTTTTTTGAGTGTATACAGACTTCAGACTAAGCAAAGCTACTATGATGGCTTTATTATGTTCATTGGTCTTATTAATCTTGTATTATCTTCCTTCTTTTTTCGTAAAGCTAAATGCATATGATTCAGAATTCCAGTTACATTTCTTATGAGAACTAATGGAAACAAACACTATTAAGAGTTGTATAGGGGGAAGGGGTTGTTGGCTTTGGACTCAAATAGATCTTGAATTGGAGCCTGCCTCTTAAGCAGCTGCATGATCTTGGGCAATTCTCTTGGCTTCTGAACCTCAGTGTTCCCAACATAGAGGATTTGACCAAAATGAACTGAAATATGATTCTAAACTAAATTCACATTTCCAGCTGACAGTGATACCTAATAATTGTAGATTATTAATAGATCCTTCTTTCCTTCTCTCTGAAACTTAAAACTTAACAAAGTAAGATTTTAATTTATGTAAATTTGTCCTAGTTTAGAGAGAAATAGCTCCTTTGTGGCAAGAGATAAGGAGGATGATTATAAAGTTCTACTACGTTAATAAAAGATTGTATTTCTAATCTACAGAGCTTTCATCCTACCAAAACTTATTCAAAGTTTTCATATCTAATGGTTTACTCACTGGTATGAATATCTGTTGCTCCTTCACACATCCTTTTCCTAGGGATAGAGGGGGATGGCATCAGGCTGTATAAAAATTAAAAGTGAATTACATTCAGAGTGCTTTAGATTTAGGAAGTTAGAATACATTTTGAATGAATGCTTTTTTCTTTTACTTTAAATATTTGACTATTTAAACTTTATTTCTACTTCCTTTTCATCTCTTCTTCCTCAAACCATAATACAAAGATAAAAATGTTTTCTTTACTGAGTTCTAGATAATATGAATCAAGACTACATAAATCAATGGCATCTACCGATAAAAGACAAAGCTGGTTCCTGAATGCTCGAGTCTGGGTGCTGGAGTTGTGTGTTGCTAGCCAGTGAGCAAGGACAATTTGGGTGAATGTGGAGTAGGGAGAAGAATTTGATTTAGTTTAGTTTACATATAAGGTTTTATCTTCTTTAAAAGGCAAGATGTCTAAATATTTCAAATAATAGTATAAAGGTTTTTTTAAAGGTGCTAGTGCTGATGGTATTATGTGCCCTTTCGCGTTAATCTCCTGTGCTGAGAACATTCCAGCATTCACGAATGGCTTCTCTGTGGGAGCCACTACTTCATTAAAATCAGGAGCAATTGCAGGAAATCTACCCCCTTTGACCAGATATCCTTTGTCAGGAGTTTCTAGAAGGGTTTCCAAGTCTGCTATGCTCTATGGATAAAATGATAAAAGAATCTATTTTGAAGGTAAGGGGAATAAAGTTTAAATAAGTTTATTTTATAACATGCGTGCTTATTAGAGAAAAAACAGAAAATTTGAAAACACAAAAAGAAGAATACCAATACCCTATAAGTCTACCACCCAAAGATAGCTACTCATAAAATAGTTATGAATTTCAGAAAATTTTTTAGATGTCCCAGTGATACAGGAATGAGAAACCCTGAGTTATTGAAAGCTTATTCTCCTAATCAGGCTATGCAGAAATGATAATCTGTGATGCGTGAGGCAATCCCATGAGGATCTTGGGGACTAGTTGTAGGTTGTCAGAGATTTGGCTCATTTCCTTCCACATTATCCTGGGTCTAACTGATTTGTCATCTTGGCTCAGAGTGATGAGTAATGCTCACCTCCTTAGCTCTTACCTTATGGTTCTTGTCTCTTGAACACATGTGCATCTTGCTTGTCAGTTATTTCCCGTCAGCGTTGTGTGTGGCTGCAGGGTCTTGCCAGTCCCCCTAGGGCTCACTAGCTCACACATGGTCTGTATGGATTCTTGGATAACTCTCCAAAAAGAGGATACAATGGAACAAGGCAGAGCATTTGTTGTGCTAGCACTTTGGAAGACATTTGCCAAGCTCTTTCATTTAGGCTGTCATTTAGAAATGACGTTCCTTAATTTAAGGACATGAGATTTCTTGAGCAGCCAGCTAGGGTTCTATGAGAACAGAGATTTGGTAGGGCAAGTCCCTTTTTCTCTATGTTAGGGAGTGCACAGAGAGGGTCCCTCACCTTTATGGGATGGACAAACCACTGGAATTACTGAGAGGACTGTGGCTAATGACATAGACTTTTAAGTAAATAAAGCATGCTGGACTGGGAGACACATGAAAATCTTCAGTGTGTGTGTTGTTGTTTTTGTTGTTGTTGTTGTTTTTCTTACTAACTTCTTGCTGTGGAGAACTCTGAATCTGGGCAGAGAAAAAACAAACAAACAAATTATAATAAAACTGTAAATAAAAACTTTATAGCCTTCATATCTTTCTACTTTAATTCAGAATTTTCCCAAGTGACAAGCTCAGGAACAAAATATTTGGAAGTAAGAATATGCTGTGAATAAACAATGTGCTTCTCTTATCTCTTCCCTCAATTGAAGTGCTAAAAAAATGAGACTGTTTGGGATCACAGAAACCCTACTGCAAGCACTTTGTCTCTGATAATTTAACGTTAGCTCTTCTAAGCAAGCCACAAAGACAAAGGACAAGTCTGTGGGATGACTTTCAAGTAAGGGGCATGATCAGATAGACAGTGAATAAGCTCAAGCCTTGACCTATTCAAAACTTTCACTTGCCCAGAATCCACCAGCGTTTTAAATTCCTTTAACATCTACATGAACATCAAATTTAAGTCTGGATTCTCAACTTATGAAATCCTTTCTATTTGACTATCATCTCCAATTATCTTCAGATTTCCACACATAGGGCCAAAACTTGCAGCTTATTATCTCCCCAAGTTTTCACCATCTCTTGTCTTACAAGCTCTCTCACTTAGCTCTCTCACTTACGAGCGCTCTCATAGATAGCCCCTGGTCTTGAATCTTATCAAGACCTCAGCAATTCCAAGTTCTTCTTCATCACTATTCAACCACCCACTTCTTGTCCTTTCAATTGAAATACTTCGGTATGTTTTACTCCAACAGTACAGCCTATAAATCACCTGTAAATTTTACTACTGTCCAAATGATTGACAGTAAAGTAAAACGTCAACTCTAAGAAATATAATAAAATACAATTAGATTAGTCACTCACTGTTTTATGAGCTACAAAGTAAAATAATAATAATAATTTCTTGGTGAATTCTCTTCTTGGTTAAAAAAGAAGAAAGTTTTCAAATCAATAATGAAAACTTTTACCTTTAATTAGAAAAAAAAATCAAACTAAACCTAAAGCAAACAGAAGGAAGGACATAGTAAAGATTAAAGCAAGCTTAAATAAAATAGAGACTATATAAAAAGGAGATAATCAATGAAACCAAAAGTTGGTTCTTCGAAAAGGCCAACAAAAGTGGTAAGCTTTCAGATTGACCCCTGTCCAAAGAAGTCTCAAATTACTAAAGTTAGGAATGAAAGTAGATATTATTGCAAACCTTGCACAGTACAAAGAATTATCAGACAACACTATAAATAGTTTCATGCCATCAAATTAGATAACATCAAGAAAAGGAAAAATTTCTATAAACATGCAAACTACCAAAATTGAATTAAGAACTTGCAAATCTGAATTAATCTATAACAAGAGATTGAATTTGTAATCAAAAAACTTCCAACAACAAAAAAGCTTTAAACTCGATTTCTTCACTGATGATTTCCATCAAATGTATAAAAAATTTACCACCATTTTTTTTCAAACTTTTTTAAAAAATGAGGAGAGGCTATTTCTTAAGTGTTACCTTAATTCTAAAGCCAGACAAAGACATAACAAAAAAATTACAGATCGATATAATTTATAAATATAGATGAAAAATTATCAACAAAATTATAGCAAATTGAATCCAGCAAAAATTTCAAAAGATACATTACGTAGTAGTACTTATTCCAGGAATACAAGGGTGGTTCAACACAGAAAACTCAATCAAGGTAATAAAATGAAAAATAAAACAAAACAAAAAAGAAGGATACAAAAACTGATCATCGCAATCCAAGAAGGGGGAAAAAGAGTGTTGACAAAATCCAACATTCTTTAATGATAAGCAAAGGAGGAATAAAGGGGAACTTTCTCAGCCTCATAAAGTTCATCTCTAAAAACCCTACAGATAAAATCATACTTAATGGTGAAAGACTGAAATAATTCTACCTAAGATCATGAACAAGACAAAAATGTTTATTTAATATTGTACTGAAAGTTTTAGCCACGAAAATTAGGCAAGAAAAAGAAATAGAAGATATCTGAATTAGAAAAAAATAAGTAAATTTGTATTTATTGGCAAATGGCATGACTTCATATAGAGAAAATCATAAGAACCTATTTAAAAAACTATTAACTAGTAAACAAATTAGGCAAATTTTCAAGATTCTACAGCACTAACATATAAAATCAGTAGTATTTCTAAGACAAAATACAAATATCAACTCTATTTCTATATAATGGCAATAAATAATCAGAAAATAAAATAAAATAAACCATTTTATTTACAAAATTATAAAAATGAATAAATTGCTTATGATTAAATTAACCAGGACTTGTACATTGAAAACCAGCAAATATTGTTGTTCATGTATGAAAAGCTTTAATATTGTGATGATGTTGCTTCAAAGGAGCTACAGAGTCCATGAAATTCTTTTTTTTTTTTTTTTTTTTACCAAAATCCCAATTACCTTTTCTATATAAGTGGAAACTTTTCTGAAAAATTACATGGCACTGCAAGGGATCCCAAAACAACCTTGAAAAAAAATACAATTGGAAGACACTCACTTCCTGAACTTCGAAACCTATTGCGAGCTACACTAATCAAAGGAATGTGGTACTGGCAGCAATGGAATGGAAGTGAAAGTTCAGAAATAAACCCAGTATCTACTGTTAATTTATTTTTGACAAGACCATTCAATGGAGAAAGAATAGTTTCTTTAATGAATGGTACTGGGACAACTTGATATTCACATGCAAAAGAATGAAGCTAAACTCTTCTGTTATACCATATACAAAAATTATCTCAAATTGATCAAAAATCTAAATATAAGAGCTAAAAATATAAAATTCTTAAAAGAAAATGTTAGTGTAAATATTCATGCCTTGGATTTGGCAATGGTTTATAACCAAAGTACAAGCAACAGTAGCAACAACTAAAAATATAAATTAAACTTTATAAAATAAAAAACATTTTTGCATCAAAAGACACTATTAAGAAAGTGAGAAGAATCTATAGAATCAGAGAAAATACTTATGTTATAAATCTGATAAGGGTCTAGTATCTAGAATATAAAAAGAATTTGTGCAACTGAACAATAAAAAGACCAAAATAAAATTAATTTAAAAATGGGCAACAGACCTGAATAAATATTTAAAAAAAATAACAAGTGTCAGAAAGCATGCAGAGAAACTGAAACCCTCATACATTACTAATAAAAAATGTAAAATGCTATACCATTGCGGGGAACAGTTTACTGTTTCCTCAAAGTGTCATATAGACATGCTATATGACCAGCAATTCTAGTCTTAAGTAATTATCAAAGAGAATTGAAAACAGTGTTCAAACAAAAATGTTCACATGCATATTTATAGCAGAATAATTCATAATAGCCAGAAAATGGAAACAATTCACGTATCTATCAACTGAAGGATGGATAAATAAATGTGTTACATCAATACAATGAAATATTTTTCAGCCATAAAAAGAGATGAAGCATTAATACATGTTACATACAACATTGATGAACCTTGAAAACAGTATCAAAATGAATAATAGACATAAAAAAATCACGTATTTTAAGAATGACTGCTGAATGGGTGCAGAGTATATTTTTGAGGTGATGAAAATATTCTGGAATTGGATAGTGGTGATGGTTACACAACATTGTGAATATACTAGAAGTGAATTGTACATTTTAAATGATTAAAATAATGAATTTTATGTAATTTTTACCACAATGAAAAACAACAAGGGACACATGAACAAAAGAAATGCTTCAAATGGACAAAAATAAAATAATGGTTTAAAGGTGGCCTCAAATCATCTAAACTCTTTCTTCCCGAGTTATAGTCTTCAAGCAAAAAACTTTTACGGTTCCTCAGTAATGCAGCCTTTGCAGAAGAGGCACGCATCATGTTGCTATAATTAATACAATTTCCCTGTGAAATTACATTTACAAAACTATAGATGTATTTTCAGTTGTCTTGTATTTCTTCCAGAAAGCACACCATCATCATGTATTATGCCAGGAACTGCAATAATTTAATCAATAGTATAATTAAACAGTCCCCACTATAAGCATATATTTATGTACTATGGCGTTGACAACTGGCTTTTTAAAAGCCGAGAGTGTAATAGTTTTGAGCATCATTTACAGTTCCCTTGCACCATTGACATGATTGATTCGCACCACAATAAGAAATTGTCTTGCGCAGAATCCATTCTATATTGGGAGAATTGATTATATTTCCCCAGGGAGGTCAGGTCTCATAATGCAAATGTTAATTAATTTTTTGTATTAAAAGCTAAATACAAAGATTGAATCACTTTTATTAGGAACTTCTTTAAACGAATTCACCGCCCTTTGAACCAAAACAGTTTATCTTTGGGCACATGCATCCTGTTAATGAAAAAAACCAATTGATTGTGCAATCACCCACGTGAAGTCTCCTTGCTAGGTTAGAGAGATCTGCTGCTATGGCCTTGCAGTCGCTGTTAAATTTAATCTCAGACACTTAGCAGGTTTCCTTCCCTTCATTTTTCTCTTTTTCTCTCTCTCTTAAAAAAATAAATTGAAGAATAAGTTAGGAACTTAAAATGAGTAGCATCATTTTATCTTTGAATGTTAGGATTTAGAATGGAATGGAATTACATCTGCTGTTTATTTCAAATATATTGTACTAGAAAAGTATCATGTCAAAAATCACCATGGCTATGGAGATGATGGAACAGCCTATAATTAAACTAGAGAACTGCTAGGATATATTTCACAGGCTTTTCTGCATTCTAAAACTTCATGACTATAATGGAGATTGTATTTATTTTACTGGAAATTTCACTGGAAATGGAAGTTAAAATGTAGCAATGGTGGTTTGCAGTTGATGGGTCTTTGTAATGGCCAAGTCCTCTTGCAAGACATGCAGAATTTTGAAATGCTTTTTTGATTTAAAATTTCTGTATTAGAACTATTTTTTAAATTAATCTGATGAAAGATACTTTGGTTATCATCTTATCTGAGACCAGATTTCTGGGACCAATAGTACCATATTCAATTCTCCTCAGCATGGTATCTTTGCCATTGTTTATTTTCTTCATGTTGCTCCTGTCTTCTTTCAAAAAGTTTTGTTAAGCCTGCAATTCTTTTGAAAAATCTCATTAGATATCAAATGTGAAAATCATTAAATGTGCTCACTGCAGAAAGCATGGCATACTTTGAAATCTGTGTTACTTGGAGTGTTTTATTTCAAAGCTCAGTGCTGCCCAGGCCATTAGGGGAGACTTCATCAAAGCGCCATCCTTCATTTCTGAAGATATGTAGCTCATCTGTGTGCATTGATGGTGATAAATATTTTGGACCCCCAATTTTGGATTAATTATCCCCAGGCAATTTTCCTGGACTGTATTCATTGTTGATGTCTTAGAGGGCTTCCTCTCTCATACCTCTATGCCAGGACCTGGACGAAACAAAATGACAACTCGAGTGGGTTGTCTTTAGTGTTATTCTTCCTACCCATCCATCTCCTCTCTCTTGGCATCTTCCCTGACTTATGTTAGTGCCTAATTCCTTTCATTGCTTTCTTGCTCTTATTAGAGTTCTTCAACATAAAGCCCCACTCAGACACATTTCATCCAATAGTATATGGTTCAAGGGCATCAGGAGGTCGGCACCCACCCCATCTTTCAGTGCACCAAACCGAGGACAAATCATAGTGTTCCAAAGCTTAATAGTGCAAGAAGTCTACCCCATAAATTATAAAGTGGAAATCAGGGTTTGTTTTGCTGTAGTGTAAAATTACACATTTTTCAACATGAAGGGGGAAAATAATAGCATTTTAACAATATATAATTAATTATAAATATTTTCAGTTCTCTCTTAACCTTGTACTTGGTGGAAGTGGGATTTCTGTTGGCTGGGCCAGGTCCTAGTGTTTGAAGGAGCGGAGGATGGGCATGCAGCAGCCAGAGATCTCCGATAAATTAACCACAAAATAAAAAAGTTGAGCCAGAGAAAAGTTAAGAGGCAAGAGTGCCCCCCGCCCCCAACCACAGCTGCGTTTGTGAGAATGTGAGGAAGCTTGGAGTTGTGGGGGTGGGGATACTGGAGCAACTGTGGCGAGTGAGTGAAATGGAAAGTGAGAGAGATGAGAATACAATTTTTGACAAGTTTTGTTTTGCATTATCAGTGTGCTTTTTCTTTGATGATTTAAGAAAATACTGGGGTATGTGAAATTATTTTTAATTATTTAGGATGCTGAACTCATATATCTTTCAATGGCACCCAAGATAGAGCTGGGACCAGAGATAAGTTGTTATACTTTACACAGCCATGACTGTGAGCGCCCTCTTGTGGGGAACTTGACTACTACCTATCTGGGCACATGTTAGTAGATACGTTCACCTTACACAAGTATTCCTGTCTCAACCTTTGACACATGCAGTGAGTTTCAAATTCTTCCTTTTTGACAAAAATTACCTCTCTTTTGATCAGTTTTCTTGAGAATCTTTTTTTCTTCTGCCTATCTGTTGGATTTATCTGAATTCATATTTCACCTGATTTGAATATCCAGTTTTTCCTGTTCTTTCTTCATAGAGATTTGACTCCTTAAGTCAGTAATTAGAGAGACTATTCAATTAAAAAAAAGTCAGAGCATGGATGAAACATATGATCAAATATTTGCTAAACATGACATTTCGCTAAGTTCTGGAGTTAGGGTGGAGTACAAAAAGGCAAGTTTCATACCCTCAAGGAATTTACAATCAAATGAGAGTGACAAATGTATATAAATGAATATTCATGAATACAAATGCATAGTCATGAATTATTCTAAGTGCTATGGAGAAAAGAGGTAGGATGCTATGAAAAGCATATAACTGGGGACCTGTCCTAGGTCCCCAGAATCAAGAAAAGCTTCTCTGAGGAAGTATCATTAAAGACATAATAACATTTATAGATATTAACTAGGGCAAAAGGGTTGGAGGAAGAGTGGTTTACTCAGCCATTGCGCGCAGCATGTGCAAAGGTCCTGAGGCAGATCAGAACATGAAACATTTGTTCAAGAAGCAAAGGAAAATTCATGTGGCTGAAGGACTGCGAAGAGATTGAGAGGATGTGATATGAGCCTGAAGAGACAGAAAGGCACTTTGTGGGCTAATTAAAGGTTTTCGTTTGTTTGCTTATTTCTGTTTTTCATAAGAGCTATGGAAATCTGTAGATGTGTTTTAAACAGAGAAGTATGATCAGATTTGCTTTGAGAACATCAAGTGCAGAAGGACGAATGCCGGAAGATGAGATGAAGACAGTTGCCACAGTACAGAAGAGATATAACAGCTGTTTGTTCTAGTTTCGTAATGTAAGTGACAGAATTCAGGGAAAGACTTGAAAGACATTTAGGAGATAAAAACTTCTAGGGCTAAATAAAGTATTGAATATAGGGATAAAGAAGGAGTTGAGGATAACTCCCAGGTTTCTGGCTTCTGCAGCCGAACAGAGAGGGGGTCATTCACCAAGGTCAAAAACAATGAGAGAGACTAGATTGGGGGAAGCAGAGGTGATGATGAGGCAAGAGCATAAAAGAGTTCTCTTTGGTCATGCTAAGGTCAGAATTGCTTTTGAGATTATATCATCTCTTAAGTTAGCCTAGTAATACCCATACTACAAGATGCCTCTATGTTTTACAGGATATAGTGTATGTAAAGCATGGTTCCTGTAACTTAAAAAGGCCCTCTGTAAAGATGAAGAGAGTGCTGGAGTATGACATTATCTGTATGTGTGCATATTTAAGCTTGTATGCCTGTATGTAAATAATTCAATTAATGCTCTCCAGTTATATTTAAATTCGGCCAACATAAAGCTACTATTATATAGAGAATAGTTCTTGTGTTTTTTTTATTAACCTCTGAACTTCTGAGTAATTTAATTCCAAATACAAGATAGACAAGATAATATATAGCCAACTTGCGTTACGCCGTTTTATCTCTGCATTCATTGGAGCCTATGGGTTCACGAAGTCAGTAAGAAAATGGCATCCTGGTTCTAAATAATTACTGTATTTTAACTTTAATTTAATTACAGTACATGGAGCCGTAGACCTTTAAAACTATGTAGTGATTTGCCTCAGTGAGTTAGACGAATCAGTAAGCCTCATTATGCTCAGCACATAGGATATATGTCTCCCACTTTATAACACATTCCTTAATGTGTTCCCACAGTGCTATCAAAACTGATGCCTGAGCATTTGCATAGCTTATATTTTTCCTTTTAAATAAAAGTCCTCAAGTGTAAGGTTTTACAGGGAAGAGCTATGGAGAAAGAGAGTTGGTAAATTGAAAGACAAGCTTTGCCCTGGCAGCATCTAGACTCTGAAGGAGCCACAAAGCATTGTTGAGTTAATTTTTTTCCTGACGAGTAACATAAAGATGATCTATGGAGTCATCACTATCTATACGTGGATGGAAAATTACAGAACTGCAAATGGAAATAACACGACAGTGGACATTCAGAGGATGGTCCTCTGCTTTCTGCAGGAAAGATTTCTACATAAAGGAATATGAGCTTCGAAAAGCTCTGCTTTCAAAAGACTAAGACTAAACTAGTGGTATGGGAAGAGACTGACAAAGCATTCATCAGCTAAAATAAAGATTTTTTTAATAGAATGAGCAAATATATTTCAAAGAAAAATGGTTACCCAAAGCAAACACAGTTCTTGAACTATTCCTCAATTCCTCTATCTAACTAACGAATTGTACAGAGGTCAAGAGTGAAGGTGGAGATGGGCAGAGGCAGAAGAGCTTGGACTCCAGTTATAAAGTGAAGTTTAAAGAAGATAAATGGGGTTAAGTCATTGGACAGTGGAAATGACTAGTCAAATGACTTTGGTCTTTATTGACTTGACTGTGAGAACAAAAAATGAAATAGTCTCAGCAGGGAAAATTCAGATGTGCAAACTGAGAAGGCTTTGGGCCTAACTGTTCCCAACCTACCCACAGGATGGTGTGAAATAAACCTGTCCCAGAGTGAATGGGCCGTGGATATCAAATAATATGCTTATGATCCCTGGATTGTTAGATCTTTACTAATGAATTGCAGGAGATGCTCAGGCACCTATGGTTTGGATAAAAAAGATGCATCACTTCTCTTTCTTACCCTACCTCTATATCCTCACATCTATCAGACTGTGTTGTGGACTTGCAGTGGCCAGGGCCTTCCAAAGTTGCTGTAGTGGAAGAAAATATGCTTTTCTTACAAAAGCACACAAGTAGGGTGGTGGTGAAACAGGCCAAGAGCACCCAACAGAGAAGGCCCCTCACTTTCTGTGGCTATGGATTTTCCACGGCCAACCCTTGAAGGTTCAGGAGTTTCACCTTTAATAACCAAATCTTGAAACATTTTTCAGAATTATGGGAATTTGGCCTGGGAATTGACTTTGTCTCTTCTATTATTGTTGTTTTTTTTTTTTTGGTTGGTTTTTTTGGCCTTCTACAAGCCTAGTGAGTTTTCAGAATAACACACATAGTTAACGATGACTTAGTGGGAAGAACCCCATTTTTCCAGGATTTGATAAAGTTAGGCTCCTGTATTGGTAGGTGTATATTTTAGTATGGTTGGCATTCTAAAACTGCCTCAATTTCTAGGCTTTTACTTTCTGACTTATTTATTCCTCGCTATGTTTTCAACCCAGGTAGAGCTGTTTCCAAAATCCCTTGTCTGTCTCCTCAATCTTGTTCTCTGTCTTTCAGCTTCCTTGGATTTCTTTTTATTTTCCGGGGCAGAAAACAAACCAGATTTCATTCTCTTGGTTCCGTCTGTTTTATCCTGTAAGTAGGTTCTGACTTTCCATGGGACCTTATTCCCCTACAAAAGTAAACATCTCTCTGAATTTCTTGCTTTCTTTGGACCTTTTCTCTCAGCCTGAAGCATTTTTTTTTCTCTATTTAATCCTTTCCTAGCTGACTCTTGCTGACTCTCGTGACCCATTAATAGACAATTCTGGTTGTTCTTGAACCCTTTCAAATTAGATCAGATCTTATTTCTGTTTCTGCAGTTTTCCTTTTGCTTTCAGGCCCCTTCCTTCTGTCTATCTATCTGTCTCTGTGTTTCACACACACACACACACACACACACACACACACACACACACACACACACACGAGTCGGCATCAGCAGGAACGTGGCCTGCCCTTAGGTGATACATTTGAATTCCCACATCAAGGCTTTAATCCTCTGGCCCCTTCCCCTTTCTGCCCTGAAATTTCTCAAACTATTTGGCATTCGTAATTCCTTACACGTACACTGGAACAAAAAGAATGTATAAATGAGGTTGAGGGAGTGGGCTCTTACTGCCACAGATCGGGGGTGATGTGCAGTCTACGGTGGGAGGCGTGGCTTCAGAATTTAGAACAAGTGCTGTTGGAACCAGGTACAGCTAGAGGCATAGACAGCACATATGAAATCTCATTCGAAGCAACAAAGCATCTGTCAGGGATATAAATATTGCAACAACATCATTTCTTGATTTTTATGACGACTTTGAGTTTTTGGTGGCTGTCTCTATCAAGTCAGAGTAGCAATGACTTGTTAACACTGTGTGAATATATGACTCGATAAGGAAGATAAAATGAAATTTTTCATCCTGCACAGATAGAGTGACACTTTCATGTCAGGGTGATGACTGTTTCTTTAAAAACACATACAAATAGAGATATAAGTCATTTTCTTTTTTTTTCTGTTTCTCACCTTAAAAAATGTCCCAGTTTGTGTGACATAGAGATAGTTACTCCTATTTTAAATTTTTAAACCGAGGCTTGGAGGATGAGTTTATGAACTGGAAAGTGAATTCTCCTTTTTAAATGTCTGCTAAAGAAATAACGATGCGTTTTTATGCCTCCAAAATGAAAATGTTTGCACATCATTTAGTTGTGTTACATGCTTTAAGTGTTGACTCTGGTGGGAGACTTTATTTTCTATACTAGGCACATTTAAAAAAAAAAGTCTCCAATGTTGATACAGAAGCACCCAATTAATGCTTTCTGCCAATCAATGGACACGTTTTATTTCTGAAGGTAGCTTTAAGGTCTAAGTGAACATCTCTTTGGAAAACACAGGCTCTGATCTGAGAGCTGAAGAGCTGACGCTGGTGCAGTGTGGCTTCCTCTGCACCCGCTGGGAACGGAACACAGGTGCTGAGGGGCAGACGGGGGCATAAAGCTGGCCGCTGACCCAGGGTGGGCGGGTGGAGGAGCCAGCGAGATCAGCTTTTCCCAAGTGGTACTTCCTCAGAGACATGGCGCGTCCGCATAAAGGGAGGGCTGCCCCTCAACCACGGAGCACCACACAGTCAGCGCCACGTTCAGAAAGATTATAGTCCTGCTACCCTGTGGTGAACACAGAGTCCACAGGAGCAACCACGACTGCCCCCCATCCCCCATATATCCGGTCTTCCTTCACTCCAGACGGAGCTGGCTTTCACTCAGGGGAGCCTCACACTCCCCTCTATCTTAGTCTCCCTCCTGCTTCTCTTTTCCGTTTCTCAGCCCCCCACACCCATCCCACCCCCTCACATTCTGTCACTTTAGACATCAACTTTCATTCCAATCGCCATAAATTTGGGATTATTATTTTTAGAATTTAAAGTAGTAATAAGTTGATCCTTTTGAACATTCTCGAGATCTTGGTTTTCATAAAAAAAGACCTTCTGAGAATTTGTCTTATTTTTACTTTTTGATGTCTGCTTTTTCACCAGAAAACTACATATGTTGCTTTGCTCATAAAGAAGGAGCAGACAGAGTTAAGAGAAGCTAAATCATTTGTTAAAATCCCTATCATAAGTAATTTGCAGCATAAGGGTTAGAATTCAGAATCCCCGATGTGTATAAGGCTTTAACCCGGGTAACCCCAATTTCAGACGGATCTCTTCAAGTACAGCTAAATTTTATGCTACTTCTCATGGCATCTATTTTCTGAACAACTCAAGAATATATATTAAAAAAATCTTCAACTCACTTAACAAGCTAAAAGAACTGATGCAAGTAGTGTTTGAGGTCCGATGTAGAACTGAACATTTGTAAGGCCAGTAATGAAATTCAATTGAATGCTGAGTCTGAACTATACCTGAAAAGAGCAAATCTGGTCCAGTGCTTGAACACCTGAATTTAGGCAAGATGGAGACCAGTGCCTTCACCTGGGGAGTCACACAGAAGCAGCACCGGGTAGTACAATTATATCTCAGACTGTGATCCATAGGTTTCCATGGTTCCAAGAGTCCATCTCATGGTCTGCAGGAGGTTTGAAGGTTCCAGAGGAAATGCAAAGAAATAATTTATTCACAGACATTGCTGAATTGGGAGATTGCATTCTGAAAGACTCTGCTTAGTCTGAGCGGACTGCAGCTACCCTCTTCTCCCCTCCAGTTCAGTCAACAGGGTGTAGTGTATCTTGGCCAACTCATTCTCACCTCCTTTACATATTTTTGTTTACATTTGTTAAGTTTCCACATTTCATTCTTACTTTCCTGAGGTGTTACATTCTTGATTCACAGAAATGGATCAGTGGCTCAAAAGTTGTTAACTGAAGCATGAAAGTAGTGATGAAAACAGTAAAGCAAGTACCACAACTTCAAATAAGATCACAGATATAAATAGTGAACAGGGCTTAGATGCGAATATAGAATGTGATTCTGTATGTGTTGAGATAACTGAATTTCCAAATGTGATGAATTTTCACAAGCTGTAAAAGAAAAATACAAATAAGAACAATGGATGTCTGAAAATCTGATTTTGTTGGACCAAGCTTATGTTTTCCCTTAAGATTTTAGTGTTCTGTCTGATATAAAACTTTGTCAAATACTGTCGTGGAACGACCAGATTTTCAGATCATGCCAAAGTACACCAGAAAGTTTATCAATATTTTTTTCAGGACAACGATAAAGTAATGCTTTCTACCAATCAATGGACACATTTTATTTCTGAAGGTTGAGAAAAGGTCATTCAGGATTTCCCTCCTTGTCGGGGAAAGAAAGCAAACCAAAACAAAGAGAACCTTATTCCAGTCACGATATGGTAGATAAGTTTATAAAATTAATGAGAAATATTAATCTTGGAAAGGAAGAAGTACGAGCTACTAAAAAAACCTTTTTATCAAAGGAGGTTATTGGATGTCATGTAGTTTCAATGGCGTGGTAGCAGATATTTTACTTTATAGTAACTGAGACCACTGGTGGGCAGAATAAATGTTCTTGGGATTGACACCTATATAATGGGAAAGAAGGAAGCAGGATCACACACTGGCAGAAGACGAACTGTGTCATTAGAGACCTCAGCTGACTTCTTGAATGGCAGAAGCTGCAGTGGCCCTTCAGAGCCATCTTAGTCTGAGCAAAGGGACTGGGTTCCTATAACTGTGTAGATTTGGCACAGGATGTGGGCTGCTCTTGGAAGGAGTTGTTACATTGAGCAAGGCAGAGGGCTAATGGTTGAGGGTTATTTTTTAATACTGCTTCCAACAGGTCCTTTATTCCCAAAGAAGCCTCTCCTTAGAGCGTTCACTACTCACTAGGCTCTAAGGAGAAATAAACAGTGGGGCCAGTCCTTTGCTTTTCCACCTTAGAATGTTCTTATTGTTGAGAAAGATATGAACAATTAAAACATCATAATACAAATTGAGTCATTTAAGACTCTGATTAGTTTCCTATGAGGTGTGTAAATTGTATATGTCAGCCATATTGAATATCTAGAGTAGTTCAAACTTCAGGGCTGGTATACCATCCATTTTAGTTGGGTTATAAGTATCAGGATTTCTCAAAAAGCCAATGTTGTGGTGCAAAGAGCTTAATCATTAATAGTTTGTCTCTTTTCTAGCACTTTTTTTTTTAAGTCCGTGTCGAAATACCCATTGAAGTGCAATTGGTACATTGAGGCGAACGGGGAGAATAAAACAAAACCATACACTCTATATAAACAATAAAGCATGAAAAATGCTGTAAAGATATTCGAAATTCATTTGTCATTTTTCTCAAGTTGAAATATGTAACCTTTTAGTTTTTGAAAATAATATGCTTTGGTGAAAGTAGACTGTGGTTAAAAAAAAAAAAAAAAAGAGCCTTGCCATTTCTGGTGTGTTTCATCTGAATATATGCAACCACTGGACATTTCAAAGCCCCCATGATTGTGAATGTGGATATTCTAGCTTGGTCAAAAGACAAATGTAAGGAAAGAAGCTGACTGCGAATGTAAAAGTAAATGAGGATGTAAGAGAATGTAAAATGATCTCAGTCATCAAACTGAATGCACACACATTGGAAGACAAATTCCAGCAGTACTGTTCACTTACTGATGAGAAATAACTACCATCATTATTCTTAATTTTGAAATATTGTATTTTTAATCGATTTCCTAATTATGAAAAAGGATTTTTTAAATGTGCTTAAAATGAGTGGCCTGCCTATGTGGCAAATGTTGAATAAAGGATCTATAGATATAAAATCAAGAAGCACAGCATAATGGAAAAAAAAAAAACCCAGATATTAGGTTGTAATTCAGACTCTGCTATGGTAGAGCTTTGTGACTTGGGCTTTTTGCCTCTCTGGGCCTTTTAAAGGACTTTTATCTTTAAAATAAAGTGGTTTGAAATTAGATGCATTACAATTAGAAAGAGATACACTTTTGAAATTGTATATCTGGAAAGCTCATAAGAATAATGCAAAAGCTATTACAAACAAAAGAATATAGTAAAAAAATAGGATATAAAGTTAATACACAGAAATCAATACAACTTTGCATATATAAAAGTTGGATGATGTGACAAAAGAGCCATAAAATTGCAACAAAGAAAATGGGATACCTTGTCATAAACTTAACAAAGGTACAAAAGCTAAGAAAAGCTTTCAAATATTCCTGAATGACTCCAAATTAGATATGAACAAGGGGAAAAACCTACAATGCTCTTAGATAAGAAGATTCAGTCTCATAAAGATATTAATCCTTTCTAAGTTATTTTCTAAATTTAACACAGCATCAATAGAAGTAGTAAGAAAAAATTTAGTGATGCCACCCAAGTTGATTTAAAACTATAGACAAAAAAATAAACAAGTAAAGATAAGCAGCAAAGCCTTGAAAAATAAGAGTATAGTGATGGGAATGGTGACTCACCCTGTCAAACAGTCTTATACGTTACAAACCCTTCATGTGAGTATGACATTGGGGCGTGTAGAGACAAATGGAATATTACACAGAAGTGATCCCAATACACATGGAAATTTGATATATGATAAAAATGGTATTTTCATATCTGCAGAGAAAAGTTGGACCTTTTAATTAATGATGCTGAGACATTTGAAAAAGATACGATAGATCTGTACTTTGCTCCATATAGCAAGATAAACTCTAAAACGAATGGGAAAGTAAAAATTCAAAGCATACCACTCCTGAAAGCAGGCATGAATGAATTGTTTGGAATTAGGGATGTTTACCGACTGTGATTCAAAATCCATAAGCAATTTAAAATAGGTTTGATTACACTAAAAAAAAACTTTGCATGGTTAAAAGTATCATAAGCAAAGTAATAAAGTAAATTAAAAATATTTTCAATTTACACAAAGGGCTATTTTCAATAAAATATAAACAGCTATTAAACTTAAAGGTGAAAAGACCAATAACCCAATTTAAAATGGGCAAAACATATGAACAAGTAATTAACAGAAAAAATAATTGTAAATGGCCTTTAAACATATGAAAAGATTAATTAATCTTACCTGCAATAAGAGAAATACAAATTAGATTATATTGCTGTTTCTTATGTGTCAGTTTTATGAAAATCTAAAAATTTGAAAATATAGAATTTTGGCAAGACTATGAGGAAACAGTCATCCTCATATTTTGTGAGAACAAAGTGTTGTACACCCCCTAAGGAAGGACATTTGGTAATATCTAGAAATAAATATACATGCATTTGTTCTTTTCTTAGCAATCTCACTTCTAGGAATCTAGCCTAAAAATACAGCAGAAAAGCATGCAATGACTTATGCTCAAGATTATTCACTGTGGCATTTTTTTTTTTATAATAGCAAAAGATTGAAGTCAACCCCAATGTTCATCAATTAGAGAGTGGTTGAAAAAGCTATGGTAAATTTATACAATGTAATATCGTGTAGCTATATATAAAAAAAAAGAATAAAGAAGTCTTTATACATTCATGTGTCTTGAGGACCATAATATAATTTATGGGAAAAGAGTGAAGTATAGAAAAAATATAAATAAAATGCAACTTTTTGTTTAAGAAAAGAGGTTAAATGTATAAATGCCAATGTTAATACGAATATTTGAACAAGAAATACTAGAGAATTAACTTAAAATGAATAAAAATGCTTACCTATGGGGACAGAAGCAACAGAGCACAGTGACAGAAATGTCACTTCTCTGAATGTAATCAGTTATAGTTTTGACTTCAGAATCATGTAAATGTTTTACATATTCAAAATTTAAATAGAGTTGAAAAGAGAAGAAAGCAATTTCTAAAAATTGAAAAAATTGCAAACATCTGTTACTAACAGAGATAAAAAAAAGTTTATTTCCTGACACATCAGTGGTGTGAATTAAAACACTTTTTGAAAACAACCTGCCTGGCAATATCTATTAAAATGAAGTGTGTTTGTGTGTGCACACACACATGTTGTGCTCTGACCTAACAATTTCACTCCTGGGAATCTATACCAGAGAAATAAAAGCATCCAAAGATATATGGACACCATATTTATTGCAGTAAAAATCTGGAGGCAAAGTTCTTGATTTTATGGCAATGACTGACAAAATCATTTTGGATCTACACTATGGAATATTATACAGTATTAAAAAGAATGAAATGGGACTCTACTATGAAACAGAGAAATTCATATCAGACCTTTTGAATGAGAAAGACCAAGTGCAAATAAGTATGTATAATATAATCTTATTGTAAAACAATCCATGAAAAAAAAATATATGAGTGTGTGTGTGTGTGTGTGTGTGTGTGTGTGTGTGTGTGTGTGTGTGATTATATGATCATGAGGACAATATATAGGATTGAATAGGAATAGGAATTATCTGTGGGGTTGGGGTAACTGGGAGGGCCAAACAAAATAATGAGGACAACAATACTACTTTAAAATTGATAAAAACAATTTATGTTTGCATGGTTTGATTGCATTTTGCTTTTCTGTAAAATTACATTGATATAAATAAGTGACAACATAGGCCAACGTGTAAGAAAAGACATACAATTGTAATCTTAGAGATGGTATGCTTAATTAATGACCAAAACCTTTGAAAAGAAAGAAGGAATATAAGAGATAAAAAAAGAAGAAGAAGGATCAGGACTGGAAGACTGTGGAGGAAAGAGAGAGATGGAAGAGTGTGAGA
The DNA here is from genome assembly GCA_004027375.1 of Macroglossus sobrinus. Lineage (NCBI taxonomy): Eukaryota > Metazoa > Chordata > Mammalia > Chiroptera > Pteropodidae > Macroglossus > Macroglossus sobrinus. The sequence goes on from PVKZ01002121.1 coordinate 57,665, forward strand.
GGTGGGAGGCTTGAAGACCAAGGGCTCCAAGGGGCACATGTAAGCTTCAGGCTACACTGCTTGGCCTAGTGAGAGTGTTGCTAACATCCTCACTCCCTGTATCTTCTTCAGCAAAGCCTTTCCTCTTGACTCAAGCAAAAATTGTTTCTCTCTTCTTTATGCTACCTGTGATCTAGTGTGTACCTGCAAATATCTTATTGTGCTGTAATTTTTCCATGCATTGTCTCTCCTTTAAACTCCTTGATCTTTGTTGTTAACATTTTCATAAGCTCAGCCTTTATGTCAATGTCTTGCATGTAAAGGCATTGTACAAATATTTATCAAATAAATTGTTTAAGTTAAACGGGTAAGGGCAGAACTTAGGTCTTCTTTCTCTAAGGCCACTCTGCTGCCCTGAAAATAACTTATATTAGGGAGTGGAGATTCCAGTTGAAGTTTCTGAAGCACTTATTTGCAGTATCCCAAAAGAGCAGGGCGACTTTCCAGGGAAGTAAAGAATGGAAATAAGCAGGAAGTAGACAAAGAGTAAGACCAGTTTCATTCCTGTCTTTTGATCTGTGTGGCTGTGAATCTCTATATGTAAATTAACAAAGCAATAGAATAAACAAATCATTTGTTCTCCTATTTGGGCAACTAAGATTGAGAGAAGAACTGGAGTGGGCTCTCTTTGCTTACCGCATTTGAAATCAGAAATAACCAGTTTAGTAACTGAGACAAAAGCAGTCTCTTCCACCCTAGGGTCCCAAGAAGTAAATCACACTGTGGATCACCTCTACTTTAAGAAAGATCTAGGGTCTAAGAAGCTGAAAGCTCCCATTCTGCTTTTCATATTTTCACTTTGCTTTTTTTTTTTTCATTCTTAGTTGAAATCGTACTTCTGTGTTACGCATTCTCTCTCTTTCAGAGTAAGAGAACACAACTAGCACTGTGCAAAAGCTTTGCCATCATCACCATTTTATTCTCCTCACTCCTTATTAGAACTATAAGCTTTGGGGTATATATGTGTATATATAGACATATATGTTTGTATATATAAAAGTATATTTTTACATATATACATATATCTCAATAGGACTTTGATGATATCTATCTTGCTATAGAGAGGTTGTATATACATAAATTATATATATATTATATTATATACATTTAATATATAGATCTCTATACTTTTATATTTATCTATAGATCTACATCTACAGATCTCTATCATCTATCTATCTATCTGTCTGTCTATCTGTCTATCTATCTATCTATCTATCACCATCTATTGAAAGAATGAATAAGGAATTGGCTCACACATTCATGGAGTCTGAGAAGTCCTAAGATTTGCATTCTGTAGGCTGAAGACCCAGGAGAGACAGTGGTGCCATCCCAGTGTGTCCAAGGACCTGAAAACTTTGAGGGCCTCTCGTGTAGGTTACAGTTGAGGGCAGGAGAAGACTGATGTCCAACTCAGTTAGTCAAGTAGATAAATTTCCCTTTTTCTCGGTCTTATTGATCTATTCAGGCCATCAGTGATTGCATGTGGCCAATCCACATTAGGTGGGGCCACTGGCCTCGCTTGGTCTACAGATGCAAGTGTTATCTTATGTCAAAACATCCTCCCAAACACACCTAGAATAATTTTCAACCAAATGTCTGGACACCCTGTCAAATGGCCCAGTCAAGTCGCCACATAAAATTAATCATTACACCATATGAACCACAGTACACTCTTTCAAAAAATATCCTTTGCTGGCATGGCTAAGCATTAAAGGTATTGCCTTCCTTTGAATAACACTATCTTATTATTCTAATATCTTATTATTAGAACTTGCAAATATGAGCTGCTAAGTCATTCTTGTGACCTGAGTTTACTGTGAGCAATAAGTTGTGTATTATAGGTACAATGTATTTCATCTATTGTTTAGATCAAAGCTCGACATACACCTTACATATCTCTGATAAATCTCTGTTTGGCATGGGTTTAGGATAGTTCTAATTTTTATTATTAGGTAGATCAATTGCTCATATTTAGAAATGTTTTATGTAACAATTTTCCAAAATAGTTTTTAATAAATTATCTCTCTGACAGTTTTTTTCTCACTACGATAATTAATTTTATATTTTCTCTCCATCATTAAATATTTTAAATATGCAAGTCTGCTGGCATTTAGTACTGTCTATCATAGCAGTGCCAGAAAAGCTTGCAGAATCTCATTTTCAGAGATTTTTGTTCACAAGCTTCCTTAATAGGGCACAATTTGCATGAAATGAGCTGAAATTGATTACATATTTCTGATAAGATTTTCTATTTCACAAGACTGGCGTTGGGAGAAGGCATCGGTGTCACCACTGGCTGGTTTTGCTCCCTCTGGTAAAATGGCTGTCTGCCACTCTGAGGCTAGAACAATTCACCGAAGTCAATGTTCTTTTTAACATTATGGTTATGCATTCCATGATTATCATACTTGTACATAGCTAGTTAGCAACCTTCGGCTAAATAAAGATAAGCACAGAGAGCAACAAAAAAAGGGAAAAATCTTTTAAAAGTAAAATTCCAAACCCTGAGCTTTACTCTAGTGGCACTAGAGATGCATAAGATATGAGTTTGGGAAATGTTTGTGTGAAGTTTGCAGGGTGGGCAAATCACACAGGAAGTTATTCATTCAACACCCAAGAGTCAGTTCAAAGCTCTGAAGCCCATGAAAACTTAAAGGTATTTTCCCTGCCTGCTCAGAAAATTATAAACATGCCCTCCTTCAACAATTCAATCAACAAATATTTATTTAGTGTTAGTAACAGTGCTAGATGCTTGACTAGAAAGGTCAAAGAGAGAAAAAAATAAAACCTGTTTCTGCCTTTTGGAGCTTAGAGTGTAATAAGGGAGACACACATTAACTAAATAATTGCATAGTCAATGTAGGAGTGTAAACACAAGCAGAATGGAAAAAGAAAGAGCTACAGACTGACCAAAGCCAATTTGATAGTTCTCAGTGATAAGGTTATTTATGGAAGATAAAGGTGGGTTCCAGTAGTGAATGTTGGCCAGGTCTCCAGTTCTCTCCCACTCACTTCCTCACAACCGGGTGTCAGTTACAGTGACAATAAGCCTCAGATGGAATTCTGTTACACAAATGGGTTATCTGTCAGCTGGCATCCAAAAAGAAAATGAAAAATGTAATTATACAACCTGGTCTGTAAGCTTGATGAAGTTCCAGCTTTCAGTCCTCAAATGTGCACATACTTCTCAAATGCTGAAGTGCCTAGAAATCACAGCGCATCTTGTAAAAGACAGTAGGCCTGACAGTGTGTTTCCAACCAGCTCTAGGGATGGCTGATGCTACTGTCCCCAGTCCACACTTTGAGCAGCAACACTTTTAGATGCTCTGTTAAAAGTTCACTTGAAATTAACGTGGCAGCATTCCAGCAGCAGGATTCAGGTGTCAACAGCCTCTGGAAGCATCTGGATCCAGAACCAGATGGGCTCTTAAGCCTCAGGCACCCTTTTGAAGAGTTTATGCCACTAGACTAGCTCAATTCTTTATCCTATTTCTGCAGAAGCAAGAGAAGGCGTATGAGATTTCTAGCCAAATTACATTTTTAAAATGCCACTCATTAAACCAATTAAAATTTATTTTGAAAAATGCAATTTGCTGCCTATCAAACTCTCTGATTGATTAGAGTTGGAGATTTGCAGAGTTGCCTCTTAAATGTAGATTTTAAGTAGAGTTTTTAAGTGCTAACCACACTTTGAGTGTGTATTTTATTCATTTATTCGTTTATTTATTTATTTACTTTGTTTCTTTTTTCTTTTCAATTACAGTTGACATTCAATTATTTTATATCACTTTCAGGTGTACAGCACAGTGGTTAGACATTCATGTAATTTATGAAGTGATGTGTGTATTTTGGATTAAGGTCCTTCAACTATGAGTTAAATACCCTCAAGGTGCACAAACACACAGTGTATACTGAAACATTTCTAAGTAATTTATGGAGGACATAAATCGTCTATGACCCAGGTTCTATGCATGACCAGATTAAAGAACCATAGCCCAGACTGGGAGTGGCTTCCTAAGGAAGGAACTGACATCTGTGGGATGAGAAGAGGTTGCCCTGTGGGGGAGGGCATTCCAGAACAACCTGTGCCCTAGGTGGTGTCTTATGGTGAACTGCTGTCAGATGGTCGTGTAGATCACAGCAAGTCTCCTAGGATGGACAGAGGGACACGGCCCGGGGTTCTTCTTTCACTTAAGGAGTAGAGTCTCAGCCCTAGAGTTTACCTGGCAGCTGCAGAGTCTGTGATTAAGCGGTAAAAGTGACCTTCCTGGTAACTCAGTTTTGTCCTCTGCCTAACCAACTGGGACCTAGTTAGCAATTGGGTAGACAATCCATGGTCTTCTGGTTGCAAAGGAATCTCCTGAGGCTTCTGGGATAGACACTCAGTGTGTCAGCTAAGAAAACCAACTACTGTTCAAGGAGAAGCATCTCTCACCAATATAAAACTCTGCATTTGATTCAAGGGATACTTCCGTATCTTGCTTAAACTCACATGGCTCAAGATTAAACCTGATGTCAGATGACAGTTAATCTGATGTATCCATACCAAGGAGTACCGTTAAGTGGCAGTACCATAAACAGAAATTATAATGAATGAATTTCTGATTTGGAAAAATTTATAGTGAGACTTTATTAGAATTTTTATACTGTACTTTTTCTAACTAACATAATTCAAGTTAACACATACTGTGATTACACAGAATACTCAGAAGTTTGTCTTTTATATTTGATGGTCCTCAGAATTCTGTCAATACGGTACGCTTCTTGAATTTTTTCCCCTTGGATTCAGATTTTACTGAACTAAGCTTGTAGTCACCCAGTTTTATCTTCTGACAGCAATTTCCTCCTCCGCCCTACTAAGGACGGGTTTATGATACATTAGGAAGAGGAAGGGGCTGGGAAAGGAACTCAGCTCAGCGTCTGTGGCAGAATTAAAGGTTTTGTTTGAAAAACTAATGAGCATGTTTGGAGATGAAAGTCTGTCATCTTCAGAGTTACAGTTTAACTTCAAGAGACAACCCGGCAAGTATGATTGATTTGTATGTATATACACATATACACATAATATTCATTTCTAACTTAATGAAAGATAAATGTCCAAACTAAGGTTATTGATGCTATATCTGTGTGTATACCTTATGTCCACTCATCTAGATGGTGAGGTGGATGATGAAATACCTCACAGTAACTTTAGGTTTTGAAAAATGTACTTACTTTGGACTCTGTGAGAACTTATTGGTTTAAGGGATGAGTTCTTTAGTAATAAGGAGAAAGCCATAGTGGTTGAACTAATCCCACTGCCTGGCTTTGAATTCCGTTTGAACCAGGCTGTGTCTCGTGGGGTCAAAGGCACGTATATGTGCTTTGCTATCTTTTCTACCACCTCCCGGTTCTGCTCCATTCTCTCCATTGCCTCCACCAGGCATCCTCAGAACTGGTACAGGCTAGAAATAGAAACAGCTTCAAAAAAATGTTTAGATGAACTTCACGGACAAGCCGTGTAATTAATCATTAAGGGAGGCTGGCATGATTTGTGTTACCTCCCTGGTCTTTTCACGATTGAGATCAGAGGCAATCATTATGCTCTCCTGCCAAACTGCTATCTTAAACAGAAAGAATAACTGCCTGGACTGACCTAGCGAATGTAATGAACCTTTTTATGATCTTTTAAATCACCTTCTATTTTTAAGAAAGGGAGCAAACACATCATGTCTTGGGTAGATTTGCTTCAACGGTACAGACTAAGTCTGCTGGGAGGAATGGTTCACTATAACGGAGCAAGGAGGAATCTGATCTTGAAAGGCAGGCCTGCCAACACTGCTGAGTCGCAAATATGGCTTTAGTCAGAATGTAATTGTGAAGTATGGAAATGATTTGATAGTTATGCAACTATTTTTATATCCATAAACTTGAACAAGTAATTGTGAAGCTGTCTGATGGATGCATAGGAGTTCATTATCCCGTTCTACTTTTACATATATTTGACATTTTCCATAAAAAAAACTTTTAAAGTAATTGTTAATGCCATTATTGAATAAAGGAACTATAGAAGTACGTGGTTGGCCCTTACCAATTTGTAGCTAAATCTTATATCATTTAGCCATATTTAGCACTTGACCACTCAGTGGGGCAAACAACCAACACAGACTTGAAACGTAGACATCACAGTTTCCAGAGCTTTCATGGGTTCAGCAAAAGTTGGTGGCCCAGAAAGCACAGAGTGGGTTACTGCCAAGATCAAGAAAAACTTGAGGGGCAGGAGAAGCTACCTGGCCACCCAGTGTGGGTATCACTGTCTCTCTGCTAGTACTTGCTTTGGAGATTGAGAGACTGGTTGGTATCAAGGAAGAAATAGGAGGGAAAGGACTGAAAGTAACCAGGGAGATGAGAGATGAAGTCAAAATAAGCAGAGACTGCAATGCCAGGCCCTTCCTCCAGTACTGGAGCTTAGTGCCTTGTGCTAAAGTGTCTCATTGTGTGAGAAGCGCTAAAAACTGCATGGAAACAAGACCAAGGGGTTCGACCCGACCCAGTCTTAAAGGAACGTCTTCCCTTTAGAATCACATATTTGAATAGACTTTAGCAATTCTCCTAGTCCGAACAGTACCTAAGGATTTCACAGAGATGATAGAGTTAGTAATCAAAACACACATTTTGAGTAAATAAGCGAAGAAATCCTGGTTCTAAAAGCTCAGTGTAAATCCAAGATGTTAGATGCAAAAGGAGAGTTCCCACCTTTGGTTATTGTGCTGCCTCTAATTTTCAACTTTAGCTTGTCTCTCCGGTGTTGGAAATAGAGATTTATTTCAGATTTTGGCAGGTCTTACTGACAAGTGCCGAAAACGCCTGCTTTTGGTCAATTCTGGAAACTGCTTAGAATATTACTTTTTTATCATAGGTATGTCTTCATTCAAGTGTCCATTCAGTCTATGTTCACTGACTGTTTCTTGTTTCTAGGCAGAGTAATAGGCCTGGGGATAAAATTCTGAATGACATGTAATTCTGGCTCCCCAGTGCTTATAGATTTCTTCTAACGATGTCCTTTGGGCAGTTTCAATGTTGTGAAAACATTGGAAGCGTCTTTGCTAAAAGGTCACCCCTGTGGTTTGCATGTCAGGGATATCCTACTGCCCTTCTTAGATTTTCTGTGTGTGTGTGTGTGTGTGTGTGTGTGTGTGTGCATGCGCGTGCACACACACGCATGTGTTTCAGGTGTCTGAGTAAATTTTCAGAACTTAATCTGGCTGAGACCATAGATGATACATATTTACCTCCACGGGACAGCATGAGGATTTGCAATGAGGAAAAGAGCCTCACACACCTCTCCAGACTGTCTGGATCTTTCCATAACTAGATGTCTTCTGGTTCCAGAAACCTTACAATGGGGGGTGTATGAAATGTATGCATTCCATTGCTTTAGACTTCTCTGAGCCATTCTTACACAATCCTCTTCTAGAGTGAATTGTATCCTTCAAAACAAGCAACATGTTTGGCAAGCTGCAAATTGAGACAGAGCGATTTTATCTAGAATGGTGAATATACTCCAGGGGTGGTGTTAACCCAGAATTGTCTTTCCTTTTTCACTGCCCATCTTTTCCCAGCTGCAGCAGCAGTAGCAGTTGCCTGATCTTCAGCAAAGAGAACCCCTGTTGTCATATCATCCGATGCTAGATTTAGAAGGCTAGAACCATGCGTTGGGCCAACTTTCCTCTTTAAGGCGATTTTATTGGCTTCCCTTTCAAGCAAGAACCAGAAATAGAAATGATATCTACTCTAATGTGACAAAACCACTCAAACAGTTTACTTTCTAGGTCAGTGAGTTTTTATGCTTTTCATTTTTTTTTTTCCTTTTTAGTAACCTCATTATCCTCAGCTTAACTTTTAGTAAGTTTCTGGATCTGGAGGAGAGTACTCAATTGTATTTTCTGGATCTTACCTTTCAAGAAATAATAAAGGCAAGTGTTTTTATTTCATAGTCAAAGCAATTCACAACTGGTGACCCTGGCTTTTTTTTTTTTTTTTTTTGCTTTTGATAATCATCTCTTTATATTCATTTGGAGCACTATCCTATAGCAGAAATACTGATGATTGTAACCATTTACTTATTTTACACTATAAGTCAGGCACTGTGTGAGTCAGTTTACATATATTTCTTTGCTCAGTCCTTGCAGCCAAACTGGATATTATTATCATGATTTTACACATTAGAAAACTGAGGCCCAGAGAAGTTAAGAAAATAGTTCATGGTCATATAGCTTTATATTGTCTAAGGTTCATGGCAATTAAAATTACCTGTAGCCTCATTCTGAAAGTGTTCTCTTGACTCAGTGCAGGCCGATCATGCACTTTAAAATGCATAACTCAGGAATAGCATGAGTAAGGATGGAAATAGGGGTATACTAAAAGAGTCAAAGGCTGGGACAACTGCCTCACTTTTCTGAGCTTTCCTTCTTTCATTTAAAAAATACAAACAATCATATTTATCTTTTGAGACATGTTTAGTTTCTATAAATTATGATCCTTCTATCACATACTAGAACCTCAATAAATGTCAGGTCATTCCTAGAATGACTGTGGTGTTTGTGCCCCCTTCCTTTCTTCTTAATCCTAGTGGAGGATGGGTGGGTGTGGCCAAAGCTGCATCAATCAAAGTATTCCATTTCCCTGATCTCAGTGATTTGTTCAGGTAAGAGCACATGATTTAAGCTGTGCTATTCAGAATACTCCACAGGGTTTCTAACTGAAATTGGCAGGGATGGCTATCTCTTATTAGGGGATAAGACTCCTGCAGTCCTAGTCTGCTTTGTGTGGGGGGAAGGGAGGTGTCAATATTTTGAGGATAGTCTAAGCCAATAAAGAGAGAAATGCAAGAATAGGAAGTAGAAAGAGTAAAGAGCAAAACAAAAAGTTCAGACTTCTTTATGGTCCCGAGGTTCTGCTATTCCTAGGGCTATATTTACCAATTTTCCTCTCACTTCAGCAGATTAACCTATTGTAAGTAAATTTATATTTTTTTTAACTACTTTACACTCCCCTCTCTCCCTCAGAAATTTGATGTTTTTCCATAGAGTCTTTCTGTCATTAAGTCTAGGGGGTAACTGGAAATATAGGATTCTGAGAATTTGCTTCCAAATAATATTAGGATGGGGTAGTGGATGAGGATGTAGATGGGGTGGTATTGGCCCTGGGCTGATGTTTTTTGGGGGATGTGTGATGGGTACATGGAAGTTTATTATACTGCTTTGTTTAGTTTTTTTTTTTAATTATAAACTCTTCATGATACAGATTTAAACTAACAAACAACTAGGCAGCAACAACAATAATAAAAAACACAGACCAGCCCATAAACATGAGTTTCATGTCCCCAAACAAGATGAATATGACATAAGAACAGTTCCTAGTAGATGAAAAAGAAAAGCTCTTTCAGTGCTTGAATGAGGTGACTGAAAGAGAAAAGGAGAGCAAGGTTAGGGCGTACGTGAAGGTAGCCTGGCATTCTTTCTGGGTTAAATCTGGGTGGGGTAGAGAATGCAAAGGGTAAAGAAGTTTTTCTAAGTGACTTTTTTGTACTTTTCAATTTCCCCTTCACATGCATCACCCTCTGTGGGATGTGGAGCAGTGCCATAATGTGGCTTTGGGAGGCGTCTCATCATTCATTCATTCATTCAGGTAATATTCTCTCATTCAGGAAACAGAACAGCCTTGCGAATGCAGAGTCTGACTTGTAGGTGGTGCTCCATAAATATTTGTTGAATTAATAAATGGATAAATGGATATGTTATGAAGAAACACCTTTAATTATGGAACTCTTTTGACATTACATCAATATTCAATCTTCTACATTTAGAACCTGCCAGAGTCTCTGCTGAAAATTCTATTTTGAAGGCCACAATAACTTGGCCAGGAAAACATTACCTCTGAATTTCTGTATAGACATCCACAGCTTGAAATTTGTTCTAAGTGACAGAGTTTTAAACCCCTAAATCAAGTTTTCTGGCTTTGAGTGACAAGGATGTCAAAAAGATGGAAATTAATCTTTCAAAATATGGATTTTGCTTGCTGAATTGAAAACTTTATTCTTTTCTGGATAGAGCAGCTCTTTCAATATGATGAATTCATGATGTATATTTAATTGCCTTAGTAATATTAATAGCAGTTAATTTTTAGAGGATGTAACAAGCATTTGTTATATTTAATTGACAAGAATCTAAATTGACTATTATATATTTTCTTAGATTAGATGCGTAGACTGCCCTGTTTTCATCAATGTCTCTATTTATAGTATTTATTCAAACCACAGATATTTATTGAGTACAAGGGATGACATGTTGCAAAAAAGAATGAAAGGCATGGCTTATACCTTCAAGGGATTAATAAACTAATAGGGGAGAGAAACTACATAATTTTTGGCTTTTCCATAGGCAAGTCAGTTGCTTTAAAAATAAACAAGAAAATTGTTATAAATTATGTGCTGCTGTCTGGCATGTACCATGCTGCTCCATCCCATTCTTCTCTCCAAGCTGTATCCCTGCAGGGCAATACACAGTGGTAATTTTTCATCTCACTGTTTCTATTTGTCTTTAACATGTGAAAAGAACATAACTGGAGCTAAGAAAAATTGAGAAATTCGTAAAGTTTATGTAACCCAGGTGTCCCAGACATATCCAGTTCTTCAGAAATCACTGTTTCTTTATTTAAAAAGTAAATTAACTCTATTTTTAAAATAGTTTTAAATTTACAGAAATATTGCTAAGATTCTATGGTATGTTTATATAATTAATGATCCAATATAGATTATTATTGTTAACTAAAGTCTATACTTTACTCTGATTATTTTTTTTTTCAGTTCTGATACTGTTCTTTTTTATCCAAATAAGGATAATCTGAAATTGAGAGAAAATAGAAGGTGATAATATGGGAAAAAATAGGTTGAACTGGCCACTGTGTGACTGGAATTCAAAGACCAAAATCTTTCATGGGAACTATTATGGGATTGTTTCATCCTTGGCTCCTGCCCGCAACTCCATTTTGAGATGGCTGATTGACTACTTTTAAAGCCTTAGCTTGAAATAATCGAAAGGGCTTATTAAGATGGTTTAGGTTTTCCTAAAATAGAGGAGCAATTTATTATCAAAATTGAATTCAAATCTATCCCTCAAGAGAAACGGAAACATTATTTTTAAATGATTTTACTGACTTACCCCATATCTAGCCATTGAATTAAAACAAATACAGATTACATTTACCTTTATTATTCTGGACCTCTCTTTGATATCTTTTTCCCACTATGTGGTGACTCATAGAAATGAGGCTCAGATATCTGGTTTGGACATTCCAGAGTCCTAAAGCTCTCTTCTAACCCCAAGAATATAAGAAGTGCGCCAAGAAAGTGAAAATAAACTTCATGGAAGATACCCTCCACACAAGGTATCAACTAAGCCTTGGCTGACAAAGTTCTGTGGGCCCTGCTGGAAGTTCTCAATTAACTAGAGATTGCTTCCTTCACTTGTTGTACTAGAACCATGCAAAGATGGGAGGTGGCCAGCAGAGAGTACTAGACTTGGCACTTGAGCAAATTGGCATGGAAATACCCATTCTGACTCTGCCTTTGAGTGCGCTGTAAGTAACCACATGTCCTTAGGTCCCTGGTGGAATATTTGCCCTCTGAATCATTTTTCTTAACTGGGGCCTTGGATCCTAAATTGGGACACTTGTTGCCAATTTTGACCCCTGAACCCAGATGTAGTCTCTATTCTACTCATTTTGTTTGTTTCTTTGTTTGCTGAGACACTTGAAAACATTTATGGTTTGCTGGATCATTTGTTCTTGATTTAGTCAGAATTTAGTAATATGTTACTCTTTTTATCTGACAGCTCATTCCTATATGATCTGAATTATGTTTAAGTCTAAAATAAGCTGTCAGATAGAGTGAGTTCTGTTGATATAGGAGATTTTACTGAAAACAAGGGAAAAAAATGCCACTATGGAGTGGAGTTGGTTAGGAAAAGCTTATTAGAAGAGGCTGCTTTTGAGTTTGGCCTTGAAAACTGGGTAAGGCCTGGGAGGCAGGAGAAGGAAGGTCAAAGTCATGGGAGAAAAGCAGCCAAAGTCATACTAATGTGTGCTATGGCAAACACCCTGCCTGAAGACAAAGGCTGTATGGAGGGTGCTAGTATGATAAAGCTAACAAAAGTAAAGTGGGACCCCTAACTTTCACCATATACAAAAGATTACATGAAATGGGTTATAGAAGTAAATATAAAAACTAAGGCTATAAAGTTTTAGAAAATGCATAGGGGCATTTCTTTGTGTCTTGGATTAGGCAAAGTTTCTTATATAAGAGACAAAAAAAAAACATGAACTATAAAAGAAAAAAGTTGATAAATTGAACTTTTTTGAAATTAAAAACCTTTATTTTTCAAAAGACACTGTTGAGGAAATGAAAAGGCAAGCCACATACAAGGAGGAAATGTTTGCCAAATACATATCTAACATATCTAGAATCCAAAATATAGATAGATTATAAAATATATAGAGTTCTTACTCTAAAATAAAAAGAATACAACTTGATAAAAAGTGTGCAAAAATTGGAGCAAACATTTTACCAAAATTATATGAATGGCAAATTAGCCTATTAAAAGTTGCTCAGTATCATTAGTCATTGGGAAAATGCAAATTAAAACCATAGAGATACCACTTTCCATCCATTAGAATAGATAAAATAAAAATCCTGGCAATACTAAGCTTATCAAGGATGTAGAACAACTCCTAGATATTTACCCAAGAGAAATGAAAGCAAGTGTTCACACAATTACTTGTATGTGAAAATTCATATTGGCTTAATTGATAATAGCCAAAAATTAAAATATATATATACATCGACTATTAAATGGATACGCAAATTGTGATTCACCCCTACATAATGCTCAGAAGCATTATATTAAGTGAAAGAAGCCAGACATAAGGACTATATATTGTATAATTTCATTTATCTGAAATTATAGAAAATACAAAAATATAGTAACAAAAAGCAGAGCAGTTTCTAGAGCCAAAGATTAGGGGAGGAAATTGATGGCAAAAAGGCAGAGAAGACCTTTTTGGATGGATGAAAACTTCTATAGACCATGGTAATGATTACATACATGATCAATTACACATATTTGTCGAAGTGTATATTTTAAATAGGTAAATTTGTTGCATATAAAGAATACCTCAATAAAACTGATTTAAAAATAGTTTATGCTTTCAAGAATTGCTAGATATTTTTCTTGAAATAATAAGAAATATGTAACACATCTTATGTCCACGTTTATTTTGGCTTAGAAGAAGTTTATAGCTAAATTTAATGCTCAATCATAGTAACAATGGATGCCCTTTAGATTAGCATGCACTTTCTTTAGGTATAGTTGACATTTTCCATTTATTTTTAATAACCCTCTTTTTGTATTTTTTAAAATTATCGAACACTTAAGAGCCTTTTTAGAAAAAAGCAGAGCCTAAAATAAAACCTAAAACATACATATAGTCATAAAAAGATAGTAGCCTAATTGAGATTAAAAATATAGAAGAGAGAACAAAATCATATGACCTTGACAAAACAAAAACAAAAAAACAAAAACAAAAACAAATCCAACTGGGTTTGTTATGTATTCAATTGACCTTTCTGCTACTGGGCAGGTTCCAGGTAGAGCCATTGTTATGATGAGGCTACCCAAGAAGTGGTTCCCATCAAAAACATTTTTATAAAGGATCATTGCTTAACTGTATAACCTTGACAAAGATCATCTTATCAAAGTTTTCATGAATTTAGTCATTTAAAATGTACTAAGATGTATTTTACGTGGTTGAGTGATATTGCTCCTTTCACTCTACAAAGACATAGCTCACTAATTCCAAAAGATGCACCCAAGGAATGTTATTTACAAGGTTCTGTTCATTCCGGGAACTAGAATCTTCTTTGTGTCCATCAAGGAGGATTTACCTATTGAAGTCCCCCAATATGCATTGGTACCTGGAAGTTTCTTTCTTTGGATCCTTGAAGATAACTAAAAGATTTATTGAGAATGACCTGAGTCTACAGTCTAAAAGGAGGAAACAATATACAGGAATGAGCAAAATAAATTATTATAGGCATTATGAAGAATAATGCTTACAAAAAGAGGCTCCAAAATCAATTTCCAGGTCCTCTCACTGTGGAATGAGTAAGCATTTTAGTCAGCATGTTCTGGTCTTGAACAAAGTTCTCTCTTAGTTTCTGAAGGTCTTCTTTTATACCCAGCCGATGCAGTCTGGGATGAAATGATAACATAATTAAAATTCTATTGTGATTTTCAGATTATTCTCCATCTCTCTTCACCTGATTGTGCAAAGTGTGATAAAGACATTTTCATATGCCTTTGGTGGAGGCTTTGCTTTAGCTAATATGCTCTGTAAAATGTGGCTGTCCCTTTTCTGGTTCCCTGGTTTCTTCACTGCTCTGTCACTCTATTCTGAAGACTTCCACTGTGTTGCCTGCCATTCTGCTGTAATAGGAAGGTTATAATCTCTTCTTGGGCTGCCAAGGATGTCAGTTTTTGATTGGGGTCTGCCTCATATGTTGATGTCTATCACTAGTTAGACCTAAAAATGTTGAAACCTAAGAGAGTTGAAAGACCAAAAGATAGCCCTGGAAAGCAAACCATTCCAGCATCACCTTCTGTCCTGGCCTAAGATCATTCTTAAAGAGGTTACTGACCTCGGAAAGGCAAGACATACATCTTTGTCTTTGAACTAAAACTATAACTGCAGAGAGGAGACTCTGCCATTTTTTTTTCATTACACCTACATAAAATATTTCATGCTCCAAGGCTGTTTTTAAATTTCATTATGTATTAGGATCATCTGGCTAGTTTTCTAAAAAGCAGATTGTCTTTATAAAGTCTAATTCAGTAGGTTTTGAGTGAAGCCCAGGAATCTGAATTTCTATTTGTTCCCAAGGAAATTCTAATGCAAATAATTCTTTGTCTAAATATTGAGAAACTACTCTGAGAAGTGGGTCTAATATAGTCGATGAACTTCAGAATCTTGAGAGACCTAAGATTGAATCACAGGATTTGCTTCTTGGTATGTGGACTTATTGGTATGGGATAATATTGATATCCAAAGTGTTGATTAAAAGATATAGATTACTGAGCTCCCTCCACACCTCAGGAAACTGCATTTGTGTAAACATTCCCAGTGATGCTTAGGCAAGTAAAAGCTTGAAGACCCTAGAAGGGGAGATCTTGTATTCAGCCAAATTCACATTCATTTACCAAGAGAACCCACTGAAAGCAGGCTGATTAGTAAAGGACCCTGGTATGGGAGCTTCTAGCAAAATTTGGAAGAAGCAGAAATAGCTTAATTAAAGTTCAAATCTCATCTCTATTTCTAAAATTCAATTCCACCGCCATGGCAAAAAATGACCTCTGCTAACGAAAGGGACCGATGAGACTAACTTAAGTTTTAGATTTGGCTTGCGTTTTTTTTTTTTTTTTCCTTCACTGTCTTGAGCAGTGTAGATAATGCTATGTAGTCACCTCACTAGTCTCTCTTTTGGTAACAGCCCAGAGCCAAGAATGCACTGTTTTCTTTTTCCACTTCGATATCTTAATGGAATGAATGCGATATTATTTATCAACTGTAAGCTTGATGGAATACATCATATAAATCATCTCAAACGTTATTTGCCACCTGCCTGCCTGTTCTGAAATGCATGCCGGCTTAATTAATCTAATTAGTCAATGCACAGATCAGGAGCACATTTACAGCTTCTCTGTCATCATAAATAAAGTAGTTTTGTTTTCATAGGCTAAATAATTCATTTTAAAGATGGATACTTGGAAGGATCTGGGAGAGCTGACCTCTATTACAGTAAAACATGGAATAACGATGACAGGGTTTTCTTTTTGTTCTGCGTGCCCTCCATTAACCTTCTATTAAAATACTCCTTTACGGGGGAGGCTAGTGGGGAGGAGGCGGCACGCGGCAGAAATGTCATGCCCTCCCACCTGGAGAGGCATACCTGCCATTTGCTAAGAACGAGCTTACCCATTTTAAACCTCATGATTGAAAGACGCATGGATTCTCAAGTGCACGCATGTGCACTAGAGAGCTAAGGACCACAGATGCTATAAATTCAGGAGCCCACGCTGCTGGCTGAGGACAAATCCAAAAGGAGAAAAGGGTCAGAGTAGCAGGTGAGAAATGAGGTTAAGCCCAGTGAATGGGTGGGTGGTTGTAAATGAGCGATTGTTTATTTTCACAGCCAGAGCTACCTGGTGCAACCGTGCTGGCTGTGCAGTCTTAGACTCCAGGATGCACATCTGACAGCTACTTGAATGGAATCATGCAACATGTCAGCCCTCAAAGGACAATATCTCATTTTCCACTGTTTATGTACTGTGTTCCCTTAGACAATCTACCTAACCTCTCTGTGTTCTATTTCTCCTCAGTATAGTGTGAATAACTCACAGGATTGGTTTAAGAATTAAGTGAAATAATTCGAGCACTCAGCACATGACCTGCTCTTAATATATTTGTGGGGCAAAAGTATGAGGGGGGCTCCCTATCCTCAGCCCACTGCTCACTGCCCTTTTCCCACTGTCTCTTCCAGCCTCCATCACTACCCAGAAAACAGCCTCCATATGCTGTTCCCTCAGTTTCAGGAAGAGGAACTCAGGAAAAAGGCCATGCTGGACTTGGAAGTGGATTTAGCCCGTTCCGGCAGAGAATTCCTGTGTCCTGGTATATGGAGGATGAGCGAGAAGGCAGGAGTGTGGTGGTGCAGAATCAGGCAGTAGTTTCAGGCTCTTCCCCTCATCTTTTGCACTGGCTCATTTTAGAAGCTTGGATCTGTTAAAGAAAAACTGTCTCAAAGCAATAGAAATGCAAATCACGAAGAGTGAACTTTAATGTATGCAAGTAAAAAAAAAAAAAAAAACCACCACCACTAACCACCAGAATGATGTACAGACTATGACATATGAATCTTTTTTATGTTGCAAATATAATACAACTTTACAGAAGAGGATGAAGGGTGAAGGACTTAAATAACTCTAGAAAACAGTATTTTGACTGGAAACCATAAGGATAACAATGGTCTCTAGATGATGAATTTATTTCTTCTGGTGAGCGTCTGGGATCTCAGCATGATCTCATGTTTAACAGTATATAAACAAGTGAACAGATATAGGAAAAATGTTAGGTATGGGAATATTCTAGTCTTGGTATACATGTGTATGTTACCTAGTTCTGTTAGCTGAGCAATAACACCTCAGGAATAATGAGCACATATAGCACCCAGCTCTTAACTCCAAAATTTTATTTTCCACTCAATGGAACTAAGTTTCCTTGGAGACGTGGTTGATGCTGGGGCTTGGGCAGGGAAAAGGTAAGAGGAGCCAGGAGCATCATGTGGGACCAGAAAATAAGGAAGTACTAAAACAATCAAAGGGACACAGGAACTGATTGATAGAGCTCCCAAGGGTTAAAGCTGGAATTTGAGCAACAATATAAATAACATAGTAATGCATTATAACCCAAAGTAAAAAATAAATATACGTGAGTCAAAATATAAACCATTGAATAAAATAAATACATATTAGTTCATAGTGATATAAATAAAGAAATGAAGGAGAAAAGACAAACCTTCCTTAGAGAAGAATTCAAAATAATATGCATGGATGGTCCCCACTCCAGAAGGTACAGCTTAGTCACCTTCCCCTTCCCCCCTCACTCTGAGCTGGATTTAGAGACTAGCTTCCAATGAATAGATATGGAGAGAAGAGACCAGCCATGGACCAGAGAAGATTAAGAAGACATGACTAATAAATGCAATGGAAGATCTTTGATAGGAACATGGAACAGAAAATGGACATTAGTGGAAAATTCAAATAAATCTAGAGTCTGGTTAATAATAATAAAAACCAGCATTGTTTCTTTTGAGAAATGCACCGTGGCGATGTAAGTTGAACTAGGTGAGGGGTATAAGGAGCTCTGTACTATCTTCAAAACTTTTCTGAAAATAGGCAATTTTTCAAAAATAAAGAAGCTCATTTAGAAAAAAAAATATTTAAGTGGGATTATTTGGTGCAGCTCACACACTACTGTCACATTTCATTGATTTCCCAATCGGGTGGGAACTTACCTAGCGAATGACTTTAGAACGCTGAGTTAAATGATAAGGCAAGCCCAGTTTGGTCCACCCTCCATCACGCCTGTCCCAAACCAGGCCTTGACTTTAAGGACTGGAACCAGATTTCCTGAGAACTTGAGAGATTCAGTCCAATATTGTAATTAGTGGACCAGGCTTAAACTCTCTCAGCCTATTGTCTGTTAGTATTCACTGCATTTGCTATTCTTAGATGGTCTGGTGAAAGCTATTAAACTTTCCTTCTAGTACACGAATCATCATTACCTACAGTACAGAACAAAGGTCTCTGAGTTCTAGAAAGTTCTTTGAGTTCGTTATAATAAAACTGTGCCGCAAAATCTGCCAACATTATTCCAGCTAGCCAGCAGCCACTTATATTTCTTATAGTTAAAACCCCCAAACCTTTAAATAGAAACAATGAACATTTTGCAAAAAAAAAATGCATAAATATGATTTTTGATCATTGTAAGATTGAATAATGTCAAGCGACTACTGAATCTGGTACAGGGATGCCATCACACCTCTTGACGGACATCATCTAGTCTTCAGACGCGGCAGTTCCTAGAAATCTAATCTTGGAATGAAGTTGGCTCCACTGAGTTTCTAGACCCTTCCTCGTCAGCCCCGAGGTCGTGCTGTCTCTGGAAGTCCGCAGGTCTCTGCCTCTCTCCCGACATTCACAGCGTGGGCAGCGAATCAGACTATTTCGAGTAATTAATCTGGGACTTGGATATTTTGCTTTTATTTGACTTCCAGGGAACACAATGACATATTTACATTCTGTGTTAAGCAAAGAGCAAACTCTGGGGGGTGCAGCTAAGAAACAGCTTCCCTCCATCCCAGGATGCAGACTTACAACAGCGCTGTCTGCCAGATTAAGGTTGAGGCAGAGACAAACGGTTTAATTGGCACATTGGAGTCACAAGAGCCACTTACTGTGAATAGCTTCAGGGACAACAGGAGTCCTCTGGTTATGTTCCAAGGATATCAGCTGTATTCAAACATTTCCCTGGTAGAGTAACACTGATAATTTTGTATGCTACATTTATTTTGGGTTTAACCTGTTTCTTATTCTCAATTATTTATAAGGACCCTCACAGCATACAGAAAAAGGCCTTTCTCTCATCCCTGCTGCTGCTATTGTCTTTTCTATTTCATCCTCTGAATTTCTTCCGGTCATAATAATCACAGCAGGGCTCCTCTTGGTTCCTTGTTTGTGCAGCCATCCCAACGGTGAGGCCAGAGAGAAGGTTAAATTTAAAAAAAGATTAATAGCAGCTTGGCAGCTGGCCACTTGCCCTGGTGGCACTGAGCAAGAGATAGAGGCTCTGCATTCTTTCGAGGCACTTTGATGCAGCAGGAGTTATAAAGCAATATTCCTCTTGTCGTCTCCTTCAGTGTCTGTCATGGTGATCCTTCTGGCAGCTTTGTCTCCTTCCAGTTGACTCTAGCAAACAATTGAGATATCAAACAGGGACAGAGTTTTGTTCCTGGCGGCTTTGCTAGAATGACTGGTGCAATGTCCAGACCTTACCGTAAAGATACATATTCTTTCACTCATTTCATTCTTTATCCATTCATTTTATCTGGATGCAATTTTTGTATTTACCCACAGCTGAAGAAAGCGACTGTCTCAGATAAGATAGGTTTGGGTTTTAGTCAGGGTTCCACCCTATTCTGTGTTGCTTTGGGCAAGTGATGTAACACCTTGAAGAATCTCAGTTTTCTCCTCTGTGAAATGGGAACTCCACCACTAAGGAGCCTATAAAGATTAAATAAAGGATTTACTTCCAGAAACTAACACAATGTCGGGCCTTGTGCCAGATGCCAAGGACAAAACTTTACCATCAGACTCTATTCAGAAGTGGGAAGAGCAGAATGTGGAAGCGCCTCAGACATAACTCTTGCTTTATGGGATTAAAATAACTGGGAAGAAGCAAAAGATGCAGAAGTTAATGAGGCTCTGTTGTTATTATCCCTTGAGGGAAGAAATAAAGCATGGTGATGTGAAAATGATTTATTTTGACCATGTAGGTAAAAAAAATAACAAAAAACATCTGATTGGTATGACAATAAGGGGCTAGAGTGATTATGCTAATGTTCCAACTATAAAAGGAAATCTTTAGTTTGCTAACATATTATTTTTCTTATTATATAATCTGAACATCTGGGCTCAAGTACTAATTAAGGAGGTTTGGAATCTTAGACAAATCCCCGACCCCCTCTATGAGCCACCATTTCCTCCTCGTGAAACGCCGTGATTGAAACAGTTCACCTCTTTAATCTTCTCTAGTCTTAATACTATAGGTTTAGGATCTCGATTCTTCTTTTCAATGGAAGCTTTGAGAACAATAACAACATAACAACCCAACACCAAACATGGTGTCTAAATCTTCCCTTACTTACTTGTGTATCCCTCTCTTCAGACCAAACTGAAATTACCACTGTGATTACATTAACCTCAAAATCAGTTAAGATAAAATGCAATCAAAAGTTTGGGATAAACAGCCTTACACTGACTAAAATCACAAAATCACACTCTAATTCTTTGTGTGTCATAAGTTTGGTTAAAATGTACACACTTAAAGTATATGAAATTTCATTTCCCTCTGTTATTTAATTGGTGATTAGAGTTACTAGGGACATTCTTATGTCACGTAAACAAGGACAGATAGACCATGTTGCAAAAGATCAATTCAGAAAGCAAGGAGAATAAAATATGTAGTCAAAATGTGGAAAAATTGCAATTAAAAAAGCAGTTTTCCTTCTATTCTTTCTATTTTCCTCCTTTCTCTCCCTTCCTTTATTCTCTCTTCTATCCCCCTTTCCTCCCTTCCTCTTTATTGTTTTTTTCTGTACAGTAGAAGTACTCTTACTTTGCTTACCTACCTGATTATAAGGACTGACTTTATTGCTTGCTATTTTTGTCAGCTTAGTAGAGTCAATTTGCCTCTTCCAGTGTTTATTTTTTTCATCTGTTAAATGGTGCAATCAATAAAAATATCTTCCATGAGGTTTCTGTATGAATAAAATGAGATTAAGTGCATGCAAATGTTTTCTAAACCACGCAATGCTGGCATATATTAATATCATCCTGCCTAGTCCGTGGAGAGAAACATGGCCCCACTTTTGACCTTCTCACCATCTTACATCCTATAAAACCCTTTTCCCTCTTTACTCTACCCACCCAATCATAAAACATACACCATTCTGGGAAAATTATAGACATCTGCCATTTCCTATTTTATGGAACTCATTTTGTTATGTAATAAGGATATTACATAACAGTGTTTCAGAAAAACATTTCAAGACGATGTAAAAATGGACTGTCAGATACATTGATGCTACCATATAA
The DNA here is from genome assembly GCA_004027375.1 of Macroglossus sobrinus. Classification (NCBI taxonomy): domain Eukaryota; kingdom Metazoa; phylum Chordata; class Mammalia; order Chiroptera; family Pteropodidae; genus Macroglossus; species Macroglossus sobrinus. Next base: position 79,234 of record PVKZ01002121.1, read on the forward strand.
AATCATTCTCCTGGCTTCCTGGGGGAAGGGGGAAGGTGATGAGTTTCAGTTCTATTGGCCAAATTGCATTCATGATACCAATGGTTCAGATCACCTTTAGAGGACTGACGCATGCAGGATTGTCATTCTGTTTACCTGCCCACTGTTTCATTGATAGTTAGTGGGCCAAATTACTCATTACTTATAGACCAATAATTTTAGTCCACCACATTCTTGGGTTGAGGAGGGATAGATGTCGATGTTTCTTTCTGCCTCTTATAGACTACGGTTGATGAAGTATTTTTGCATCTTTCCTCATCCTATTGCTGGAAGTTATGCCTACCCAATAAGAAGACCATAGCTTAGTCCTTTATGGTCAAAAGCAATGCTTCTCAAACCTTAATGTATGTATATATGAGTCATCTAGGATTTTTATCAAAATGAAGATTCTGATTCAGTAGATTTGGTGTGGATCCTGCGTAGGAGGTGCCCATGCTTCTAGTCTGCAGATGATACCTTGAGTAGCAGGACCTATGGGAGATAAGGAACAGGGATGGGGTGGCTCTAAAGCAATTTGTTTCTATTTCATTTGCTAGCTGAATGATAATGTGGGCAATGTGAGAGAATGAATGTTTTCCAAATATCACGTCTGGGGAAGTGAAGACTGAACTGGTGTCCTTATTGAGAGTGTCCAGTGGACCTGCTCATGAAGGTGCATGCTCACCTTGTTCTTCAGGCATGTTTCTAGCTGCATGACCAAATACATCAAGTAACAACTCAAAGGATTTCATGTCTCCTTAAAATCACCAACTTCCTTTAGCTCCAGATTTAATCAAATATTCCTTAGACATGAATGGGTCAAGGAGTGCATCTCAGTGTGTATGTGAGGAATAGAGAGGAATAGAGGTGTGATTCAGTGGTCTGTTTTTCTTTGTGGTTGTTATTTGGGAAATGGGGAGAATAAAGAAGGAAGAGCAGTGAGGGAAGCTGTGAGAGGGAGTCACTATCAGAAGGCTCCCGCCTGGGGTTTATGACAGTGGCTCCCACCAGCGAGGCAGAATTAGAGGCTGTGTTTCATCTTCTCAATCCTTATTCATTTAAAGGCACACAGCAGAGAAGGCTATTCTCTTCTTGTTAACTGAAGAAAGATGTTTCTGATTCTCTTTGTATATAATTCTCATTCTTTTCCAACTCAATATGAAACATACATTTTGAAACTAACAAAAGTGTGACTCTGATCTGGGGCAAGTTACTTAACTTTTCTGACCCTAGTTTCTTTGTATTTAATACAGGGGTGCAAATATATCCTCTTGGTTCATTACTTGAATTAAATTACATTAAATGAGGCCAGTATGTGCATTGTGCATGTAGGTTCTTGATGGATTTTACTATCATTTTAAGTAATTTATTTTAAAAATCAGAACAGATGTCTAAAGACTAACAGTTCTCTAGACCACTTAAGAACTTTGCCTATGTGTGTGTGCATGTGTGTATGTATGTGTTTGTGGCTCTGACTGCTGAGATGTTTATTTCTGGGACTAACAGGGCTCAGTACAAGTATATTTGTGCCATTCCCAGGAGCCTCGGTTTAATCTGTATTCAGAATTAATTGAGAGAGTGATTCTTGCTCGATTAGGGAAAGTATTTGAGTTTTGACTCTGTCTTAGTTGTACTTTCCTTGGATTTCTACCAATTATAATAATGATGATAATGATGACAACAATAATATTAATAGTAGTTATAGTAGCAACTAAGAATTATATGATGCTCATTGAATGTCTGGAACTTTTCTAAGCACTATTAGTGCATTAGTCCATATGATAACCTTGTGAGGTAGGTTGTATTATCCTCATTCTAAAAGGAGAAAACTGAGGCACAGGTGTCATCATAAGCACTTGGACTACTCATTGGCTTTTTAAATTTTTCTTATATCTACTTTGGTGTTAATAAGCACAAACTTCACTTCCGCTTTCTTGAGTCTACATACAATGACTAGAGTTCTTTCTGAATCATAGTAGCAATCTACTTATTTGCTCTATTGATGCAAAAAATATGGTCTTTTCCTTTCAAATTCAAAAAAATGTATATAAAAATACAAGAATAAGTTCTGCCAGCAGTCATTCCAAAATGTTTCCAGATTGCATCCACTTCTGATGAATTCCAGTAAATTTTCTTAAACCATGATATGTGTCGTTATCTCTTGCCTGGAGGTTTTCAGCAGCCACCTCTTCGGTCTTCTTATTTTCATGCTTGCCTCCCTTAGACCATCTTCCACACAGCAGCCTGAGTGAGCTAAGTAAACCAAGTGTTAACATCTCCCTGCTGGAAATCCCATCGATGCCTACCCATTACATTTAAAATATGAATTCCCAACCGTGTTCAAAAAGCTCCAATTGGGATAGCCTTTGCCTGCCTCTCCACCTCATTTCATTGTCTCTGTTTTAGTCAGGGGGCTCCAGAGAAACAGAACCAATAGGATGTGTATATATACAGAAAGAGATTTATTTTATGGAACTGGCTCTCACCCATTATAGAGGCTAACAAGTCTAAAATTTGCAGGGTGGGCTGGCAGGCAGGAGACTCAGGAAAACTGATGTTCTATTTCAAGTCCAAAGGCCATTTGCTATAGGACCAAAAAGACTAAGGTGCAAATAAAGTCTGAAGGTAGTCAGCTGAAGAATTCTCCTTGCTCAGGAAAGGCCAGTCTGTTGGTCTATTCAGTTCTTTAATAGACTGGATGAAGACCATCCACATTACAGAGGCATGTGCTTTCCTTAAAGTCCATTGATTCAAACTTTAATCTCTTCCCAAGCTACCCTCACAGAAACAACCAGAATAATGTTTGACTAAATATGTGGGTACCCCATGGCCCAGTGAACTTGGCACATAAATTTCACCATCACACTCTTTCTATTCATGAAACCTCAGCCAAGCCTGTCGGTCTTTGAGCTTCTGTCTTTCCCTTTCTCCTACTTGGAAGTCTTTTCTCTTCTCCCTAGAATGCAAGTTCTTCCTGGGAAGAGACTCTATTCTGTCTTGTTCACTGTTTTAATCCAGTGCCTAGAAGCATACCTGCCACCTGGAAATATTCCCCAAATGTTTAATTAATGTGTTCTAAGAATACACTACACTTGGACCTGAAAACCTAAGTGGTGAACTACATTGTGTGATGTTGGAAGCTCAATGAAACCCAGTCTTTCTTAAAATATCTCCCTCCTAAATTGTCCCAGCAACATCCTTCTCTCCTGCTCCAAATCTATGCCCTTTGAGTCACCTCTGGTTAGATAACATAGGCTGGGATATTTCGTCCCAATGATCTCAGACAAGTAAGTATACACGCCACCTAAAGCCATCTCCTCCATTCCTGTTGCATAATTTTATTGATTCAGTTTAATTTACCAGGGGGTCCCTTGGGCTGCCATCTTGAAAAACTCTGAAACCCTGGCCTTTAAGGAGGATTCAGAGAATGTCAGAGATGGAAAGTACTTTTGCGGTCATCAGATCCCACTCTTCTCATTACAGATGGCACAATGGAGGCCCACAGAGGGGAAGTGCCTTGTACAAAGCCAGACAACCAGTTAATAAAAGCGCTCAGTACAGAAGCTGTCTCTCTATTTTAGGGCTCTACTTATCAAAACATACAAATTTCAGTGAAAGACATTTTTATGCACCAGGTCTGAGCAAAGCTACCTTTTAAAGGTTTGCGAAAGGGGAATGTATGTAGAGTATGTATCTATATATGGGGATGGGGAATCAGTGGGGTTTGGGAAGGCAAAAGTAATAACCTTTACCTTATCAAGTCCAAAATAGTTCATGAATACATTATGAATATTAAGAAATGGTCATTAAAAGCATTTTATTTATTACTGGTACCGCTAATTGGAAATACCCTTTCATATGTATAACCACAAGGCTTACTAACATTTCTATTTTCAACTCAAAAACAGTTCTCTCAAAGGTGACTTTAGTCGGAAGAGCAGAAATAAATATCCAAAGTCACCACTTACTACCGATTCAGCGTCAGCATGAACAAAGAGAGTGAATCTCCACCCACCGCCTTTGGGTAAATTAATTGCACACAGGCCTCGATATGGACCAGTGTTTGCCAGATCCTCACAACCTGCCATGCCAATGAGTTGCTTTTTCTTTCTCCTGTGGGTAGGAAAAGGAAAGGGGGGTTTAAGAATCCAGAAGAAGTGACACTTACAATTACCCAAATCTTTCTAGAAGGAGGGAAACAGGCAGGAGGCCTGGCATAAGGACAGTGTGCCATTGCCACCTAGAGAGCAGGTTTGGGTTACAGGACGCATTGATGGGAGGGACTTTTGACTTTCCTTCAACAGCAGAATTGTTACCAGACTAAATTTATTACTGAGTAATTGAGATTCCATCCTCCTGCTAGATCTTCCTCTATTTTATTGCATATGCCTAAAAGGCAGGTGCTCATCTTATTTTTCTTTGACTCTCTAGGACTTCACATGCTCTGATTTAATACATATAAAGTAGCTCCTTGCTAAAACTTTGAGGAGAGTGATGGTCCAGATGCTCACATTTTTCTCTATGTCTTTTCCCCTTTTTCTAGTTTCCTATAAAGAAGGTCTGTGGCATAGGTATGAATTGTAATCCCACAACTCTATTTACTATGCAGGCAACCTTAGAAAGTCTCTCTCTCCAATAAGTCTCAATGTTCTTATTCACAAAATTAGGATGATAATACTGTAGGGAGAATTCAATGAGATAATTTATGTAAAATAGTTTTCCCAATGCCTAGAAAAAAGAAGGCACTCAACACATTTAACCATATGTGAGTCTGGCTTCATGGGTGTGCAACCTGTCCAACGGAAGAGTCCATGCTTGATTTAATGCTCTGCTGCCACCATCTTGAAACTCTTAATCATTTTTTAACAAGAGGCCCTGCATTTTCACTTTATACCAAGCACTGCAAATTAAGTAGCTGGTCCTGGAAGAATTTGGGCATATGTTGCAGGCAAAGAGAAAAGTACAATGAAAGAGAGATGAGAGAAAAGAAACAGGAGGAGAACGAAAGAAGCATTGCTGGTATTAACCAATTTCCCTAGAAAATTAAAATATTAAAAAGATGAATGAATTCCCCTTTTCCCTACAAAAATAGTTCTATGAGAATTAGGATAGCGTGGCAGGGAAAGTGAGGTTAGTATATAGATCAAAAGATAGATGGGCTTCTAAAGGAAGATTTAGCCTGTTTCATCATTGTACTAAAGAACTGCCCAGAAAAAGGGGCAAATAAAGAAATTATTTTGAATAGACAAATCAAGAACATAGCAGTGTAATGACAGAGAAGCCCCTGACCAAAATATTTCTGTAACTTGTTAAAAAATGGAGAATAATATATAACTTACCCATGCAAGTGAAAAAGCAATCTTTATCTTAACATAGGTAATTTGTTTTGTTTTTTTTTAGAACTTCAGAGATCGATTTAAAAATAAACTCATATCTCATTGAAAAGATAGGCAATCTAAAATCTGGAGATAGTAGGCTCTTTATAAATGCTTGTTGCTTAGTTAATTAATCACTCGTCTCTCTGGCTGAAGGGATTCTTGTACAAAGCCCACACCTGCCTGAAAGTAGCTTCTTTCTGTTTCACATTCAACTAGTGGAATAAAACAAAACAGCCCACACCTTATGTCAGACCCCCATAATCAAGGATAGTTCTCCATCATCCTAAGCCTCCCTTCCTCAGATTTAACCTCCCCAGCCATAGGCCATGTGTCATAGTTTCAAAGTCCTGCATTATTCTAGCCATTTCTTCTATATAATTTCTAGTTTTTTTTTTATGTCTCTTAAAATATGGTACCTGACCTTTCAGGTCCTCTAGATATTAGAATAAAGTGAGTGACAAATTCCTACTTCTGTAGCCTCCGATTACATTTATTTTACCGGGTAGCTATCCTGCAGTGTTGGCAAATATTAGCCTAGCCGAGGTGGGAGATTTTTTATGGAACTCAATCAAAAATGAGCTTCGTGAGATCTGTGAGCTGTGGCATTATGTGTCTGTGTACTCTAGGGGAGGAAGGAAGCTTCTACTAGATTCTTGAAAGATTTCCTGGTCTCCCAAACTCTAGAAGGTTTGAACAAGAACTATAGATGTTTTTTAGTGCAAAAGAGATTTTTTTAAAAAGTGATGTTAAGAGGAAAATTGTGGAAGAAATACTTTTAATATTTCATTTGACTTCAAACGTATACATATGCAAATTTCATCTTTTTTTATAAAGCGTCAAAGACATTTTCTGTTTAGATAGGTTGATTGGAATTATGCGTTTGCCCTATAAAAAGCACACCATTGAAAGCATCATGCATGAGTTTCAGTTTCAGTTTGCTTAAATATAAGGAGAATTTTAGGACACCGGAGAAGTAATATGAGTAAAGAATTTAGATTTTTATAATTTTTAACATTTACAGTTGACTTGCTCACACTTAAATCATTAGTATTTATTAAATGACTTGACTTTGTCAAATCTTTCCAAAGTATCCAACTTAGTTGAAACAATTCTAATCATATGTATGCAATAAGTAATATTAAGTAATATTGAATTAGATAATGTAATTAAAATTAATGATGTCAGCAAAATGGGACTCAGTAATTAGTACCCTTTTTTTCTACCCAGGATCTGAATAAGTTGAAATAAAACAAAGAGCAAATATTGAGGTCAGAATACCACTTTTCTAATGACAGAAGCCAAGGTGAAGGTCCAGACTTTGGATTTATTAGCCAAGGTAACAATGCAAGTGAGAATTAGAGCAAGACTTAATCACCCAGTCCCAAGGGGCTCTGGACTTGGGATGACCTTTCGTCTCAGGACCCAAAGTCCAGGTTGAATAGAACTAGACACATTTATTTAGAGAGAAAAACAAAGCTGAGCCAACCAGGCAAGTTTTTCTTTTCAACATTACAATTTAGAAATTACTTCACCCCCCCCCAGGGGTAGAATAAATGAAGAGGAGAATGGTTTGGAGAGTGCTTGGGGGAAATCCCTCATTATAGAATCAAGGAATGGGGACCAGAAGGAGGAATTCCCCTCTAACAGTAACTCCAGGTGAAACTGGCCTCAAAGAGCAAAACTACCTGTCGCTGGGAAAGTACAGGGCTAACTCCTGAGAACAGAAGTGCTTGGCTTCACTGGACAAAGCCTCCTGGCTAGCGATGATCATCTGGCATGTTTTTCAGGAGGACTGATAAATGTCGGTTAATCCTTCCGTTTTTTTTAGGAGTCAGTTAAGAGAGTTTTATTATCTATCGAGCCCACGCCTGCCCCATTCTGTCCAGGAAGAATTTATGCAGAACTTAGGTGTTTAATCTTTTAAGTATCATCTCATTTATTGCAAGATTTGATTTTAGGCTCTCACTCGATTCTAAAGAACATTAGGAAACAACTTTGCTGAAGGCAAAACTGAAAACTAATTTTTCTAGAAACTCTAGAACTTTCAGTGTGCTTTATGACAAAGCAAATTTATTTTATAATTAATAAAGTTTTAATAAAGTAGTTTGAAGGTATTAATAAAAGTTTATACCCATCAAGTTCTATAGTCAGATGACAATCATTTATTTTGTCAGGAATAAAAAATAAGAAAATGTGTTGACCCACTACTCTTTGACAAAACTTTATCTCAAATAAACTTAATGAAAAATAGATATTTGCTTAAGATATTTTTCCTACATGGAGCATCTGGAAGGTTTTAAATATGATCTGGATATGCAACAGCATAAAAAAGATCTAACTGTCTTTGTAAAATGCTTAGTAGAGAGGTATTTATTTTTTAAATGTAGCTTTTATTTTAAACATTTTAACCTTTAAGGTAGAGAACATGCATATGCATCACAAAATTTTAATTAAATGTATTCTAATTCTTACTGTAGGTGAATCAGTTTGAGAGTATTCTGTAACCTCTATTTCTTTCCAAGACAGAGGAAAATCACTCAAGACATTCTTAAGAATGTGAGGATTGATGTTTTTTCATTATCTAAAGTGAAATCTTCCAATTTAGACACCCTACTCCTCTTCCCCTCCCCTTTACCTCCAGAATCCTGAAAAATATTTGTTACTGGGTATTGCTTCTATGCTTTCAAAGATAGAAAGTTTCATGAAACAATTATACAACTTCCAGTATGAGTGGTTTTCAAAACATACACCTAGAAAAGATCTGAGAGTCTGAAGTTGTGACTAGACTAAATAGAATTCTCACTTTAACTTATATACATGCATATACAAGTGTTATCGTCTTGGCTTTGCAAAGTCAAATCTAGCTCATAGGCTATATAAAAATAGGTACACATGACAGAAGAAATTACTATCCTTGATTACGGAGAATTGCACTGGGTGCCATATCATTCATTCTAATATATTTGCACTGTGTTCTAATGTAGTCATTTTCAAATTTCGGGTCACTAGTCATTACTTCTGTGGATTTCAATTAGAATTTTAAAAAATAAATAGAAAAGAAAAGAAAAAAATGACAGTGTCTTGTACATGGTAACAATAAAAATTGTTTCATGGAAATTGTGTTTATGTGTTATATGCATGCCTGCCATGTGAAATATAAGATCTTGGTGACTTCCTCACAAAAAAGTAAGAAACAACTGAGCTTTTACTGCCAAATATGACTTTCATTTTTTTATTATTATTGCATTTGACCACAGTGAGGCATTTAACACTACTGACTACAACAACCTCAACCCTCTGTATGAAGGTCAATCTTCCCTTGACTTCTGTAATGTTTCTTCCCTATATTCCCATTCTTCTGTTCACTCCATATTAGCTTTCCCGCAGCCATTTTGTTTAATATTCCTTCAACATAAAGTACAAATTCCTGAGCTGAGCAGAATACCCTTTGTAGTTGTCACCTGTGTGCCCCTCCAGTCTCATTCGTCCTCTGGAATGCAGACCTTCCTGTTTAAGTTGGTTAAAGTGAATCATGTTAGGTTTAACCCATTATGAAAACCAAATGGAATCCTTTTTTGCAACTTAATTCTGCCATTATTTTCAAATGAAAAATCAAGTCATGCTTAAAAACAGAATGTTCCCAGAAGTATGAGGAGTTATAGTCTCGGTAGTTATTGGTGATTGATGAGCATATTCTCAACTCTCAGTAGGAATCAAGGGTAAAAATTATTGCACAGACAAAGCCAAAATTAGAGTCAATTCCATAGTTTCCTCAGTAACTCATTAAAATTTGCACATGTGCACACACACACACACACACACACACACACACAACATATACAGATTATAATCTCCTTAAGGGAAAACTATGATAATATCTTGTATTTTTTATGTATGGTTCACAACTTGAATATTAAAGTTCTTCAATAAATATTTTGTTGATTAATAAATTGGAGGATAGAGTTAATAAAACATGTTCCACATTTTAGAAAGTGCATTTTGGAACAAAGGAAGAATAACTGCCACCTAGAGCACATAGGAAGCTCTAATAAACGTCGTTTTAATATCTAATTTTAATATGGAGCATGAATGACCAAGTCAACAGTTAAAAATATTTTTTTAGCATATTCACCTCTGCTTAGTTTAAATAATATACTTGAAACTAACAAAACCCACTATTGCCTCTGAGATTGCCTTTATCAGCACTTAATACCCATCCTAAATTAAGTTACCTACATGAAATAATTTCAACTAATTAACAGTGTTATTTAAATAAAGATTAAGTGGAAAGAATTTATTAGGGACTTTAAAATCAGATTGTTTTCTCAGCTGGGTGATTCCTGGACACATTCATGGTGTCACAAGCATTGTCTGTTCCTCACCTGAGCTGCCTTTAGCTTGCACTGACTTGATGTCTCCAACTCTACTGTTTAATTATATCGCCTTTTGCAACAGAGCGGAGCTCAGTGGCAGAACAAAACACCGCGTTGGCATTGCTTCTCCCACAGATCCTCCCGGTCACCGTGGTTACCCAGCCACACTAGGGAAAGATAAGAGAAGAACATGGAGGCAGCCCCGATGGAGCCCATTCCTTTGGTGGCTGGACGTAAGGTTCACAAAGCAGAAGGATCCCAGGACTGAGTGAGCCTTTGGGCCCCATTCCTCCCAGGCCCCAGGAGGACTCGGCCAGACAAAGGGATTGTTCTTATGGAATTCAACTTGCAAATTTTATACCGTTCAGGTTTGGCATTGCAACTTAAGCTTCCTGTCACTGGAAGTTAATAGTTTGCTACTCCTCGCAACCTCCATTGACAGAGATGGGGGAGGGCAGCTAATTGATAACATGGCACAATCAAAGGGAGAATGAGTCTGTGCTTCCACACAGCACTGAGAAAATGCATACTTTCAAGCTATTTCACTAAAAAAACAAAGAAGTTTTCTTCATTTATTCAGTAAGTGTTAAATTATCATCAAATAATATCTCTCAAAAGCTTCCAGAAAGTTCTCAAACATACACAGACATACACAACATACGCAGAAAGTATGGTGTCTAACTCTTTATGAAGGAGTTGGCAACTCTAGTTTTATCCTCATAAGTTGGTTCAAATGAAGTAATGGTGTACGTAAATTAACCTGAAAATAGAGTTGTTTTTTTTTTTTCTTAGAAAAAAGCATTCTGGAATATGAGATGTCTGGTTAGACTCTCATACTCTCTTTCAATCTCTTTTTCCCTCTCTATTTTAATATATAGATAGAACCACCCTAAGTTATTTAATTTTTATTCAAAAATAAGGAGAAAAGAAAAGAGATAAGATAATAGAAGAAACATGACTTGGGTCCTTAGTACAATATCAAGCCCAGAGCAGGCACTGAATTAATTCTTGTTGAATGAGAACAAAAATAAATCAGGTATACCTTAATCTAAATCAGGATTCTAACCCTCACTTGTGCAATTTGCCCAGGTTAGTTAGCATCTCTGAGATTCGCTCTTCTCATCTGAAAAGTGAGGATGGTGCCCACGGCCATAGGGCTGTGGTGAAGATTAAATACTATGAGATAATGGGAGGTGCCAGGTTCTTACACAAGACTTGGCCCACTCAATAAACGATTGTTTTGTTGTTGTTGTCATCATTACCCTGTTCTTGGCTTTGCTATAGAGGCTTTTCTGTGGGTGCACGAAACCAAGGCTCTGTTTACTTCATTCATTCCTGTACTGGGAGGAGTTTGGAGGCACAGAGGTGGCCAATTAATGCTCTTCTAGACAACATTTCCCATTGTGTGATTTTCTTTTACTCCAAGGAGGACAGACTTTGCCTCTGCTTCAGGGTGACTGTCATAAATTACTTCATGAGCTTAGTTCCTCAGTGTCTCACTGATCTGGGGAGTAGTTGGTTAGGTACCCATCATAAAATGGCACTTGACTTTGGGAGAGCTACAGCTCAGGGTTTCTTTGGGCCCAGGTGCCAGAAGCTTCTTTCCTGCTGCCTCTGTGGTGTGCACAGTTAAGTTTGAAGATTGCTTGTCTATCAGGTCTTATATTTGTTTTGTTTGGATGTGCAACTCTGGCACTTGTCATTTGGCAAATGTTTGTGTTCCAGATGCCACGTAAGGTTGGGGACATGGAGGTGAGCAAAACACAGTCTCTGCCTTAGAGGAGCTTAGACTCTGTTGGAAGAAAGGAAAGTAAACTGATGCCATTAACACCAGGTTTCTGGTTCTGGGAACAGAAAATAAGCCAGCAGATCAGCTTGATTCCAGAAGCTTTGGACTCAGGCAGACTGCGACTAAGTATTGCTCTCTACTTATTAGTTATGTAACACCCTATTCTGTTTATATGCTGCTTAACCTACTGATGTCCCAGTTATCAACCTTCTTGCTACTCTCAGTGGAGTCATTTAATCAGCACCCCTGGGAGCTTGTTAGAAATGCAGCATCTCAGACCCCCTACTCCAGCCCATTGAATTGGAATCTGCACTTTAACAAGATCCTCAGCCTATCTGTGTGCACCTTAGTGTCTGTTATGCCTGATCTCTGTCTGGGTTTTGGGTTTTGGGTTTGGGGTAAGACAAAAGAGGCAATGGAGACATAGAAGTAAGCACAATAGGTAGGCACAAAAATGTTTCCTTCTTTTCTAAAGATGCATTTTAAATGAGTGATACCTTAAGGGCTGGTAAAGTCATACCACAGCCTACAAGGCACTAGTAAGAGAAGGGGCTGTAAGTAAGTAATGCTTTAGAGCTACTGCTTCCGGGGCATCCATACCAATGCTGGTCAGAAAGGAAAATTCATTTAAATGGGACATCGACCAGAAAGCCAGTCCTCATGCCAAGGGGAATAAACTCTTCAGCTTTGCTCATGGGCACCAGAGAGAAGGCCAGTGACAACCAGCAGAAAGCACAAGTGTGTAAACAAATAAAGAACATTTCCACTGGGAAAATATGTCCACTGTGGAAGTGAACAGAGGTGTAGACAGTCATGGTCAGCTGGACACAAATATCAGAAAGAGAACCACAACCTTAACAAGGTCTACTAGCAAAAAGCCAGTGGGTTAGAAAGTCTAGGTGGTTTCCCACATGGCCAACCAACATAGGAAGTACATTCAAGTTTGATAGTTATTAGAAACGTACCAATTAGAGTAACATCAAGGTTTCACTTTACCTTCCAACTAGCAAAACTTAGAAAGACTATAACACCTATTTCTGGTATTGCATGAGGGAAAAAGGTCACTCACACATTTTATTAATGTGAACAGTTATAGCCTTGTGGAAAGCAATGAAAATAAAATGTATATTCTTAGAAGTACCAGAATACATATGTATGTATATGTATATATCATACATACACGACATACTTATCTACGTGCAAACATGCATACTTACACACATAACTCCAATGATGTTTGAAATAGCAAAAAAAAAAAAAAGTGAATGCATTTTGGAACTTCCCACCCCATGGACTCTTATGCAGTCATTAAAAATAATAGATAAAAACTATGCCTGTTCATTTGGAAGGATATCTACCAAGTGTTGTGGAGAAAAGTGAATATAGCAAAGTATAAGTAATATAATCTCAATTTTAGAAAAAAAAAAAAAACAACCACAAACAATCCTAAGGCAATATCTTCACTCCTCTCCTATGTACCTACTTCTGCCTTCTCCATGCCGATCTGCCGCCTGGGAGGCCTACCTTCGTGCACCAGACAAGTGGGATCTCTGAGACCAATGACTTCCTATCAGGCTCAGCCAGTCAGAGGTGCTGGCAGAAGAAGGAGGTCAGAGCTGCCTGAGTCTCTGACTATCACAGCTTCTCTTAAGACAGCTCTTTGTGTAGGATTTTCCTTCCGTTTCTGACAACCAGCTCCTCCCCTCCTTCCTTTAGTTTTAGGGATGTTAACAGCCCTGAGGTACAGCTATGAAACCTTTTTTTGACATCCTATTTGTACTTTTATTGATAATCCCATTATTAGATTCTCCTTGAATGGTCTTATTTGGAAGTTGCCATTTGTTTCCAGCTGAGACCCTGGCAAATACAACTCTTATTTTTGCGTGTTTATATATGCATATTCATGTTTGTGTACAATTACATGAGCATAGAGAAATATAGAAAGATCTATGTTAGGTGGTTAAAAATGAGATACAGAAGTTGGGTAGAGGAGAATGATGTACTGGGGACAATGGTGGGAAGAGAAGAAAGCTGACAAAAACAGAAAGAACACAAAAATCTACTAAATTAACCCAAAACAAAAAAACTCAAAAAATACATGATATCACATTTAGCATTTTACATATATACATATACATATGTATATGTATAAAAATTTAATTCAATGGGCAATATGTTAAAAGAGAATAAACAACAGATTTTCTGGCTCATGGATTATGGGAATAGCACAATGAGACGTTGAATGTAACATAAGACGAAGAATTCCCAATAAGAAGCAGAATGTCCCAGAGGAAGATGAGGTTTTTAAACAAATTGATGGGCTTATACAACATAAGAATTCTCCTCTTAGTGATTGAACATGTTCAAATGGAATAAAGAACCACACATCTCACGAAATCTTTCTTAGAACCTTCCTTAGCTGTAGGAAAGTGAGAAGAAACAAACTCATAGTTGATAAAATGCTTCAGTCTTATGTTGGAAGAGATTTGTCTTTGTAGGACAGAACAAAAAAAAAAGAACATACACAAAGTTGGTCAAACAGTACTGTACTTTATTCAGTGATAAAAGGAAGATATGATGAGATAGGGCACCCAGGATTTGAGAGAATGGTTGACTTGGCATAAGACCAATTTTATTAGCCAAGAATGACAAGACGTATTGAACAGAGGTGTCAGAGCTATGAGAAGTGTATGAGGCGGAACTCCAGAGCAGAGAGGGCAGCCAAGCTAATGCAGGCAATGCCTCGTGCTCCAGAACAGCGCTTGTGCACTTAGTTTCTGTGCCTGCAATCAGTTTCAGGGAGAATCAGAAACCCTCTCCGATCAGACAAAGTAATCACAACACAATGACCAGGAAAGAGGCGAGCCCATGATGGAATGGTTTTGTAAGCCATTATTGTTTTTGTTAAAGGTCTCTAATGATTAGAGGGTCAACTTTGAATTAATGGAGAGGATTGAATTTTAGAAGAACCCCAGCCCATTGCAAGGGAAGCCTTGGAGAGAGATCCGACTGTGCACTGTCCAACGAATGTGTTATGTGGTCCAGTGGATGAACATGTCCAGGCTGGAGGAATTGTATCAGACCCCTAGTTCATGACTTTGGTTTCCCCTTAACAGAAGAGATGCCTTATTACTTTAGGCACAACCAGCAACCTTTACCTCCAGTTGATTTGGTGTGAGGTCTTCGCCAAAGAAAAAGATCAGCAACCAACCAACTGCTAATAGTATGATACAGTCTTTCTTTCTTCCCCTGGAGAGTGTTATTCCTAAACAAATTAATTCCTGGATGTCAAATGTATTGCAAATGAAAGGCATTTATAACACAGCAACAGGTATTTATTGATCATTTCAAATTCTAGAACTGTAAAGCTAGAAGAGAGCATGGAGATGATTTGCCTCAAACTCTTTTTAATGGATGAGGTAGCTGAAGGACTAAAAAAGGATAAAATATTTGCCCAATATCACTCTGGAAGTTTTATAAGCAACATACTCTCAAAACCAACCCCCAAATAGTAAGCATGAAGGAATCTCTAAGATCAAGAAGGGAGAATTATTGTAAATATATTTGCAGTTACCAGTTTAAAACATTTGTTAATTATAGAAATCTGAACACACACACACACACACACACACACACACACACACACACAAACACACGACATTCATCACCCTAACAACTCACAGAGGCATACCTACCCTGTATTTGTAATCAGGGAAATGGCCTTGCTTCTCAAACTAAAGAGAAGGCAGGGACACATGCCAGCCTATGATTAAAACAGGAATGCATTATTCCCCAAGCTCTCTCTTCATTTTCTATAATCTTAATTCCTAGTCTCACATGTCAGTTCATGGTGCCAACTGATGTCACAAGTGCAGGGACTTACCCTAAAGAGTCCCTGCTGCAAGAAATCCAGCCAAGAGTGATTTTACTCTTCCCATCTCACTTGCTACCAATTGTGTCTCCAGCGTGGACTGACCACTGAAAGAGTGATCAGTTGGAGTGACAGGCTTTCAATTCTGCAGAAACTACAAAACTGACTCAAACAAAGAAACAGACAGGAGTGCCTAGAGTCAGGAAACATGGATCCATTCACTCTCTGACATTCTATCTTAGCCTGACCCTGGGGGGAAGATGTAGAGCCTCTAGTGACAGTGCACCAATGGCAAGACAAGATAAGTGTTAGAGGAGATCCCAATGTCAGCCAAGGGCACCACAGGCTGGAGGCTGATCTTTGCTGATGTAATAGTATTACAGTTTAAACTAGTTCACTTGGTTAAACATAATATAGATCTTCTTGTTTAGGTGAGAATGGTTGGATTTTTAATCATGCTTTTGGCAAAACCATTAGAAGACAGCTACTCAATACGGGCTGTTGTGAAGGAACATTATTGAATATTGAGACTTGGACTTCATCAGCTGGGTGTGTACTCTAACCAAACAGAATATGTTCATTCCGGTAAGACCACAGACAGCAAATACTGTTCGTAAACACTGTCATGCAAAAGTCATCCCTTAGAAGCATCTTCTTTTCCTGAATTTCTCATCCATTCTTTGAATTCTGTCATCTTCATTTCTTGGCTGGTTATATCCAATTCCATCTCATGATGAGGACTACTGAGTATTAAAACAAGTAAACTGCATATATGTAGAGGGACAAGAAAGTTATAAACCTCTATATACCTATAGATTTCTCCTCTTTAAAAGGAGAAAAATAGTAGGACTTATCTCATTGGGACTTGACAAGGAATAAATTAACTGATACATGGTGATTAACTCATGCCTGGCACACAGTAAGCAGTATTTAAGAATTTGCTATTATTATTATTTAGGAGGGATTTAAAGGGCCTTGAATAATGCCTCACATTTGCCTGTGCTGGTTCTGTGGTCATTCATTGATTTAACTATGGTTTCTAAATTCTCTCTCTCTCTTTCTCTCTCTCTCTTTCTTTTTCTCTTCTCCCCTCCCCAACAGAGTCATTTGCTTTTATTGTGTACTATAAAACATATTAATCATTCCCACATTTCACAGTTATGTTAGTTCCAGAGGCCTCAAAAAGGAGGTCTCTCCCGAGATTGCCTGTATGCCAGGTGTTGGAGAAGGTGTTGGGGATATAAAGAACAATAAGACAGAAACCTTCCGTAAAGGAACAGACGGTCTAATTAGCAAGCAAATATGCTGACAAATAATCGCCCCACATTGTGATGAGTGTAAGGATAGAGCACAAAGTTGCTCTGGGGCCACAGAAGGGGACACAATTCAAAGGGAAAGAGGTGTTAAGAGGAATCCTGGAATCAATGAGCAGGAGTTTAGGAAGCAAATGAATCAGGGGAAGGCAATTTTTGGACTGGCTTATACCAAAATAATAATAATAATAATAATAATAATAATAATAATAATAAAGTATAAAAGATCATGGCATATTTACAGCATTCAGTAAATTATGGCTGATAGGATAAATTGTACCTGTCAGAATGATCAAAAGATAAGAAATGGCAGAAAAAGTGTCAGGAAATGAGGCTGAAGAGAAGCGTAGTAGGTCTATCCACAGAGGCTTTGTGCAGGAATGGGTCTTGGTCATGATGTAGATGATGAAGGTCCATAGAAGGGTTTAAGAGGCACATGCACGGCCAGATTCACACCTGAGGAAAGTCACCCTGGCTGCAGAGTGGAAGGTGGCTTAGGAAAGTGTGAGTGGGGTGGGTGGAGGGAAAACCATTGCTGGCAGCTGCTTTTGGTTCTCTAAGCAGTGACTCTATTGCTTCTTTCTTCTCCCCCTACCCTTTCTGCAGACCAAGGAACAAAAGGTACAGAATTAGATACTTAGCTTACTTGGCCCAGTGGGTGTACATGTGACCAAACTAGCCAGAGCTCTCCTACTTCTTCTTCTTCGATGGCCTTTAAAGCTGTGGCTCATGAGCAAGCACGCTTAGAATTAAACCCTGCATAGATTAGCTGAATCCAGTCACGTGATGAAGAATTCCAGGTGAGAGATTATGGAATCCCTGGACTCAAATCTGGTGCAAACTGGTGAAGGAAGTTACAACTGAATTAGGTAAATATTTAGTTCTTCTCAGGAGACTCACTTTAGCCAAACGGGTCTCAATTGTGGGACATGCTATAACAGGAAAACTTTATCATGCCTTTCAGGAAAGGGAGAACTCTCGAGTTCAAGTTCTCTACCTCCTGAACTCACATATGGGCCTAAACCTCTGGTTAATGAAAAATGCCATCCAGTGAGAAGGTAGTTCCAATTGGCTGCAAATTATAAAACTGTTCCTTTTTCAAGTACATGTTTTCCAACCTTGAAAGGTTTTAAAATTAACTACAGAGAGGATGAAGTAAACAAAACCCACACTTTTAATGTTTTTGTGTTGAATTTAAGACAATCCTATATGTCTGCTAAATGAAATTGTTTGTAATGTTTGTAATGTGTTTTTAATGTTTAAGAGATTCTGGCATAGTTGACCTTATAATTAGCCATGTGATTCTAGTTTAAACGACTAATTAAGTGCTTGACTTCAGACTAAAGCTTTAAAGTTGAAAGTTCCAAGAGAGGTTGGCTAAGTTTGTAAACAGTATTGAAAGATTTAAGAGAACTTTAGGGTCATGGTATTTAAAAGTTTAATTTATTAGATTTATAAGAACTGCTTAGGTACTTGGGAAAGCTTTGCTTGTTAGTCAAGCATTTGAAGTACTTAAAAAGAAAATCGTATATATACATTTATAAATGCGGTTTAGACTATTTAAGGGAACGTAATTGCCAAAATTGTAAAGTAACCCTTAAAATTTTATTAGATTTATAGATAGAGAAATAAGATTTGTAGGTTGAACTTAAAAGCTTAAAGGGTGGAGGGACTTCATTACTTCAGTATACTGAATATTTATCTTAGAAACCAAGTAGCTGCAAACAGTCTTTTATGTGCACAAAGGCTGGCCCCAAGCACCCCAGAAAACTCCTGACTCCTTCTGGGATTTCTTTGAGCTGAGACAGGAGCAAGACTTATTTTCTTCTCCTGGTTTGAGCTGAGAAGCTGGTGGCCATGGTGTGAAGAAGCAGCCTCATTGCCCTCAGGGAGTAAAGCTGACAGGCAGAGTGTGTTCCGAAGATCCTTTGATCCCAGGTTCATCAGCCTCGTGGCCAGCTCTGCTCCCACCTTTATCATGGGCAGTTTGGGGGAACCAAAGCATTGCCCTTATTTGCTTTAGCTGGTTGGAGTTGGGTCTCAGTTGCTTCCAACTAAAAAGTCCTAACTATTGCTGAGGACGTGATGATAGAATTAAGCTGTGTAATTTGAAAACAAACAAAGATCTATAATAACATGTATTTGATATTTTGGTCCTCACATAGCTTCTTCCTGAGAGGAGTCTTCCTATTGTCTCTCATCTTCAGACAAGTCTAGATGCTTCACCCTGCCCTCCTCTCTCCAGAGACTCCTTTCCTCACTGAAGCCGGGGAGGGTGGGGTGACACCAGGATGTGGCCCTGTCTCCTTTTTCCCTTCTTTTTTTTTTTTTTTTTTTGTCCTTGGGTCTAAAGAAATGGGAACAAGAGGAAGAGCAGTGACGTGAGAGAACCTCATGTCACCGTGAATTTTTTTTCTCGATTCATAGCGTGGCTAGTCTCTAGATTTAAAAAAGATAAGACTCTGGAATCCATTACAGATCCCCAACGAAGACTATGAAACTCTGCTCAAGCCTAACAGTACGGCCGAGCAGGTGCCTGCACCCTGACTTCCACACTTTGAGGATCACGGGCTGAAATTAGAAACCCAGAGGAGCAGAGTTAGGGATAAAAAGAGGGGCTCAGCTTGGTCCAAGAAGAGTTTGAGGTGCTGTGTGATATCTTGTTGGGGGTGAGCTTTAGGTGATGGGGTACATGGTTCTAAAATTCAGGAAGCAAACTGGAATTGGCGGAGCAGATTTTGGAGTGATTGCTGTTGAGGTTATTGAAGCCTGCTCCCCTCTGTCTAGAGAACTCCGTGATGGTGGCGAGGCGTTTTGCTAAGCATGAGGTAGGGCACTGTGTCTGGTCTGGAGTGTGTTTGGCTTAAGTAACAGAAACCATGTCATAGAGTGGTTCAAATAGAGACAGATTTTAAATATCTACATTTATATTTTTTTATTTGTTTGTTTATTTATTTATAATTAACATTGTATTAGCTTAAATGCACATCATAATGATTTGATATATATATATAGCCCCAAATAATTGCCATAAGTTTAGTTAATATCTATCATCATACGTAGTTACAAATACCTTTTTTTTTTTTCCTTTTAATGAAAGGAAGTCTTTTCATTAGCACCTTAATTAAGTACCTATCTGAAAGGACGCAGCTGCCGGTACTGGTTTTATGGCTCGATGATGACAAAATAGGTCTCTGCCATTGTCTTGTCATTTCCCTTATGGGCTCTACATGTAAAAGTGGGAAGGATGTTGGCCTGGCAGAGAATCTATGTGAATGGCAGAGAACCTGTGGCTTTTGTTTAAGATTTTGGCAACTGTTGGCCATGAAAGTCATTTGGAGGATTACTTCAGAAAATTTGTCAGCAGGTTGGACACCTGGATGTGAAATGCTTGTCTGGGCAAGGCAATGCCCAAGGCTGGAACACTGACTGCACAATTTTGAATTTGCCAGAACCCTTCAGGCTCTGTCTTGTGCTGCTTGAACCAGAGAGGTGTTCTTCCTAAAATGGCAATTTCGCAGCAATTAAATTTCTTATCATAGTCAAAAGGAATTAAAGAAAATCCCCATAAGAAAAGAAACTTTTCTATGGTTTCTTCAATGCTCAGAGTTGCTAGTTTTAACGTAACGAGTCAATGCAAGACACTAGGGTATATAAGTCGAATCTACGTTTATTTTTGAGGAATGCATAAAATCAGAACCTCTGTCAGAGGAGCTTTGGTTTTGTGTTCAAAACTCATTGTTTTGCAAGCTTCGGGGTGGGGGTGTGCTCACAGAAAGAGCTGAGCTCATAGAAAGATGCTTTGATTCCACCAAGTTCTCAACTGGAAGGTGAGTGCTATTTATACTGTCTACTGCCTATCAGATACTCTAAAGAACTGCCAACACTAAATATTAACTTTACAACTCATTTCTTGACTTCCAATCTAATTTTGTTTTGTTCTGTATAACCAACATATGCCGTGTATTTCCTAGTAGGGAGCTTACATATGTATGTTCAGTTTTAAATCTATCTTCCTTTAAGTGGCAATGAATGGTCCTCCCCACCCCGCACATTTTTATCCTGTATCAGAGACGTTTAGAAGTCAAATATTTTCCCATAGATATTTATTGCTTTGTTTAATATAGTGCTTTGTTTTAATTTCTGAATGATGTTTAATTGGCAAAGGCTCTAATGCTCCTAGTATAAGATATTCTCAGCCTACAACCTCTGTGTCATGTCGTTAATATTTCATAGGATCTGAACATGCTCTAAGAGCTTATTAACCTATATAATGAGGTGGAGAGTTTTATTCACTAAAATTCCAAGACCTGTTCTCTACGAGATTAATAGCAGTCACAAGACTTCCCTGGGGGCTCTTTGTGAAGCAGGGGGTCATGAGTGGGGAGTGAAATACATGAGAGGAATGACTAGATGGGAAAGAGGGGGGCGGGCAGTTGGCACTGTGGTATTAGGGGAAAAAATAGAAAGTCAGACAGATACACAGAGAGAAATACACACGGAGAAAATGAGACAGAGAAGCACACACAAAAAGAGTGTGTGAGCGAGAGCAGATAGGGTGGAATCTTTTAGCAGAAAGATGTGTCAGTAGGCATTTTAGGATTTTTCTCTGTGTAATGTGTTATTTAAACTCATATACAACTTTTTCAAATATATATATGTATATATGTATATCTATGTATATATATATATAATACATCCATATATATATATATATATATTTAGATTATTCATCAAGACTTCTGAGGTCAGGTGTGTGTTGTTCTGGGTGAAGCGTCGATGGCCAAAGAATTGACTTTGAGGTGTAGTTGGGTCTCATTGATGATGGGAGCCCCTTTCCCTCATGACCATCTCTTCCTGTCTCTTCTCCTTAAAGTGGGGCATCCCTCAAATAAATGGCCATATGTCCTAGACAGCATGGGTGTAGGAGAAATGTTAACTTGAACTTGGAATCAGAAGTCTTTACTTCCAATCCCAGCTGTGCCATTTGCTCTGTCCTCACCTAGGTTTTCTTACCAATAAGTGAGACTATAGTACAAGTTTGTGAGAATTAAGTGAAATAACGTCTGTACACATTCCTTCCTTTGTGTCTGGCACATAATGAGTTAAATGAATCTCACGTCTAGATCAGTACAGAATACCCAAACTATACCCTCGACTATTTTTACCCCAATCTACCCACATGAGGTAGAAATAGTCATTTTTATTACTAATATGATTTTTTCATCGAGAGCTATCTCTGAGGTCATCAATAAAGAGGTCAAAATTACTACCAACAGACCTATTATCCCCACTTTAAAAATTACAAAAGCTAGTTAAATATTGCCGAATGTTGCACCAAGAGGAAAGTCAGGATAAAAATTGGCAGATAAAATCCCCGTGCTTTCTGCTCTGTGTGTATCTCCAGCCCACTGTGGAATAATTTATTTTCCATCAACTGGGCCAAAGGAAACATTTGTTCCTTGGGATACTGGAGCTCTGATGGCAAGATGCTCAGTGTACATTATATACCCAGTGGTTGTATTCAAGAGAAAGTAACCTCTGACCCATGGGAGAGGGAGAAAGGGGGAGAGCGAGAGGGAGAGAGAGAGATATAAAGATGAAAGGTGCCTGTTCCAGCGTCTTGAGTTTGATCTACAGAGCAGGGCACGTACCCTGGCTCTCACAGCTAAGAGTCCTTGTGAAAACGCTGGTTTCTGAGGAAAGCCCTCACCTCACTGCCGGGTGCCCTTCAGCTCAGCATTGTGGTCTTGCCTAAGGAATGTCACGGATGGCTACCTCTGCAATGAATGCCAGAATGGTACACCAAGGGCTCTATCTTGGTCTCCATCCAAAACAATGACATCTCACTGTTAATTAAAACTGCAGAACACTTTAAGATTTCCACCAGGGAGAGAAGCAATTCAAATCTTCTCTGGTATCATCTCTTAAATTGATGGTGATTCCAGAAATAAGCTTGGACACTCAAAATTAACACCATTTAGGTAAGAATTGTGTGTAGAAGGATTAAAATGTAGCTGGAAAGACTTATTTATTGTAACCCCTACTCTGTCAACCCACAGATCTAAATGGGGCCTCGTCTTTCTTTGTCGACTGAGCCAGAGGACCACAGAACCTCAGCCCCACCCTTGCATCAAGAAACTGAGACCACATCGGATCCAGGTAAAACTAAGGTTTTCAAATTATTACCCTTATCCTCTTTTACCCCATTTAATGGGACTATGTGGGCCATTGTAAGAATAAAAGCAAACAAAGACAGAAAAACATCTTGACCCAAACCTTCTGAAATCTTTAGCAAAAAGTATTGAAATTGCAATATTTAGCACTTACAGCCTTCTTAGAATTGCCACATTAAATAATGTCTGTGACTGGGCTGCATAGATATCTAATTTAAAAGGGGACCAGAGACTGAATATTGCTAGATTTCAAATTTTGCTTTAGAATCAGGGACCTCTGATTGTCCCAGTTTGTGTGGTGGTGGTCCAGGGCTTCAGACAAAAAGAACTTTTCCTTCTTTTTCTTAAGAAGGAGTGCTTGTTGCCAGTGGTTACTCATATAAAGCCCAGCCGATTTTTGTGTATCTGTCAAATACGAGGTACAGTCTAGCAAATACTACATGTTTGCATTTCTCTTTAATGATGTCTGTGGCTTGCATTAATATGGAAATAGATGCAGCCCTAAGGCACTTTTGAAGTTGTCAGGGCTGTTCTCATGTGACAAAGTTTTCATGTCTTCGTTCATTGTACAGTGCTCCCTTGATTTTAAAATCTGTGCTTACCTGATGTATTGTAATTATGGGATCAAAAATGACAGGATGATGCTATTCCAAAGTTAAAATGAATGATAATAATACCTTAGGTTTATATAGTGTCTTTCTTCTAAAAAAGTGAAAGAGTTTTTGCATATATTATCTCATGTATCCTCTCAACACCCCTGTGAGGTATTATTAGCCCCATTTTACAGATTGAGGACCAGAGACAGGTAGGTTACCTGACGTCCAAAGTCAGCCATATGCTCTGGCCACTGGACCACCCCATGGGAAGCACTTAAGGACCATCTTCACTGCTGAACTGCCTCAGAGGTCGATGTGCTTAACATACAGCACGTATCACTTCGTCTTTCAGTCAATGGGCTATTTAATGTTTTCTACTAGATCAATCATTTCATTCCTTCTTTCCTACCCCACCTTCCCTTTCTTTCCCCAACAAACATTATCCACTAGCTTGGTATTCTGTTAGATTCTACAGAGTGAAGGAGGGCACTCATTCTTCTACCCTCCTGAAATTCACAAGCTGGTGAGAGCCAGAGAATAAAGCAGACAGTATCACATGACAGGATGAGTGTGCTCAGGGTGTTTCCCAAGGCAGGAGGCTTAACTATGTCTGAGGAGACAAAGGACTGATCCAGGAACACTTTTAAAGACAAGGACTCTAAGTTCATTATACTTTTAAGTTTCCTACACCTGCCTAGAGGCATGCATGTGCAGTAAAACATCAAAATGTGTTTTCTAAGTCAAGCTCATGAACTGTTAGGAAAATTAGTTCTATCTCTTACTTTGGCAAACACAACTTATATAAAATGACTGGAAGGCCAGCTCCTCAGAGTTCTGTGCTGGCAGCATGCGGAGAGGGACTCCTGTCACAGCCTGTGGCACTTAGCTTACTTTCCCTCCTGCGTCTTCTCATCCCAGGGTCTGGCTGCACCTCGAGGGGCTCATGGCTATTAGTAGGATGACCCCAGACCGCATGTACAAGCTCCATGCAAACATCTTGCAAACATCAACCATCGTTGCAGAAGGGCACATACTGGGGTGTGGTCTTCCTCAGGAGGGTGAACCCACAGCAGCCCTGAAAGTAGGCTTAGGGTCATTGGGTAGGGAATTCTGGAGTTCTGGTTAGCTAGAGCATGTTCTAGAAGGATGAGCTCTGAATTCCCTTGGCCTCAGAGACTCCTTCTCCAAGACAAGAGGTAAAACTAAAGGAGGGCCAGCGCCTTGGGCAGAGACCTGTCTCGTCAGAGTCTAAGAACAATACTATTGAATGTATATTTCAGAGAACGATCCAGTGTTTCCCACCAAATGCCAGAAATGCCTTTGAAGTCTTTGCCTACATTTTAAAATGTCACACAAATTTGTTTCTCCCCAACCCATCTTAATACATGGCAGATCCCATTTTTTAATTGCTTAGGCCAAGACCCCTATAGTCATCTATGACTCTTCTCTAATTCCCACTTCCACCAGTAAATCCTGACAAATATATCAGCACTAACCTCTTCTTATTCCTCTCACTGCTACCACTGTGGTCTAAGCTACCATCATGTCTTGTCCAGAATTTTATAAGAGCCTCCTAATTGGTTTCCCTACCGCAACCCATGTCTCTGTCTTTGTACCCTTTACTGTGTATCCACGGCATAACAGCCAGAGGGAGCCTCTTAAAATCCTAGTCAGAGCAAATTATTTTTCTGCTGCCTAGCCGCCGATGACTTCCCAACTTAGTGTGAAAGCTGAACTCTGTGCTCCTCGCCTCCCACATTATCTCCTACTGTTTTTCCTCTCAGTAACCCATCTCCTGCCACACCGGCTCCCTTACTGTTCCTGGAACCTACGAAGCACACCCCCATCTCAGAAACCACTCTCCTGCTATTTCTCCTGCTTCAAACACTCTTCTCTAAGATATCTGGTCACCTCCTCATTCATTTCCATCAGGTCTCTACTTAAAATTACCTTTCCATACAATCATATTCCTGATTCCCACCATGACTACATCCTCCCAATCCTACTTCATTTTTTTCATTCCATTTATCACAACAAGCACATATAATAAACACATCTTCATTTTGGCATGTACCTCACCACACACACATACCAGAATGTAAGCTCCATGTGGATAGGTGCTTTGTTCCACTGGAGCCTAGAACTATGTGAGTACATAGTAGTCACTCAATAAAATAGTATTGTATGATTGAATTAATTCCAGAATTTGGTTCTAAAATTTATTCATTATTGTTTTAGGGTAATTGTTCTTTTTAGTTCCTTATATCAAAACAAAAGTGTTAGGGAAATGAGTGTGTGATATTAGTATTGGCTGGCATATTATCTAAAATCTCTAGAGTGAAAGCAATGAAAGCTGGTACTCAATAAATGTTGGCTTTGTAGAGAAAAGAATATATTCACATAAATGTGGATCTGGGCATATTGTCTATGATTGTGAACCTAACCATGTGCCAGCTCCTGTTCTCCTGGGTGATGTGTTAAGCCAGCTAAAGTTGATCAACCCTCATAGGACAGATTTAGTAGTATAGTGAACTTCCTCAATGGGTAACATATGGCTTTTATGATGCTCCTCTCTTCCTGACTCTCATTGGTGCTGTATTTATATGCCCCTGTTTATTTTTTTACTGTGAAATGCCATTTAATTATGCCCTTCCAATATAACCAATTTCCATAAACCACACATAAAACCTTAATCATTATTGTAGTCAAAGCTTGCCTCAACATAGTGTAACCTCCTCAAGGTCAAGAGTTTTTTTCTTGTATTCTTTTTTGTTTTCATCTCATATATCCCATATCCGTTCTTCTCCCAACATAATAGCAAATGAGTCATTGGTATGTGAGCCCATCTCTCAAGAAGTTAAAGACACGTATAAAAGAAAATATCTTTTGTAATTTGAGATTTCAGGGAAGGCTTAGCTCCAATGCAAGTGGTCAAAGTTTTCTTCATATGGTCACTGGTACCCTCTAAGCACAGGCTTGTAAGATCTTATAGTTAATCCTTATTATTCTTATAATTATTATGTATTCTAAACTTAGATCATTTAAAGTAGAAGCATGCAGACTATCCACAACATTTTTTCTCTTAAAATAATATATATTTATTATGGAAAACTTTGACAACATAAACAAGTGAAAGGGAAAAATAGAATTATTTATGATCCATTCCCAAAGAATTTGCCAGCATTTTAGTTTATGTCCTTAATTTGTTCAATCATAATTATTTATTGCTTTGTTCCTGATTTAAATTTTAAAAATTATTTACGCAAGTAATAAATTATCCTCATTTTAGAAAATATAAATACACAGAATATAAAAGGAGATGGTAAATCACTTATAATCTCATTATCCAGAGATTTCCACTGTTAATATTTTAAGAAATATCTCTTTACAATTGTACCTATGCAGATACTTGTGTATGACTGTTTTAGAGTAGATATTATGTTTGTACCAAAATGCTAAAATATGATATATATTACCCTACAAACTTATTTTTATCATTTAATAAGTCATATCATTAAATATTCTTATATTATTTTCATGATTTTTGTGATTACATTTTATCTCATTATATGCATATATCAAAACATTTTTTTCTTTCTCTAGTGCTGAACATATTTGCTGTTTCCTTTTTTTGTCCCTGAAGTGAACATCCATGCAAGAAAACATTTTTCCACATTCATAAAATTTGTGGATGTGGAATTGCTGAGGTAAAAGGCATCAATATTATTAGAGCTTTGCTTTAAAGTAGAATCTTCTATGGAATTTTCTTTAACTTTTTCATAATATTTTCTTGATCATGTGTCCACATAGAACATAGACATCTCCTATTTAATCTTTTTCCTTAGACAACATTCACCACATAAGGAGCATTTACACTTGATCGACATCTGATATTTACCTGGCAAACATAACATCACATTGAACATACTTTCAATTTGATGCATACTTTGGTTATTCAACACACATGAGCAGTCTTGCTAAATCAAATAATGTGTTCAACTTCTCCCATCCCAGGAACACTGACATGTACTCACATTAACTCTAAGACTGTTTGGAAATCAAACTGAATTTATAAGAAGTACATTGTGCTGGTCTTACATGCTACTGGTTTACTTCAATCAACATTAGTTCAATACTACGACTATTATTTTCAGGTAATAACTGCTAACCTATAGTGTTGCTAATTTGCCAAGTCTCATCCATGCATAAGTAAATATACTTATTGTAATTTTGACCTTTCATCTCTCTTTGCTCCTTGAGACAAACCAACAGGAGTGTCAAGCAAAGAAGCACAAAAAAATAAACTTTCTTCTAAACTTGTTAGGGGAAAAAAGGGAGAGAAATCAGTGAGTCCGCACTGCCTTATACCTGAGCGCAGGTGAGATATGTTTAGATTGATATATGTGGTGTCATTTTCTGGACCATTAAAAATCCTGTCACCTCCGGAATGAAATGCTGCAGTGATTTACCAGCAGGTGACATAACATTGCACCATCATTTAAAAAGAGAAATGAGAAGCACAAGTATTGAACCGAACATATTTTTAAGTTTATCACCTAAAAAAATAAGATTCTGTGCAGGAGAAAACCTGTAAATTTATTTTCATCGATCAAGTTCTTCATCTAAATCATTTTGATTTAAATGACAAAGTAAGCTTTGGGGGAATAAACAAGTGAATGAGAGAAAAGCTTTTTTTTTTTTTTTTTTTACCAACAGGGACAAAAGAATGGCTGGTAACAAATTGCAAGCTCTTTGAGGTAGGTTTTCAAGGCCATTTAAGTGATTTATTTATTTTTTTTCTGTTCTGAAGGCTTCATTCACCTCTAGACAGAGTAAGATGACACCAAAATGATCAACTTTTTTTTCTATTTCACATAAGCTCTTTATGGCCCAGAAGTAGCAAAGCTCAGAAATAGCAGACACCTGTGGTGCCTGAACAAGTTAAAGCAAACTATGTAAATCCTGAATTTTTCTTTTGTGATCTTTTTGCGGCACTACATGTTGTCTAAGCAAGACAGACTAAAATAAACTTCAAATTTTTTTCTTATCTTAAAAGAGTTTATATTTTTGTCATAATTAATCAGAAACATTTAAAAAATAAACATATATGAAAAATTTTGTAAAGATCATCTATAAGTGTCTACAAATGGAGTCAATATCTATCCAAAAAACTTGCAGAATCTGAATCTTTTTATGATTAGAAAATATAGTCAGAATATTTTGTCATAACTGCAGATACTGCATTTAGGGTTAAAAATAGATTTTTGAGGTTTTTATTCTTTCTGCATCAGTGGCAAATTAGAGAGTAACTAGTAGAGAACATGTTATATGAAAGATAGTTCAGTTTCCCAGCTCTAAGAACACCTATGATAGTTGAAGATGTTTTAGGTGAAAGAAGGTTGACATCGTTCCAGAAAAAAAAAAGGTGCTAAAGAAGGTAAAGTTCCCAGAAGAATACCTGGCACAAATACTGAAAATGTATTTTTAAGTTGCTACCCAGCTCCTACTTTGTAAGTGCATCTTCTCGCATAAGCACGTAACCCAGAGAGGCACACCTGCTGAATGACGCTGGCTTGGAGGCCACGTTTATATAAGATGACCCAGCTCTCTTGGCTCCAGCTCACTGTGCCAGGGGCCACATGTTTTTAATCCCCTTTCTCAGAAACCCTAGTCAGATGGCTGGGGACATAAATCTGGCTATAAGATCAGAATTGCTTAATGGCAAGTCAGTGTTACTGGAACCTGCAAGATGAATCCAGTCTATAAAAATTAGAAAGAAGCAGATGCTCAGGGAAATAAAAAGATAAGATGCTTTGAAAGCCCAGAGAAAGGTGAAGAAAAAAATAACTAATGATGTTCCAGATTCTGAAAGTTCAGAATTCGGTTAACTGAGATGATCTGGTATCCTCTTCAAAACTCCTGCTCACCCCTATACTTTTCATAAGGTATTTTGAGTGGTTCTCTATTCCTTGAAATCAAAAATTCTGAAGAAACCCTAAATCAGTGTCTCCTCTTTCTTTCTCACTATCCTCCAGATGCTAAAACCAGGACACATGGTATAAGGTACAGGGAAATGGACCTCACTGAATGATTGAAACTGTCCATATCCAGAATGTCACTCAGAGGGTTCAGGCAGGCTCTATAATCCCTCCCTCGCTATAGCAATTCATATCATTATCATTGCTTACCCTTGTTCTCTTCCATTTATAACCTTTGGTTATAGTCAAAGCAGTGGTTAAGGTTTGAGAAACAAAAGTAGTTCCCTAACTTTGTCCACACATAATTGTAGCTCTCACCAAATTGCCCCCAAACCCCACTAATAATCACTTGATCCATATCAGGTATGTCTGGGGAAATAACTTTATACATAAAAGCTGTTCAAAGGACAATTTTATAAACCTTACAAAGCCTCAATTGTGTCATCTATAAATTGGGTCCACAAATCCTTCATTGGACTCTTTGGGTGAGATGTATTTCAGATTTCAGAATTTTAAGATGTTAAGTAGCTCAAGCGGTTCATATACCATATTTTATGTAGATGCAGCACCGAGAATTGTGCAAACACTCTATGATCACACTATGTCTGCAGTGAGCACCCCAATTGAGATAAGGGTCATAAATAGGCCTTTATCACATCAAGTTAGGTCAGCTTTTGCTATCAAAGGGGTTTGTCACAGACCCAATAAAACCATTTTGTGTTTCAGAACTTTTTGTATTTTGGGACTTTGGATGGGGGTCGTGACCGGCAGTACTTACCTCTCAGAGGCGCTCTGAAGATTAAATGTGACCAAGTCTATAAAGCAGTGGAAACAGGCTCTTGGTGTCTATTTTTCCACTCCTGCCTTGATGTAGATTCAACCTTGACATCAGGACTCATCCTATGCAACCGTTGCCACCATTTGATCCTGGTGATTTCCTTTTGTCCCCTCTTCCCTCCCAAACTTGAGTGACAGCTTCAGTCCAGCCACACCCACACTGCCTATGTGCCAAAGGCAGCTTTATAACCAGCTGTCCTGCTTGTTCAGAAGGGTGCTGGGCATGTAGTGAGCACTTTGTGTTGACCACCATCACGACTATTTCCACTACTACTGGTTGGTATCATTATCATCTTTCTGCCCCAGATGCCAGTGTCTAGCCATGATCTTCTCTTCAAAGAGAATTTACACCCTGAGTGACATTTCACTATTGACACAAAAGCATAGGAAAAACATAAGATCTGGAAACAGCAAACACATAGCTTCTTTTCTAGGTGAAAATCTAGGTGAAAGGAAATATACATCCAAGTTTATACTGGTGATCATCCTTATCTTGGTTGTCATCATACCACAGGGTTCTAATGAAGTACAGAGGCAGCACTGAAAATTGGCCATTTGGGTCACACATAGTCTTTTGACTATGAAACTGAACCACACACATGCAGGCCGTCAAAAGAACTATTTGAGCAATTTTAACTTGTATGCCATTACTTTTAAGACGTTTTAAGACTGAAGAACAATCAGAAATCTTGCGGTGAGGGGCTTTCCTTTCTTTCTTATCCTAGTAGTTTCTTATACCTTGGAAAAGGCTGCATTACAAAGTCCTCGAACCTCTTGAGGCATCAAAGGAGGTAAAAAGTGCTGTTGGCATTGAAGCCAACACAGCTTCAGTCTTTTCATCTCGCTTGAGATAACCTAGAAAGCCGGGAGTTTCTATGCGCTGTCTTTCAACCATTTTGAATTGTTGGAATTCTGATAGAAATTTTATTTTTCTACCTGTCCCATTCTCTAAAACCAGTTGCTGACTTCTCCTCTTTGGCGATCACAACTGAACCAAAATCTATACTTTATAAGCATGGGGTGGGCCAGCGGAGGATAGTTAGTGAATTAAAAAAAAGAGAGAGAGCAAGAGAGAGAGAAATCATTTCAAATGTTTCATAAATGCTAACAGGATTTATTGAGAACACTCGAGATCAGCAGAAAATTTCAGGAACATGGTCACAAATGACAATCCATGTATGTGAGGCCAAATCTGTCTGTGCCAAAAAGGCCTACTTTGTTGCATACCAACCAGAAAAGTATCTAAAAGCCAATTGATTTAATTTTATTAATGGTTAACCACCCCCGCAAAAGCACTGAGGTGATATTTTCCACAAATTTGCTTCTAAATAAAAATAAAAATGATTAGATTTAGAATTAAGCAAATTGTTTTAGCCTGCCATTAAAAAATAGCACAAGTAATCTAATTAGCTAAATTTATGAGGAGTAAATATGGATGAACCCAGAAATTGAATTTGGGGACTAATACTGATGCATTCTCTACATCAACATGTCAGGGAGCAAAGCTAGATAAAAATTCTTTTTCTATCCAAAGCCTGAATATACATAAAACAAAACAGAGGATGGTAAACAAATAAAAGAGACTGTTCCCACAGCATTTTACAATGAAGAGTCAATAGTATCTACTGAAATGAACAAACTTATTTTATAGTGCTTAAGTGTCTCCTTATGTCCTACAATTACTGATAAAGTTGGGCTTCTCAGTTCAGTTAATAGATCTCATTAGTATTTGGAAAGCATATTGAACTTATTATTATTTTTTTAATTCCCTAACTTTCCTCTGCTGGTTCACCCCTGTGGTTTACATTTTGGTTCAGCTGTGATTGCCCAGGGTAAGAAGTTAGCATTTAGTTTTGGGGTAGGGACAAGTGGGAGAAGGCAAATGACATTTCAGAGGCCAGAGGGGGAGAATTCTGGCTGCTCCTTTTAGTTTACGAGATGACCATTCTTTCTTGGCATTTGTGTCATGGTCCTATGTGCTCACTCCAGTGTCATTTAGGTAACAGGCAAAGGGAACTGGTTTTAGACTAGATTCTTGATACATGTATAGCCCTTGAACCCCCACTATTATTGCCTCACTTTACAGATGAGGCCAAGACCCACAAATACTAGATCACTTACCTAGTATCATTCAGCTAGTAAATAATGAAATTAAGGTTCATACTCTTATTTCTTTGAGCTCATAGACTATTATTGAAAATTGCTCAATCAATCCTTATTTGAATGGTTACGTTTTACTTAAACAATCCGATTTTCATTTCTAATAACAATGATGACCAATAACTCTCTCTTCAAATCTAGTTTTTCTACATTGCTTTCATCTTAACAACAGTCTTGAATAGTGGTAGTAAGCATAGTCATCATCTCATTTTATAAACAAAGAGACTCAATGAGTTTAATATACCCACAATCACATGTTTATAAGTAAATATGGATCTCAAACCCACATGTGTGAGCTCAGATCCCAAGCTTTACACTCCACTCCGCTGCCTCCTCTATTTCAGAAAAATGAACACAGAATACAGAGCCAAATTCTACCTTCTGACATCTGACATCTAACTACGACCAGATCTCTAAGACAATGTTTATTTAGAGAAGAAAAATAACTATATGGAAAATGGTTGATTACATCATTCGAATTAATAAGAGGAGTTTAATCACTTGGTAGTCTAATTGTTGATTGGACAAGAAATAGATTATAATGTGGGCAGCATGATGGTCATTCTTGCAGGACAGATAAGCATAATCCTAGAATCGAACACCATTGCTATTGTAAATTACCTTTTTGGTTTATTCCATAAAACCTGTGGGTTACAATTTAATCACATCTTTGCTCGGCCCCCGAGGGGCACTGGGTCTCTTTCGTGATTTACAGGAAGAGTGTTAAGTCTCATTTTTCTTAAACTAAAAGACCAAAGCAGTCAGAAGCAGAGACAACAGGGATGTGACAAGGCCATGAGGCAATTATGTGTCCCTCTCCTGTGTAGGAATGTTTATGTGGGATGGGAAAAGGACGGGATGCCCTTCCTATTGTGAAGTCTCTACTGATCACAGAAACAGACTTCAAATAATCTTTTCCTTTTCACTCCTCTGGGCTGCTTGGCTTTATAAACTGTCAGCGAAGCTGTCAAAGTGGGAAGCTAAACATTGCAATCTTTACGGAAGGACGCTGCCCAAATCATTCTGTGCAATTGCAGACACAGAGGCCGGAGGAAACAAGAGCAAACCATGTCGTTGCAAAATTCCTGAATTCCCCAGGCTAATTAGGCCTTCACATTCTTGTCTAATGGCGAAAAGCAAATAGCTACTTGGAGGGTTCATTAGTATATGCATACTTTCAAGGCACATGAAATGGTCCAGGTATTGCTGTGGGTAAAATGAAACCTTCTCTCCATGTGAGATCATTAGTGTTCTGTTTTATAGCAGATCATCTGCGGTTTTTATCTTCAACCAGAGATGTAAAGGAAGCCCTTTCATCAGCTCCTGGGACGGCACTGACTGCCACAGCTGATCACGGCACATCAGGGAAGTGAGTGAGCACCCCGCAGATAGTAAGAGAGAGAGAAGCAAAATAATAGCTGCTTTGTAGGGAGGTTCATGATGTGCCTGGCCCCAAAAGAAAGAGCCAGATGATTGACTTTATCTTTTCAATCACCCTGTGGAATAGACCAGATTATTATCTCCATTTCACAGATTAAGGAAACTGAGACTTGCCCATTATCAAAGTGGTAAAAAAAAAAAAAAGTATTTTAAATGTTTTATAAGAGTCAGGTAAAAGGTATTCTGGCCAGGCACATTTTCTTATTTAATGTGAAGGCTCATTCTTTGAAGTATAAATTTCCCACTAAAGAAACCCACTCTTTTGCTTTCACAATATTTTAGGTAGAACGATTTTATTTCCTACATTAGTCTTCATTAATCTTAAAAGCCATATTTAATAGACAAAAGGCAATATATAAATGCTTTAAGAAAAAACTGGCACTGATGATCTTAACTGGTATGATGCCATAAGCAAAATATAACAGGCCAAAATTATTAAAAAATCGCAAATCTGTATGCATCCCATCAAATGTCATTTAGCAAGTATTTGAGTGGCTATTAAGTGCTAGACCCGTGTTAGGTGGTAGAGATTCATTGGTAAAAAGATAACGTCTGTTTTCTTTTAATGGAGCATATGGAAAAAATACATTAGAAAATATATCATATCTATAAATAATTTGGTGTTTCTAAAGCTGAAATATAACCTGAAAAATAAAACCCTGGTAGTTATTTTTGTATTTATAAATTTTCAGTTAAAAAGGTACAAAATGTGAATTATACAAAAGGATCATATAAGAACAATATTATGAGATAAAAAAAGTAATGGTCACTATGACCCTTAATAAATAGTTATTAAAAATTAATGGCAAAGTTAAAAAATAAAGCTATAATATGATGAGCAATAGTAAATATGTAACATCCAACAGTTCTTTTGGCATGCTTCATAACCATATGTCAGGCTTAGCTCTTGCTCCTTGTGAGAATCTAAAACAGAATTCAGAACAAACATTTTGTTTGGCATATGCTGGGTGTACACTTGACTACTTCTGTAGAAAATATCCTTTACCAGATGATGTCTTCCTGATACAATTTGAGCTCTATCATGAATAACATAGTTCAGTTTTTTCCTAATTTTGAAGAAAAAGAGTTGAGAAAAAGAAATACAAGCAGTTTCTGTTACCCACAGAGATAAACCAAAAGCATAATAAATACGACATTCTTTAACTGCTTCGTAAATTTTGAATCATTTTACAGAGGCTTCACTGAGCCTACCTCGATTTAGAAGAGGAGCCCTGAGACCTCCAATTAGAACTATAATTAAATGTCATTTGGGGGCTAATAACCGAGGCTCACAACATTATCTGAGTTGATGGCAGTGGGGACGGGATGAGGTTGCACGGTTCCGCTTCTGGTCAGAAAATGCCAGCTGGTCATTATACTCTAGTACATTTCATGCACCAATGTATTTATTGCTACTGTACACTAAAAATGTAAAAGGAAGAAAAAATAGAGGTGGATGTATTGACTGCGCGATGGGCCTTTGAGGTTCAGTCTTATACCCATTATTCCTCAACAGCAAACGTGCCTTTTGGTTTTACCCAATCAAATTTGTTTCCCTCTCTTTCCATTTGTGTGTGTGTGTGTGTGTGTGTGTGTGTGTGTGTGTGTGTGTGTGTGTGTGTGTGTGTGAAGATGAGTGTAAAATAAATATGTGTACAAAAAATTAATATTGGCTTATAAAGGTGTGACTTTTTCTCTGGGGGCAGTGATCAGGCCCCAAACTTCTCTCTTGGTGAAGACTTGGGGGAATTTAGAATTTGGAGTCTAAATTTTGAGAGGTGTGGGCCTGTCTACTGTCTTGATTTCCTTGCACATGATGAGACTGCTCAACTAGCTCTTGAGATAACAAATAGATTGCTTAGCCATAGTAGGTCTAGAAATTGTCTTCTTGAGGGCAAATTTTTGAGATAGATTTATTATTTCCTTGTTTTACTTTTTGATTCTTAGAAACACACACACACACACACACACACAGGAAATCAAAACTTGCTTTTAGTACATATTCTCTTTATTGGTACACACTGGGCTCAAGTGCTTATGCCATTGCTTCTCCTGCTTCTCCTCCATTGCTCTACTGCTTCTCCATTGGTCTGTTCAGCAGTCAGAAATGGGAACTCATGGCAAGAAACTGAAATTGAAATAAACTTGAGGTTGGAAAAGCATTTAAGAATATCTTGTAAAAGAAGCAAAAAAAAATCACTATGCTTATTTATGAATAAATGAAGTAGGCAAACATGGATTTAGGCTACTGTGAGGCCAGAGAAAGTCTTTTATATAAATAGGAAGAAGTTAAGGAAGCTAGAACATAAAGGAAGTGGATTTGAGCATCTCAGTGGCTGTCCCGTGGTTTCACAGGACCTATTTCGGCAAATCTGGCATATGTGGTCATGCGTCAGGGTGGACTTTGTGAGGAGTCCTATATTTACCAGGTAAGTGACCAGATGTCTTTGCCAATGTGTAATAATTGCTGAGAAAAGGATTTAAAAACCAGGCTGTATCACCCAAAATAGGAAACCAGCTCTTCTTGCTTTAAAGGAAATTTATGGGTAATTTGAGATAAGCCATCTGTGCAATAAGAAACACACATTCTACAGATGGTGAGAATTATAGGACACATAATATTGTTAATAATAGCATCATTTTCAAATGTATTATATGATAAATATATGTACATGTGTTCGTCGATTCTGCTAGGGTGGCATTTTATATTTATGCACCACAATTAGATTACATCTCTGATACTGCACTAGCCACATAGTAGGCTATCAATAAGTCTGGAAGGAAGATGGGAGGGGGAGAGAGGAAAAAAGAGGAAAGGAAGAAGGAATGAAGAAGTGTGCTTTAGGGTTTTCTTGTTGTGAAGTAACTATTATGTGTCTTAACTGAAAATTAAATAATACACCATGCAACTGAGTGACTTTGGGTCCTCCCCTCCCTTCACAGTGTGACTGTTATTTCCTTTCATTGTGAGTACCGTGGGGTCAAAAGTGGGCGGAGATGAGGTTGCAGATCCAGATTCTTCCAGGGCGGGCACAGGTAGAGACGGGAGCCGTCACTCATCCCGAGACTGCAGTTACCTAAACTCCTCTGGAAAAGAGGTGCCAGTTTCTTCTCGGATTGTGTCTGCCTCAGTGCGTGTGTGTGTGTGTGTGTGTGTGTGTGTGTGTGTGTGTGTGTGTGGTCATTTTGATTAATTTTATATCATATTTTAATTACTTTTGTTTTAATCCTGTCTGGTCCAGCTTGTATAGCCACTTGTAAAATTTTTAGGAAGTCTATGAGCCAGTTGTTGAATCCAACAATTATTACAAATGAAATTATATAAACTTGCAATTAAACAAATTATATTAAAAACAAAAGTAATAAATATTCAAACTCATTACCTTCAATTAATTTTACTGCATTTTACTAGGATCTGTGCCCCTGTGGCTATTTGCTTCTATTGTATCTATATAGAAAAAAAATTATATATATATGTATATATGTATATATGTGTATATATATATACTATGTGTATATATCCATGTATATATGTGTGTATATACATATATATATGCTGCTGAGCTTATCTTCCCAGTTCTTCATTCACTGATGTCACATGATAGCCATATGCACTCCAGAAATTGGCAAATGCTACAAGTCAAGGTGGTTTTTTGTTTTTGTTTTTTTGGGGGGGCTAAGGAGAAGGATGGTGTTTAAACTTCTACCAGCACACCACTGAGTAGACATCTTGTTTATCACTGGGTTAGTATATCTTACTCCCTATCCTCTGGAACTGCATTCTGCTTCTTTTAGATAAAAACTCTTTAGGTCGTTTTAGTGAGGCTTCCAATTACACTATCCCATTTCTTGATCTCAGATATAAAAACATGACTCGGGTGTGGCCCATCAGTTACTCTCCCTCTGATCATAATGATAAGCCCAAGATAAACATGTGACCTCAGCCAACCAATCAGTCCTTTCCAGAAAAATTTTCTAATCAAATGCTGGGAAAACTAAGGTTTCTCTTTTTTCTCTGAAGTAGCTAAGCTGGGATGATGTAAACCTAAGACTGCCTATAGCCACACTTCCCCCAGTATCCACATCACACATAAGAAGCCAGTCCCCATTACGAGGACCTGACGCCAGTCACAGCAAGCAGCAAAGGCCTGAGACAGAGGACAACTTGGGAGTACCATCTGAGTCCCAGGGTACAGACATGGCTGTTTATCCATGTTCTTTCCGGTTATATAAGTCAATAAACTCTAGTTTTTGCTTAACCCGTTTAGAGATGGGTTTGCGTCACTTGCAACTGAAAAGCTCTGACTAATGCAGTTGATTTGGAATTACTCCCTTCTCTTTCATTGCCTCTCTGTTTCCCTGTTTCATCAATTGCGTGTATGTATAAATTGTTATGCTGATACTTTAAAATTTCTCTAGAGGAAAAAAGTCATTCTGGAAAACCAGATGCAGTCATTCAGGAAATGCATAAATCTCTCTTAACGGGTACTTCCAAGGTTTTGCTGTCACCATGGGGATTTGGGTAATAAAATGCAGAGGTTTATCACCTTCAAACTCAAACTCTGCCAAGAAAGAACAAGAATCCAACACTATAATTCATTAGTGTTGCTTCAGCAGAAGAGCTGTATAACGGTGGGAATATCTCTTGAAATGAAATCCGAATGAAAGGACTGGTTGGCTTTCTGTCTTTATTAAATTGTAGGAGCTGAAGCCTGCTGCTTCACTTATCAGCAGAACTGCAATTAATTGGTATAAGAAAGGAGGGGGAACAGAATAAAGGAAAAGAGAAACTGAGAAAAATTAGAAAATAAAAATGGAAAACGAAACGTCAGAAACTAGTTTAACCCCTTGTGCCTTAGTCCTGTCCAACTGTGCCTCTTCCAGGAATAGCATCATTAGAGACTCAGCGTTGGCTTTTTCTATTGATAGGTTGGGCACTTAGTAGAAGGTGTAGCTATATTAGTTTTGAAGAAATCCCAGAATTAAGTGGTCAAGATGCCCTATGTTTGTCAGAAATCTACCCAGCAACCCTGATGCTTCCTGATGTGACATGGCTTTGGTGGCAGTGATGGGAATTATGCATAGGCTCAATCAAAAAGACCTCAAACAGAAATGTCCTGTGTCCAGAGGCAGTGGTGTTGCTAGGGCAAGCAGTGACACCCACAGCCTAATGGGAACAGTAGACTTTTCATCACCAGATTAGTTTTGCACGGTGCTTCTACAGTATTCATCTTTGTCACATAATCTTGAGGACTTCAGACTTCCAAGAGATTCTGTGTGCTAGCCAAAAGACCTTTAATACTTATTTTTTTACTGAAATGAGCCAGAGTCATTTCTGTTTAATAGGCTTAAACATCTTGATTGACTCAGTGAGGTAATATAACACCAAGGTCATGGTTAGCAAGGCAATGATAAGCCTTAAGTCTAATATAAGGGGTGAAATTTGAAGTGGAGGAGTAGGGAAATCATTGGAAATCAGGCTGGGATACATGTGTGAACTGTTTCTTGATACACAGCTCACGCATCAGGCCACAAAGAGCCATCTGAAGACTTGCCTGGCTTAGGGAATGGATCCAATGGCTTAAAACTCTGGACCATGCAAGAAACACAGCATGCTCAAAGCTTCTCAGACAATAGAAATTAGAAAGTGGGAAGAAGGTTCATAATTTTTTCCAGAACTGGTATTTTAAATGGAAATATTTAATTGTGGTAATATATCTATTGAATTTCAAATGAGGTGGATAATAGATATTAAAGGTCATATTACTCATCATATACCATCTCCATTTCAAAACACACTGCTCAGAGCAAAACTGTTCTGGAAGATATTACTGTATATCTTTGATCTTAGAATAAGGTAAAAATATAAATAATTTGCATTTTATGTGAAATAAACATTTCCTTAGTAAACATTCTCTTATTTTCATCTCTCCTTGGATTATTTAAATTTCAGCGAATTACCCTCATGAAATAGTTAAACATCATGTACCTATTTTTTCCTTTTTTCTGGCTTTTTATTTCTAATGACTTTTTCTCAGTTTTCCATATTCTTGCATCAGATTCTCCTCCATTTTTTTTTTATTAATGAATACTATTTTTCCTAGGTGATCATTGGGGAGCACTACTATATTGTCTGTGGTTAGAGAATTTTTCTGCTTACCCTTAATAAACTATGGCTCTCTGTTTAGATTTTTCAGAGCAGGAGGTGATGAAGGTGATACAAATGGAAATGAGTCGTCCAACCTTAAGTGCCATGAGGTCAGTGTGCTCTGACAGAGAGGCACTTTCTTTAGAAAAGGGAGGAATGTTTGCCTTAATGGCTTCGAGTCTGTCCTGGGATTGTATGAGAAAATACGGATTACAAAGACTGTCCTGAGTAAGGTTTGGCACCTTTTGTACATATTAGATCGTCTGAGGTTGACTGATCTGCCTTTTCTATCCAAGGCTTATTCACCCTAGACCCTTTTTGCTCCTTTCTTGTTAGAAAGGCAAGTTTAAGTTTATGCTGGCTCTAGAATACCTACAGGTCAAAATCTATGCAAGAAAAAAAATGACTCGGGGTGGTGGCAGTGAGGATAAGAACTTGACTGGAGAGGAATCAGGGATTCTTTGAAAATAATCTAAAAAAGTAAATTATTGAGTAAGGTTTATTTGATTTAATGTTAGCACAGAAATCTTCCCCTTTCTTCTCCTTATCCTATCTTTCTGTTTTACACACTCATTCTTTTTTTTTTTTTTTAGAATATTAGGGTGCCAAAATGAAATAATGGCCTAGCTATACTGTGGTTCATCTGATTAAAATTTCAGCCCATCGAGTCCCACGTTTCACCCTGTAGGTGACATCAGACCCCCACGGCTGTGAGCATGTACAAAGTATCACTTTTAACAACCAACTCACAGTAAAGTTGTAAACCACGTGTTTGTTCCTTAACATTAGCATTTGAATGAGGTTGATCATAATGAAATATTGTCAGATACATGAGCTCAAAGATTTTCTTTCCTCCTCCTCATGTTCCAGGTCCATTAAATAATTGATGTTCACAACCGAATGCACAAAAGACCTCTGGATATTTATGCAGTTGAACTGAAAGACTAGGAACAGGCTTCCCAAGGATATGACAATGTATAATTTTGAGCCATCTGACGTGAACTTAATATTGGAAAAGCAAGTGAAATTTTGTTAAGAATGTGGAATTCAGATATGGTGGTGTACTTCTAAATACAGGCAGAGTACTGAAACCGCCTTAGATCCCTGCTTTCTTTGACTGCATCTCCAGCACCATTACTCTAGAATCAATTGCAAAGGTGACCCTACCTGCATCTAGTCCCAGCTTTAAGACAGCAATTACATAGCTGGGGAAGTAGTAGGGGGTTGACGTAACCATTAAAGAAGTTCTTTTTCATTCTACATGTTACTTATGTGAATAGAGAAAATCAACTGCTTTTACTCTCTTTTATTCAAATTGCATTATCAGACACTGTTGGGAAAAGAGATAGAAATATGAATCATGAATGGTCACTCCAAGGTAGGTAGGTAGGCAGATAGACAATAAAGAGTTAAGTGGACGAGACAGACAAGAGCAATCATTGACTTCTCTGAGGTCAGCGTAACATGACATGAAAGGAAGCATAGGCTGTCATAAACACAATACAGCATAGTGCTCAAGGGTTTGGATTTAAGCTCAAATCCTGGTTCTTCCACTTATGAACTATATAGTAACTTGAGGCAACTTCCCTGACCACTCTGGGCATTAATTTCCTCATCAGTGAAAGAGAAAGTAATATTATTTACCTTACAAAGTCTTTTGAGGATTAAGTTGTAGCAGCTAGTCTCAAAATGGGATCTTCTCTAAGTGCAGTCTGGGGACTCTTGGGGTCTCTGAGATTCTTTCAGGGGTTCTGCAAAATCAAAACTCTTTTCATAATAATGTAAAGAAATATTTACCATTTTTACTCTCTCTTTATTTTTTATAATAATACTAAGATGTTATATATATATATATTTTTTGTTATTTTTTTCATGTAATTTTTTAAGAGGCCACCTGATATGTTGAATACAGAAGAAAGTGGGAGCATTCGGAAGTATTCTACTAAGCCATTAAAAAAAAGGTTACAGAAATGTAATTTTTTGTTATTAAAAATACATTATTTCATTAAAAAGTCTGTTAACATGTGTATCATTTTTCACTGAATCATTATTTTTAAATAGACAAATGAATATTTTGAAATTTTCTCTGTTTTTATTTCAATATTGCAAATATCGATAGGTAAATAACCCACATAAACAAAAACTCTTTAGTGTCCTCAAGGAAGACTATACACAGAGGGATGAAAACCAAAAAGTTTGAGAACAGCTAAATTAGAACATCGTTCGATATGTACAGGAACTATTTAAATGTTCACTGTTCCTATTATCGTTAATATGAGATCTGAAAGCTAGATTGTTTGTGATGGGGATTCTGTCAATGACTGAGGTGGGTAGGGACGGTTAAGGAAGCCTGAGGACTGACTGCCTAAGCTGAGTTTAAAAGAGCTGGTCTGTTCTGTACGTTTGGATTGAAGAGATGGTTAATAAGTTAGCCAGACATTGGACATGTTGGCCACATTGCATTTATCATGTTGGGGCCACACAGACAGGTGTGAAGTGACACTGGCATCAAAAGTCTACATGGAAGGACAAAACTTTCACATAGAAAAGATAGCCTGTGGAACAGGATTACAAACAGGGGCTGGTATCAGGAGAAGAATAATAAGAGGCAAAAGAGCCCAGTAAGTGTTAAAAGATTCATAGAATATTATTGAAAGGACATGTGGTTACCCTTTAGGGCAAGCATTTTATTTTTATGTTTTAAAATTACATAGATATTGTACAATTTTGTTTAAATAGTGTAAGAGTCCTAAGTTTTGGGGTGGGAGGTAAAAAGTGAAATTGAATATTTAGCTCTCTATCCAATCATTCTGAGAGAATTGCCATAGATAGTCTGATAAATATGTTTCCAGCCCTTTTTCTATTCTTAAATATAGAGAAGATAGTAATATCAAATCTTAG
This sequence comes from Macroglossus sobrinus, assembly GCA_004027375.1. Classification (NCBI taxonomy): domain Eukaryota; kingdom Metazoa; phylum Chordata; class Mammalia; order Chiroptera; family Pteropodidae; genus Macroglossus; species Macroglossus sobrinus. The sequence goes on from PVKZ01002121.1 coordinate 122,212, forward strand.
AATACTTACCGAATGCCAGACGTGACTCTCAAACATTGACCTAGAACAACTTATATAATCTTGAAAAACTATCATAAATATTTATGATTGTTATTATTATTATTTTTTTACAGGTATGGGTAGAGGGAGAATCAAAGGCACAGAGAAGCTAAGCAACTTGCCCAAGGACACAGAGCTAGTGTGTAACATGAAATACTTTACTTAGATAATTACACAGATGAACAGACATAGGTAGAAAAGCATGTAAACAAATAATTTTTTAAGTGTATTTTTATGTATTTGGGGTTGTATCTTCCATATTTTTGTATGACTTGCTCTTTTTATTTTTTATTTAACTGTGCAAATAGAACCTCACTTTTTTAAGTGTTCCACAACTTTCTTAATAGCTGTGTTATTAGCTTGATGGGCATTATGACTAGAATATAAACATGAAAGTGTTTAATTTTCTCCAACCATATGCCATCTAATCCCTTTTCCGAGCCTCTTAATGACTTCTAGACCTGGTCTTTTGGTAATTTAAACAACAGCAAACTTACCATAGTCCCATGAACTCCATCCCCATTGCAGGCCTGTCCTGCAGAGGCCCCTGTCCGCTGCTGAGGAGGACTATGGTGGGGGCGCTGCAGGGCCAAAGGTGTAAATGTCACCTCACTTACCTGGGAGTGCAGCCGCATGAGTTGGTGATGGAAGCCTCTAGAGTGGCAGGTGTCCAAATGCTACCTTACTTTAGGGACACATGGGAGTTCTTCTGGGCTCTCAGGACCTCTGTGAGAAGCAGGTGGCTCTCACTGAGCACTTTTCATTAAGCTAGAATCCCTAAAGGCCTTCTGATATGAAAGGCGAGAAAGTGTACTGTCTTCCATGGGCTTTCAGTGGACAGGAAAATGTCCCCTGCGAGATTGAAGCCCCTCTGCCATGCAGATTTACGGAAGTATAAACTTATACTATGCATGTGGTATGGGATCCTGAACCAAGAATTAATGAATATGGCTAGGAGTCCAGAACCCCTGGGATTGCCTTATATATTTAACTCTTTAAACCGCCTACTATTTATTTATTCAGATGATGCAGGAATCTAATTTATTTTTCCAAATGGATATCTATTTTCTCCAAATTACTCTTTAAATGGTTCCTTTTTCTTTTTCATTGATTTTAAAATGCCAAGGTGATCATAATAAATTTCCAAATATTTCATACATCCGTGAATCTATTTTGATATGCTGTTCTCTTGTCTCTTGCTATACCAATGTGCTCTTTTAATTAACGTAACTTTTAGTGTGCTTTGATATTAGGATGGGAAACATGATCTTTCATAATTCTTGTTCTGTATTATTTTCTACCTTTCAAATTCTAGATCATGAGTTCTCAGTGAGAGTATTACCCCTGCACCAAGAAGGCAGAAATTTGTGCTTGAGAGGTGAAAAATCTTTCTCTTTTTATGTATAAGTGCTGAGAAATGTATATACAGTACTGAAACAGATATGTTCCATATCTGTGGTATTCATATTTCATACGGGGTATGATTAGAAAAAGCTATTAACAAATCTCCTTAGGGTGATAATCATATTACTAATAACAATGATTATAAAAGAATTTGAAAGACACTGTTCTAGATGAACTTTGGAATTAGCTTGTCAATTCTTCCTGCTGATTTTTACAAAAGGAAGCCCTGGAGATCAGAAAGATGATTTGACCTAGGTCATATTGCAAATCAGGAGCAGCTCTGGGATGAACGCCCACTCTTGACTTTTACTTATAGATTCTTTTCACTGTACAGACTATTTTGATCTTTCTTGGCACCTTGAATGTGAAATCTCTCCCAGGCTTTCGAATGGCTTCCGTGCATTGGACAGCCCTCAGGATAAGTTGCCCATAACCATCCTATTTAGTCCGAAGAGATTGTCTCTGCTTCTGCCCAGGGATGTCCATCTTCTGGCCTGTCCTTTCTTTTCCCCTCTTCCTTGGCCTTTTTTAGAACCTAAATAGTCAATATAATGGCATCGATCGGCACACTACAGAAAAGAACAGAGGGCAGCATTCCACCATGAGGCCTTAGGGTTTGGCTGCAGGCTCTGTGGAAACCTATCAGGACTTTGGAAGAGAGGAAGGACTCAGCTATGTCAATCAGGGAAGGCTTAGAGATCATAGGGAATGAGAAAAGATGAAGATGGCAAGAGAAGGAGAACAGGTTCATAAGGGGAAGAAAAATGCTGAAATTACTGAAGCTAGTTATCTTTTTCTCAACTTTTGCATAATGCAGAGTATTTTTGCTTATCAGTCATAAAGTAAAGGGCATTATCTTTTTTTTTCTTTTCTTTGATTCATCTTCTCTCCAATTGCCTCTGCTGCTTCTGATTCCTTTGGAGAGGGCAATAGCAAAATGAAAAAATAAAGAAGAAGGAGAAAAAGCTCTTTCATTTAGCAGGTGTTGTCTGTAATTCTCTCTTGGCTATTGACTACATTAATCCCTGATAGCTGTAGACCACTCTCTAGCTAGTCTCTTACAACTCACTCTGTGATAACCAGCCAGATGTACCTCGATGTTTCCTATATCCTGGTATTCTCCCTTGTGTAGTCCCTATTCACATTGTACCAAGATCGGTATTGAACAGAAGAGAAATGATGCTACATAACTTCTGACAGTAGGTTGTAAAATACACTGCGCTTTTATCTTTGTCTCTCTCTTTCTCTCATTACTTGCTCCAGGGAAAGTCAGCCACCATGTTGTAAGCAACCCTATGAAGAAGCCAACATACTGAGAACTGAAACTGCCTTATTGCGCCATGTAAATGAGGTTGAATACAGAGCTTAACGACCAAACTTTCAGATGACTGTAGCCCCAGCTGACAGCTTGACTATAACCTCATAAGTGACCCTGAGCCAGAATCAACCAGCCGAGCTGCTCTCGGGTTCAAGACCCTTAGAAATTGTGTGAGATATTAAATATTGGCTATATTATGCTGCCAAATTTGGGGATAATTTGTTAAACAGCTGTAGATAACTAACACACGTTCTTAGCTCTGGCCCTAGCAGTACCTGCCTGGCTGTGCTTTATCCCTGAAAGCAGTATTCTTGAGAATGGTCCTTTCATTACAAGCCAAACCTGATTTCCCTCAGAAGTGTTCACTTAGTCCAAAGAAAGCATGCATCCTTGCCTGCCCTCTGTGAAGTGCAGCTGGCTCTGACTGCAGCCATCTCTTTCACCAGGCTCTGTGCTCCAAACTCTAAGGAACAATAATCTTCCAAGAATTCTCTTGTGCTCCACTTTGCAATGGGCCTGCATGTTAGCTTTCAAGGGCTGTTGCAACAAATTTCAACACACTTGACGGCTTAAAAAACAGAAACTTATTTTTATACAGTTCTAGAGGCAGAATTCAAAAGCCAGCAGGGCCATGTTCCCTCCAAAGACTGTAGGGGAGAATCTTTTCTTTTCTCTTTCAACTTCTAGAAGCTCTTGGCATTCCTTGGTCTGTGTTTTCATACCTCCCATATTTGCCTCCATCTTCATATGGACTTTCCTACCAGTGTCTTTTTCTCTTCTGCCTTTTGTAAGAACATTTGTCCTTAGACTTAGGGCCTAACTGAGTAATCTAGGGTGATTTCATCTCAGGAAATTAGTTACATCTGCAAAGACCCTTTTCCCAAATAAGGTGACATTCTGGGCGCAGGGAAAAGACATACCATTCAACTCTATAACCTATGAGATCTTTTATCTCAACGGTTACCAGGTGGTAAGGAAAAAAGTGCTGATTATTCATGGATTTCTCCTCATTTAGTTTGAGAAGGTTAATAACACCCCTCCTTTCCTTTCTCCTTTTTGGTTAGAGATAGATGTTGGGTTAAGAACAAAGCCACCATGTATTCTGATATACCTCTTGACCAGTATAACTATTAATAGTGCCCCTTTTCTCAAAATTGTTTCAGTTGGGATAAATTCCATGAACATCCAATTAAAGTTTTGGCCAACTTTTAACAAGTCTCACAGGTAGATGACTAAAGATTCTTGAGAATCTTTGGACTCTTGGTACCCAATAGTCTAAGAGATAATAAAAAAGCTTTAACATAAATTTATAGTTATTATTTATATTCACTTCCTGAAGAGTGAGTACTCCCATGGTTTGAGGGTAATTACTTAGTATATGTCATGAAGAAGGAAAAAAGGGATAGTTTTTCAATAACTACCTTTTTGAAAAGCAGGGCTGAAAAGACCTGATCTGGAGATATATCATGAAGATATATCTCACCCCAGAAATCTTTTACAATCAGGGATTATACGAAAAATGTGTTACCGATGTCAAACTATATAGGGGAAAAAACAGAGTATTTTGGTCCCTGGAGATGAGGGCCACTAAGTTCCATACCCCTTGCCAAAATTTATGATAAGTTAAGAAAAGTCCTGCAGGTAAGGACAGGAACAATTTCAACAAGCAAAGAATACGGCCTGGTCAACCAAAGCCACACCTATGGAAAAACCAGCCTCATTGGGCTGATTAACTGATTCCCTTCATGACGTTGGGTCATTTCATTTCCAACCACCAACAAGGATGGTTCCTAGATGAGAGGAAAATAAGCATGACAGTGTTTTTTGTTTTCTTTACTAGTTTACTCATTTGTATTTGTATATCACATTTTATTTATTTATTTATTTATTTATTTATTTATTTATTTATTTATTTATTTATTTATTTATTTATTTATTACTATCTGCACTATTCCAGTCATTTGGAAAAATTCTTTGGATCTTTAGGTCTTCGTTTCTTCCTATGTTTAGAGAAAATACTATATATGTAGTCTGTGGTTCTTAACTATTCTGTGGGTCAATCACTTCTTCAACTGGCCAGTGCTACTCACTCTCCATGTAGTAACTTAAATGTCACTACTTCCAATACTCCATTCTCACATCACCTCGCTGCATGCCTCCCAAGCTAGGATGGTTAGCGAGTTGTGTACTTTGTTTATCACATGATAACCATGTTGTAGCTTAGCATAGTACTTGGCACCTAAATGCTCAATAAGTGAAAGTAATAGTGATAATAATTGCTACTGTTACTGGTATCATTATTGGCTAAAATTCCTGACCTCTAAAGAGATCATAATCATAATATGATAATATCTCTAATTTTACTATTAGGTCAGATAAATTATTTGATTATGTGTGCCATGCCTCACTTAAAAGTAATGCAGGGTAAGTAATTGTGAACATGCTAAAACACTTAGCTATCAGAATATTTTTGCAGCATTGTTTATAAAAGCAAAATACAAGCAACACAAAACCTGGAAACAATCTAAATGCCCCCCACAAAGGAATGCTTAAATAAGTTATGGTATGTACATACAAGAATGCCATGCATTCATTGACAATAAATCTTTAGAAGTATATTTGATTATGTACAATGTAACCTCATTTTGTAAAATCACACATAATTATTTAGATTCATGAATATACAGCTAAATGTTAACAGTAATTTTTCTTAAATGTTAAGATGATTCTTTCTACATTGTTTATAATGATTTTTTTAAACAAGACTATCTTCATGAAATCTAGTGTATTTGGCATACTGTTTGAGGGAATATATGATGGAATCCAAGACTCACTGATGTAAACAAAGCCATTAGCTACATCCACATGTGCATTACTGATTTAAGTGTTTAAATTATTACTTTTAGTAAGATAACAAATTGCTCAGTTTCTGTTATGCTAACATGTTAGAGGCTCTATGGAGTAAAAATGGTCAGATAATTGCATGTAGCCATGACCTGAGACCATGAGGTATGCTGAACATTCTGCAAAAACATGTTCCCCTTAAGGCAAGATGGGATATGGACCTTGGATAGAACTGGATACATGCTGGGGTACCCATAGTGGAGATGCATTTGCTAGAATCAGATCCAATGCAGAAGGCAAGTCTTACAAAATGAATTGGATATGTATTATTGGACTTCCAAAGGGATTGAAGCTATTAAATATGTAATGATTTTTACTGACTCTTAAGAAAGCAATAAAGATTTCAACTCTTATTTTGGTCTATTATCTAGGCCATGTACAGATAATGTGGGATAAATAGTCCAGAGCCTTCCTAAAACTATTTGTAGGATGTGTGACACTGTGATTGAAATATTATGGGAAGTCTTATGAAAAAAACACATCAACATGCTAATATTTAGTAAAAACACCTAGAGTTGGTTTTAGTCATATGAAATGTAGCTCATCATTTGTCTGTCCCTAAGATCACTAAGATGGCATAATATAATGATGGGAAATATTATTTTTATATAACTTAGACAAATGCGGTTTGCATATCAAGCACGCTATTAGTGTAATGCCTTAATTTATAACAATCGTGTAGTCAACTGTACTGGAATTGTACTTAAATGTGGACAGTGGATCATCTTGCAGTCATTAAAAGTAATTTTAATAATATAACTTGAAAAAATATTAAAGTAAGATTCAATTTTTTATTTGCATATTTTGTAATAAAGGGCAAGAGAATGTTCACTTTGATTTTAAGGGAAAAAACATATAATTTAAAAAACTAAGAATTCAAGGCACAGTTACTAATTATTTTCACACTGTATGACTATTTCATTTATCATCTATTTTATATATTTTCAACCAGAAGAAAATATTGAGAAGATAAATTCAGGGTTTAGAACTCTTGGAATTCTAACTTTGATTTTATCATCAATGCTCCTTGGCTTGAGCAAATATAGTGCCAATCTGGACCTTAGTTTTTCCACTGGCAAGAAAATGATAATATGCACTCATAATATATTTTTCATTCAGTCATAGAAAAGTTGTTACAATTACACACACAAAGAAGATATTACTTGCAGTATTGGCACTATTAAATACTTTTTCTATGTAAATTAAGAACATTTAATTCCTAAAATACACCTTGTGAAATTAAATTATGTTTCATGGTCCTGGAACTGAGACTTACCTGTTTATCACTATTTATTTATTCATTTATTCATATTTCTATTAATATGGCTGACACCAAATCCTATTCTTAACATTGGAGATCAAAGATGCATAAAAAGACAAAATCACTGTTCCACGTAAGTACATTGTAATAGTAGAGACAGAGAATAAATAAACAATTGAGTTAATATAAGATAGTTGGTAAGTGCTGTGAAGAAAATCATACTGGGATCAGGATGGTGTGTAAACAACCGTGAATAGAGAGTGGTCAGAAAGAATATCTCTGCAGAAGAGTCTCTGGAACTAAACCGTGAAAAGAAATCAGTCATACAGGATTTGTGGAAGAGCTTTTCAGACAGAGGCAAGAAGCTAATGCCAGGACCCCAATACTGGAAGTAGCCCGGTAGAGTGTCAGAAAGTTAAGTCACTATGGCTGAAGTCTAATTGGTAGGGAGAGTTGAGGTAGGTGTGGAATGAGAAGGCTGGAAGTTGGATTTCTGAGCACAACAGATGACAACTGAAGGCTTTTAAATAACAGTGATCAAAGATCAAATGAGTCCAATAACACAATTGTCCATTGCAAAGTCTTCCATTTATTTAGAAAGAAATAGGAGATGTTTAATAATATCGAGTTGCGAGAATAGTGTTTGTGAATTAATTAATCTTTAAAACACATCCAAATGGTCTCAATGTATTCCAGAAAATTCCCACCTCTTAAAGATCTCTCTACATTCCAGAAAATCATGCTTGCACTTGTTAAAATGTGCTTTATGATCTCAAAATGCCGGGTTAAAGCATTTCCTTAAATGAGTTGCCATAAATTAGACTGTCTGAATACTGCAGATTACTCCGTAATTTGTTTTCTGCCAAATAGATAATGCATTCAGCACATCATATTTATTAGAGCTGCTAAACTTCTACCCTTTGCTCCCTAATTAGGCTTTTCTTGTTACTATGTGTTTCAGAAAATATGACTGTTCCAGTTCTTAAACCTAATGAGCCCAGCTGGGGGAGGAGTAGAGTAGCACCAAGCAGGAGTGGGCTTCATCTTATTTCAGTTGTGTTCATTCAGATTATTTAGTTTTAGGGGAGTGTCCTGCCAAGATGAGTTTGGCTACCTTTGTGTCACATGCCTGTCATTCACTTCATTCTGCCTATCCATCTTGGTAGTTGACAGATGTTTCAATCAGCAACATCTGGAAAGTTACTTAAACTCCTTGTCGATCAGTTATTCATCATGTGATATATGCAGGATTGGTAACTGGCAAGGCTTTCTGTTTTTTAAGACACAGTGACAGTTTTACTTTATCTGTGCTTTACGCCCCCTTCTAATTCAGAACAACATCAAACTGCCAGAAATATCACTGTTAGGCCTTTATTTATAGTTTTCTCTTCATATAATAAAAGTTCATCAAATATACTTTATTGGGGTTTGGATTGGGAAGAACACATGAGGAGAGTCTGGGAACTAGTTATGTTTGATTTTATTACCTGAGAGTGAAATTTATTGTGTTCACTTTATGTTTATTCATCAGGCCAAATATATATGTTTTGGATACTTTTAGGGATATGTGCTTATTTCATGTTCTTAAAAAATGTGATTCATTTGTATATGCAAATCTAAAGTGCATCTCTATTAAGAGAAAGCATATAACAGAGATGGGTTCTTTTCCCCCACTGAGGTCAAGTCTTATCTACTCTAAAAAGGCTGATCATTTTACCCATCTATGGTCCCATCATCATCTCAGGGATTTGGAATCTGTACCATATACTTTTCTTTCTCTCATCTGTTATTTTATGTAGGTTCTTTTTTTCTTCCAAGATTGTAAAGTTTCAAGGCAGAAATCATCTCTTATGCTTTTTATCTTTGCTAAAAACTCTCTAGAGTTCAAGAAATACTTGTTGATTAACCTTACCAGATTCGAAGTTATTTTCTTTTCTTAGTTATGGGACAAATCATATTGGAGATAGTTTTTTTCTGGTTTTGTTGTTAAGAAAAAAGGAGGAATATTATATAGTCAAGAACATGGCTCTAGAGTCTCATAGGCCTGGATTGGAATTCCTATTTGAACACTCGATAATTGTATACCTTGGGAGAGTGAAGATTTAGTTGCTTATCTTAAAATGAAAAAGCACTTATTAGATGTTTTTGTAAGGATGGATGAAAGGTAATGCACCTGGAGCATTTAGAAAGCCACCTGGCACAGTGTAAGGATTCCACAAATGTAAGCTATTATTTTGATTCTGATTGTTATTTCTATAACTTAAATAACTTCAGCATTAACCTGTAGTCAATTACTTATCTCAACTAAACTTTGAGTCTAAAATTTGGAAGATCACCAACACTGCTTAAAGTTTTAATATGTCAAATTTTGGCATATACTGGAAAAAGAAATAAATCAAATGTAGAGCTATATATTTACACACTTAAATGGAATTTAACAACATTGACGGACACCATTGAAATGCACCATATTCACAGATGACTACTTAGCACGTGGAATTCAGTGTCATGTGGTCGGAATGGACCTCATCCAAGATGACTTAGTTACCGAATCCACCAGAAGGATCTCATTATATTGCAGTTTCACCTATAACAAAATCTGTGTCACTGATTCCAAGGGCAACAAAATACCAAGGCTCCAGGATGGTGATTTGTATTGGCATCTCTTTCCTCTTCGTGTGCCATATGAGATTAATTATACTCATCTATTTGCATTATGTATATTGTTTTACCATTTATACACTGTAAGACAGAGCACTTTCAGTAATAGAAGCTACCACTTACTGAATTGGGGGTGGAGGTGGTGTAACACAGCCAAGCCCTAGGAATTTTGCTCTAGGACAGTAAAATTCAGCGGTCTGCACCATCTGCCCACAGTCACCACGTGAATCATCCATCACTCCAACATTCTAGCAAGAAATTGGAGGTTTTTCTTCTCAACTCTTGATGCATTTCCAGATGCTACACTCTGATCATTCGGCAATTTTCTGCTTCTGAACACTTATATGTGCCTTCAGCCAACCTCTCAGTGTCCTACTTCCTTTGTCTCTGTGATCAGCCTTGCCTCTTTCTATGTATGTAGTATTATTCCCACCCAGCTTTGTTCTTCACCTTCTCTATTTAACCTTGTCCCCAGGACCTCCTATGCAGACTATTTAGAGTCCAAGCTGTATTCTCCACTGGGATCTTGATGTGTGTAAATATTTCTGAGAGACTGGTTCTTGCTGGAGTTCATTTATAGAAAGAGCTCATACTAAGGAATGAGATAGTACCTAGTCAGTCTTAGTCATCAGAAGGGAGAAGTATTCCTGAGTCAAAGCACATCATTATTCACTCACTCATTCATTCATTCATTCATTCAGAGGCTGGAATGAACTTAGATCATACCTCATCTAGTAGCATTGAAAGTATCTTGATAGATGATGAGTGATCATCTAATTTCTGCAGTGTTAAGCAACTAACTAAGTACCTGCAGTGTTAAGCAACTAACTACTTAATGTTTGTTTCCACTCCTGCTGTTTTACTGGTAGTTGAGGAAGTATGTGGTAGAAAGAAAGGTGGAAATTATAGCTGTCACCTGATGAGAGATAAGATTCCTAAAGTAAGTCCCTATGTCCCTGAGTCTATCCTCCTGCCTTAAAGCCTGTTTGAGTGTTAAGAGGCTGTGGGGCTCTCATGAGAATGAGGTCCAAGATGCTGTTTGAAGGAAGCTAATTTTAATGCTTTAGAGCCTCGAATAGAAACCAGAATGTCAATTTCATCCGCAGGGACGTGCTTAAAAGGCACAGGAAACAAAATATCTATTGGTGTCGCTCTCCCCGTTGTCATCTGCATGTGAAGCCAAATCATAATCAGAAGTTACTTTATTAATTAACCAAAAGAAATCATTATTAGAAATCAGAAATAACTCAAAGTGCACATGATCAATGCGTACTCTCTCTGTAGTCAGACCCACACGGGAAGCCAAATTATAATCAGAAATTTGGCAAGGATTCAGAACAGGAGATGGTAGGTGAATTGAAAGTCTAATGGATGAAGTTAAGACTTAATGGAAGCGAGTAAGGGAGTTGGCTAGTCATGATAACAAGAATCTTGTCCGGGAAACCATGCGTACAGTGTTGTGTTCGTGATGGCTTTGCCAACACTCAAAGCCTGGACCCTGAAACTTCTCTCTCTGTCACTCTTCACCTCTTTGCTTCCATGGCTGAGCAAGCCCATCTTTATTTGTTAGCTGTGCTGATATTTTCAATCAGGTTGTAGTTAGTTCTGTAGATCTCAGCTTAAATTTAGGCTTTTATTCTACTGTCATACTAATCTGCACGTTTTCCTTGAGAGCAATTGTCACAATTTATAATAATACTTTTATTTGTGTTTTTATTTATCTACTGTTTGCCTCCCAATTAAAATTCTTAATTTGCATATCTGTGATATGATCTATTATGTGTTGATCTTAAAATTTAAATGCCAGAAAGCAATGTTGTAGCATTTCCAAGTTGAGCATGGGGTAGGGTGATAGCCATAAACTCATCAGTGTCAATTCTAAGTTCCCTCAAAGTAACACTCATATTCATTATTGTTGTTATTTTTCTTTAATTCCCCTTAAAATCTCTGTGTATTTGTCACCATTTCTTATCGGAATTTTTTTTATCTGGTGTCTGTTGCTTTATACTAGGATGGTTTCTTCATAACTTTCACTTCGTTTTTTCTTTCTCCCAACCTCCTTCCTATGTGGGTATTCCCAAAGTTTTTATTGTTGCTATACTCATGTTTTGAAGAAAATATATTGAATATATTGATTTATTTTATTCCTATTAATTCATTTAACATATAGTTATTAAGAACCTACTATGTGCCAAACACTGAATTATAGGCTGCCTTCTAAAGATGACTGTGCCTGCAATCAATTTGCTCACCATGCCGTTGGTGAAAATAGTCACTCTATGTTTTAATATATAACATATTAATAGAAAATTTGAGGTATAGTAAGGTCAATGGATGAGAAAATGATTGCCATTGAAAAGACAATTAGTTATTCACAGTTCCTGAGAAGAGGGAGCATACCACTCCATGAGGGAGACACATCAGGAAGCACTGGGGTTGTTCGAGAAGCAGAGGGTGGAGGGAGCTGTGGGCAAAGGCCTTTACTGTGGTTTTTGAGAGAAGGAACTGCTGAAGCAAAGTCTAAAATTTTAGGATTGGCTAGGTTGAATATAGTCACCAGAGTCTGAGGCATAGGGACTATCTTGGCCCTGGATGATTAGGGCAGGTGGATAGTGACCCAGAGTTATGAGAACAGGTAAGGAGATGGTTGGAATATGGATCCAGAATTTGTTGTATTTGTAAGATGTTTACCTTTCTAAGAATTGTCTAGTCCTGGAAGAGACAGTTTCTTCAGGGTCAGCAATGCTGCAGATGTCAGAACATTAGAATACAGAAAACGAAAGACTTGGTTAATACACTGTGTAAATCAGGACAGGCTAAGTTATGCTGCAGTAACAAAAATGCAAAAGCTCTTTATTTTCCACTCACAAATGTTTGCTGGGGGTAATTTTAGTTCTTTACACCACCTTGCCCCCACATCGTAGCTAAAGGATTTATATTCCATCCATCTTGATACTCTTCTATGTTAACTCATGTGCTCATGATGGCAGAGAAGAGAGACTTGGCCCTGCCCATGTACATGGAGTTGGGCTGTATTGCCTCCCATTTTTCTGGGGCATCATGGTGGGATGTTGTTGCAGAGGTGGGCAGTGGGAAGTACAAAGCTACATGCTAAATGGAGGACATGGCTAAGCCTAAGACCAGCAGCATTGTCAAGCACCTTTGAGTCAAGAAGACACCAGAGCAAGACATGTACTACACCAGAGACAAACACTAGGTCACTGACAATAGATTGTTGTGTAAAGGCCAGAAGAGGTAAAGGACACCTCACCTGGAGGTCAGTGGGAGCCGGAGAGAACTGGATGACAGCACTAGGATGAGAGAATTCTTGCTCTGGACCTTCTCCTATGGCCAAGGTGCCAGTTAGGGAGAAGAATGAAAGAGAATAAGCAATTGACAAAACAGAATTTACCCAGAAGAGACTGGATGTCAGATCAGAAATGAACCTATAACTCTGAATTAGCAAAGCTACTTTTTTATACTCTCAGGCAGAAATATGAGCTCTAAAACTAAGCTGGATTTATTAATAAAGAGTGAAAGTTATATTTAGCACACTTCAATTTGTGACAATTACATTTAAAACCCCCTACATGTGTCTAGTTCAAATTTCATTTTTTATGAATAAAGTGCCAAAATTAGGCTATAAGTGAAGGTCACCTGTGTTTGTGCATATTAATGCTGCATTTCCGCCATTCACAAGTACTTTCTTCTGACAAATATGTATTGAGCATCAATTATGCTTCAGAAACTGTGTGAGAATCTAAGGATACGGTAGTAAACAGAACAGACATGTTCCCTGCAATTAGAAAGCTTATGGTCTACAAAGAGTATTTTTTTAATTGCTTAAATAATAAATTAAGTACAGTTGTAATAAATGCTGTGAAGGAGAAGGTCACAGTGCTATGAGATGTATGACAAAGAAGTGTGTTGCGTGTACCTGCTTCTGACTTCTTTCTCCTGCCCTCTTCCCATCATGCCCTTCTCTTATTCCTGTATATTAAAATTCCCAAGCAGCCTCCTATACAAACTAAATTATCCTGCCGAATTCAGTCTTCCCTACTCAACTCAACAAGCACCCTTCCTTCCCTATGCATCCAGTGGCACATCAGTTATCACTTTCTTCATTCAAAATTTAATTCGAGTTGCTTGTATGAAAGGGTTTTTAAAGTTATCTCTTCATGGCTTAATCCCTAAGGCCAAGGAACAGTCTCTTGCATGCCTTTACAAGAACCTCTTAACCAATTGTAATGCCTTGCAAATAAATATTTAAAATACATATTTGCCAAAGAAATAAATCACCATCACTTATGTATCAAAAATCTGTTTCAGTTATGTTAATGTTGTTTACTGTTGAATAAATAGTATATGCCCAATGTGGGATATTTAAATAAAATGGGAAAAAGATCAAAGATCATTTTTTATTTCTTTAAAAAAGTGATATTCAGTGTAGGCATAGCATTATAATATTAAGAACAGTTTTTCTTGTTTCTTCATGTTTGTATTTAAAAATTAATGCATACATGTAAAGAATGTCAACAGGGCATTGGGCTAAACAAAGAAAAGCAAGTCTTCTCCAATCCCTAAACCCTCATTCATGTTCTTTGCATTCACGGGATCTCATTAAATTCTCAGAAACACCTTGCGAGGGGCATTATCACTGTCTTAATATCATGGATAAGGGGCCTTCACGGTTCTCAGACTTTAGTGACTGGAGCAAGATCGCAAAGTCAAATTGTAAAGAGTTGAGCCTTATTCATGGTCTCTTACCTAACTTACCTCTTTTCACAAGAAAAGTCCCTCCTTTGTCAGTTTTATTTCCTTCACTGATGTGCTGGAGGCAATCTGATTGGTTTTGAAAAGAGAAATTTTTGATTATTCATTCGTGTCTCTGAACCAGATACTGTGCTCGATACTGGGGTGATAGTGGTGAGCCAAATGCAGATTCAGCCTACCCCATGATTATGGTGTTGTGGTTTGAGAGGTATGTGGAAATAAATAAAGACCACCCAAATGAGAACATGCAAAGACTATCTATATAGAGCTTACTATGAGAAGAGAGTCTGCTATCATCACTTACGTTTTGTCAGACACTCAAAAGCAGGTGGAGATACGGGAAACTTTGTAGTGAGGAAAAGGAAAGGCTTCAGGTGTGTTTTAGATGATTTGAAGCTTCTGGCCTGGGGAAGCTGTAGGCAGGCTAAGTAGAACTGGGGTGCTCTATATGATTGATTAGGGATATGTATTTGGCTTGTTCCATTTGGTCCTAAGTTGAAAGCTGGGGTAAATGTTAGAGAAGCTGTTAGTTACTAATCAAATCCTTGCTGTTTGGAGCTGATCACCACAGCCAGGAAGTTTGGCTTTGCAGACTAGCTGCTTCAGATAGTAGTTTGACTTTTTGAATTGTTTACTGTCGACAGATTGGCTTCCTGGGCTGGTTGTAGGTCAGAGTTCTATTTTTATATATAATCTGGCCACTGTCTATTGTATATTCATTCTCTCTACATATATTTGACAGATGTCCCTGTTCCTCAGCCCAAAATAGGCTGTTTTTCATAAGTTCATTTTTTAAGTCAAAGAATGAGCCTTCCAAACACATTCTTTTTCCAAAGAGCCAGTGAACGACTAACAGCGATCCTTTAATGATCAATATATGGCAAGCTAAGCCTGATAGATGTAGTCTCTCATTCAGTCCTCACAATGACCTATTTTTTTAAATCTTATTCCTATGAGAAGATGGAGACATAGAGGGGTTAAGAAACTTGCCTAAGGTGTGGAAATGGACGAGCAGGATTTTCACTAAGTCAGTCTGACTCTAAACCTTTTGATTTCAACCAATATACATTTTCTCTTTATTACTGTTTTCCTTCATGGCCCTCAGTAAATAATATTTCCTTCTTATAAAGTCAGAGTATGAACATCACCATCCACACTATTGCAGGGGTGAAGGACAAGACCAGAATCAGCAGGAACTCTGAGAGAAGAATGAATGGAGAACTCCCTCAGAAGTACATGTCAAGTGCAAATACATAGGGGCTTTGGTGGAGGGCAGAACCCTTCTGCAGAACAGATTATGTTTAAGGTCATAAGAACAGCTTATGTTTTTTGTTTGGTTGTTGTTGTATTGTTTTTCAGTCCCTGACATGTCTGTGGTCCAAAGTAGAATGTGTGTAACAGTTTTAGGTGCCACTTAGATGGCAGTAATAGGCCATGGACTTTCCATCACTGCCTTCCCTGTGCTTAGGGCACCCTGTGCGCTACTTACCACCATTTTTACACCTTTTCTGTGTATGATTATGTCTTTGCTTTCTAGGCATGGGCGGGAGGGTTTGCCTGAGTACAAGTCTTTGCACAGAGAGTGGGTGCTCAGTCCATTTAGTGAATATACTAAGAAAGGAAATTTTAAAAAATATCATTTTTCTTACTCTGGAGTCCTAGACAATTAAATTATAAATTAAGTCAATATTAAATTATGAATTATAAGCCAATAGTTTGCCCTTAGAGGGTATTTTCATATATTTATAGCATGTGAAGTGAAATAACATATAAATTCTCTTTAGATATCATTAATAGTATTGTTTCCCAATTATTTGTTCTCTTATTTTTTCTTATAATGAAAATTCTAGCACCGTTGAGATGATATAAATGAGTTGGTTATCTTAGAGTGATCTCAAAAATGTCCAATAACGTTTCTCAAGAATTTTATTGCCCTCCATTTATCTTAAAGTGGTGCTAATGCAGAAGTATAACTATTATCAGAGAATGATTATACAGTAAAATTTTTATGTCCTTGCTACATCACAGTCTTAACATCACATGTGTAAAAAAGGACAGGCAGCCTTATTACTTCAGTGGAACTAGCAAGGCTCTTGGGAAGCTTCATTAGCTCTTACAAGGCACTGATGGTCTATTTAGGAGATCACTGTGTACTAAGTAATGTTTTCCTTAAAGTTATCATTGAGACCAAACTCTTAGCTCAGGTCTAGGAATATCACCAACCAGTTGGGATGCTGACAAAAAGTGATGGAAGACTGGCCAGATCGTAGGTGTCTCTCTGAACAAGGTGTGCCACCACATCTTAGTCACAGTGAGAAGGTAGTGAGCGTGTTTTCAGCAATGCATAGATTGACCATCATGACTCATCTTCAGTGGGAGATGGAGTCTCACTCATTTATCTCTTAATTCTCTCACTTACTTCCATGACCAAGAACCAACTTTTTTTTGGTAACAATTTTCCAAGGATCAACCTATTGAGAAATGCTCATTTACCATCCAAGGCATTACTTCTGAGCCTGGCTGGCTAAGGCGACCCTCACCAACGCAACTAGCTGAGCCTGGCTGGCTAAGGTGACTTTCACCAACGCAGTTAGCTGAGCTTCCTCTTCATGCTGGACCCTGTGCTGGCTGTTTTGCTCCAAGGCATCCAAGCCAGCTCAGGACACCTGCACATCCATTCTCATTTTAATCCTATATCCTTCCAGGTCCAGGTTTTTGGTTCTGTTTCCTAACCAATCATTTTTGGTTCTGCTTCCTAATCCATCCTCATTCCTGACTCTATATCTGGTTTTGGCATTTGGATTTTTTTCCAACAGGCTTGACTGTTTTTCTTGCTCGCATTGTGTTAGAAAATATAATAGAACAGCCATCTTTCACTCTGTAACCATAGAAACCAGTCCTAATGCTAGCCATTTAACGGTTATGTCAACAGGAGCAGCCACTTCTGGGAGGAGAGTACATAGAGCCTGTGGGTCAGATCGAAGTATAAAGGTCAAAGACAGTATGGAATTTCTATGCATGGCTCTGTGTGGAATATTAAAATATAATAATAAGGGTTCAATACTTATTTCCTTTAATGCTGTGTTGCAGCTGCGAAGTTTTAAAACCAGTCACTAGCATTTTAACCAATATGCAAAATGGGAGGTAACCATTCTAGACTAGTCTGAAACTCCTCTAGTTTTAGAAAAAATACTCATTCTGCAAAAAGCTTTTTGAAGTCTTTCCCCAACACTTAACTCATGAAATTGACAATTTGCAAAGTATTACCTTATCCTAGCATTTCCGGCCAGTGACAGGAGAAGTTTCATGTTGATAAAAGATGGAGAAACCCATTTCTAATTGTTGACTCAGCACTTTGGTAATCTAACACCGGTTTAATATGCAATTAGCACAATTAAGCTCCATTCCATTGATTAAACCTACTGCATGTAGAAGATGGCTGCCTCATTAGAATGACAAAGTTGAGCCAAGGGACCCTGGGCTGCACTGAGCAATGCCAATCCCTTCTCCTTCCCCCACTTGTGCCCTACTTTTTGAGAATTTAATTTTCACCTTAATAGAGGAAGCCAGCATTCAAAAGCATTTTCTCTAGAATGGGTAATGCTTGGAGATTACACTAGCTTTCTTAACCCCAAGAGAACTATTCATTTAACGGGTCAGGATCTCAAAACGATTAAGTGGAGTAAAAACTATAAGAAGACTTCATAAAGTGTAGATTTCATATGAAAAGAAGAATGAATGCACATGTCCAATTTTGCTTCACTGTTATATAAGTCCTGCTTTGTTTCCCCTCCATGCAGAAGCTTACACTGAGGTCCAGCGCTTCTCTCTCATTTATGCTGACCTGCAGAGCCATGATTTGACATTTCACGTAAACAAGTTGTCATGTGACATGCTTATTTTCTCTCAAATCCTTGCAGGCTGGTACCACGTGTCCTCACAAAATAGGCACCCGATGTGTTTGTTGATCAAGAGGTCCTGAAAAGGTACATTTGTAAAGACATGGAATTTCTAGACAGCCACATCTGATGCATCCACATTTCTCCAGCCCACTTCACCTCTGCTCTCAGACTTGCTGATACCAATATCCCAGGGTATTTGTGAGAATCACATTAGATAACGTACATGAAAATTTGTTGTAATCTATAAGCTACAAACTAACAGCACATGACTAATGTTTCATGGTTACGATTGAAAGTGCAAAACAGAGGACATTATTTAAGTAAAATTTATTGGTTAGGTAGAATAGTATTTCTTTCCTCCCACTGAGAGGCTGTAAGGTGAAACATGGTATGCTCTGAGATTCAAAAAATCTGGGTTCAGATTCTGGATTTGGCATTGGCTTTCTGTTAGTCTGAGCTTCCTTTTTTTCTGTGAAATTAGGATGTTGGATGGGTTGATTTCTAAATTCTCTTCTGTGTCTATAAGTAAACAAAATGTAAAATTTAGTTGTCAATCCTTCCATTTCTAGAGAGAGTGGCAGGGCAAAAAGAAAGAATATTTTATAGGAAATCCACCATTTTTTTAAATTTGTCTATTAGAATGGAGAAGAAATGAAATTCATGAATAAGATCACTTTGATTCCAATCTTGTTACAGAAAGAGGAGTACAAGGAGACCATTCTGTGAGAAACCACTACAACAAAATAAAAGTAAATGTGAGCTAAAAAGATGCCAGATCCTCTAACTTATTTATGGTCTTTGGTTCTGACATTCTTCTAATGTTGAGTTGTATCTATTAACATTGATAATTCCAAAATTATTTTTATCCGAGCCCTTACTGGGTATGTGGCACCAGGGAAGGTACTTGGCAATGGGACAGGAATGAACGCTTCAGTGCAAGGAATCTCAGTCTAATCTAAGGAGATTTTTCATGAGTAAATGACACAAACTCTACTTGCTATAAGAGCGTGAGGGAAAGATAACATTCCAGACCAGGATGCTCAGCAAAGGCTTTGCAGAAGAGTTTGATGTGATGTGAGTTCAAATGTATGAAGGACTGTAAACAGTATGCCCAGTAGTTGATGCCAAGAGTAACAGTGCAAAGGTGGGACCATGCAAAAGATGTTTTGTTTTGTTTTTGATGGTGAGTAAAGCAGCCAGATTGCAGAAAAGGTCAGATGTGGTGGATAGATAAAGCTTGAAAAACAAGTTAACTGGGAATGCCATTGAAAGGATAATCTTAAAAGGATTTATTCTTTAGGCAATAGGAACACATTCAAAACTTTTTTTAAAAAAGACAGTAATGAATTAAAGTGTTCTGTTTTCTTAAATTTCCTATTATTCATCAGGACGAGTTTAAAGAGAGAGAGACAACAAGCAGAAAAATTAACACATTATGCACAAAATCTAGGTCTACACTGACAGAATCCTGAACCAGGTGGGTGGCTACAAGAATTGAAAAAAAGACAGAGAAGCAAAACATTGGGAAGAGATAATGGTTTAGGTAAGAACAACAAGGAAAAGGAGCCAGACAGAAATGCCTGTGAGGTTTCAGGTCTGGGAAATGGAGCAAATTAGTGGTATTCTTCAAAGAAGAGGAAGTGCAGGAAAGTGAGCATATTTTGGGGATCCTAACAGGGTCTTCAGTGTTTTAGCTTTCGGAATTTTTTATATTGTAAATAGAGTTCAGGAAGAGGGAAGTGTTGGTAAAAGCACCAGGGGGTGCTCATCTGACTGAGACTAGATGTCACAGTAAGGGCATTGTGGGAATTGAGAGCAGGGATGCTAGTCAGAAGGACTTAGTGTTCAGTAATGCGTGACCCTGGCAGGGAGGAAGATCTGGGGTCAGACTCTCCTGTCTTTATCTCTCAGTCCTGCCTCTTGCTGACTGCAAGACCTCAAGCAAGTTACTTACCCACCTGTTCCTCATTCTCCTCTCCTGTAAAAATAGACAATAGCAGTGCCCACCTCCTAGCATTAAGTAAACCAATGTTTGAGACACACCAAGCTTTTAAAATAAACTTTTCCAAGACTCGATTTTTCTCCTGTGCAAAATTAGGATTATAATAGTATTATAGACATATTGTGACAGATATGAAAAAAGCACACAAAGTTCTCTGCAAAATGATATTAGTCTATAGCAGGTGCTCAGTTTGAATAACTATTTCATTCGATCACTCAGTAGGTATTTATCACGTGGCTACTAGACGCCAGGCACTTTCTTGGTGACTGAGAGCGCGCCTCGGTGAAGGAAACAGATAAAGCACCAGCATCCTAGTGGGGCGAGACAAGCAATAGATGACACGTGGAAAAAACGACGCAGGTCCCCGGCACAGGAGCGGCTTAGATATGGTGGTAAGGAAATGCGTCTCTGAAGAAGTGATCTTGGAGCGGAGTTTGAGCTGAATGAAATTGAGGGAGAAAGCCAAACCGTAATCCGGGGTCGGGGTGAGAGCTTGCAGACAAGCTATCCACACATGCGCTGTGCCATTGTGGGTCGCCGCTGGGTAGCCCCGAGTACCCTCAGATTTGGCGAGGCTGGGGCGCTGCGGAGGGACAGGCTGGAGGTGAGGCCTAGCAAGGGTGGTTCCTGGTGTGCAGTGTGGTCCAGCAGAAGTAAATGCGAGAAATATACGTAATTTTAACTTTTCTAAGCAGCTATTTTTTAAAAAAAGTAAAAAGAAATAGGTGAAATTAACCGAACATATTCAACACATCACTTCAACACATATTCAGTATGAAAAATTAACCAGAAATGTGTATTCTTTTTTTCCCCCTTTCTCTCTCCTCCCTGCTTCCTTCTTTACTGTCTGTCTTTCTTTTTGGTGCTAAATCTTTGAAGCCTGGCAGGCACTGTCTACTGATAGCACGTCTCAGTTCAGATCAGCTTCTGTTCAAGCACTCAGTGCCACATGTAGTCCGTGGTTGCCATCCTCGGTGGTGCAAATGTAGTGCAGCATTGGAATTTGTGGAAAGAAATTCAGATTTTATTCCAAGTGGCATAGGAAGCTGCTGTAGGATTAAGAGCTGGGGAAGAAATGTGTGTGGGGAGTGAGGTGACATGGTTTGATTTCATCTTTAAATCATCACTTAATAGATGATTCATCAAGTATGAATCTTACTTCACACACTAGGATAAACAAGAAATATCTCCTTGATTTATTTCTTTAAAGTCAAACTAAACTCTGTTCCCAACTCCACCAGCTAGGTTGAAAAGAAATTCATTTTGAGACATTATTGTGGTTCCTCTTCCCTTGATTTTCTCTTTTATATCTTTAACTAATTATTGAATTTGCTGATTGTGTGTGGGGAGATGGGGGAGATGAGGGGATGTTACACAGTGCCAAAGCACTGGGGACACTTCCAAGCATCAGTCCACTGAGGCTGCTATTGAGGTGCCTATTTCTGGAGCCAAGATAGTCCCAGAAATCTGTGACTTCCGTGACATCCATGGTGCAGGCACAAGGCAGAGTGTGAGTCCAGTACCAGCTGCCTAACCTGCCTAGTGCTCTTTGAAGGTCTCCCACATGCCTCTCAAGTAGTTCTTAAATTTATGAAATTCACTGATTTTCCTCTTCTTCCCAGGCCTGGAGACAAGTTTGTCTTCATTTCTCTCTCTTTCCCCACTCTTCTCTTCTCAAAATGTCTAGTATGATCTTTTCAATCATTCAGATTTCAAAAGAGACAGGAAAAAGAGTTGCCTTCAGCGGTTCCTGTTCTTCTACCCCCTCTGCCTCTCGAGTCTCTGAGGCAAAGAATTTGAATGGGCTTGACTACCTGTTCTGAACAAATGAATGAGAACTAAAGGGGAACAAATGCAAATTAGTACTTCAGTGAATTACCCTGCCACATTAGCTATTATTATTGTATAGAAGATCGTTAATTGGTTATTGAATGTTTCTAAAAGTTTAAACTGGATAGATTTACATCAACCAGACGTGTGATCTATAAAAGCATAAAAAGCAAAGAAATGATTTCTCAATGATTTATTCATGTCTAAGATCTCTCTACTCAAAGTGAGGTCTCTGAACTGATGACATTGGCATTCCCTGGCAGTTATAAATGCAGAATCCCAGGCAGCGCCACAGTCCCAGTTATGAGAAGCTACATTTTAACAAGATCCCCAGGTGAGTGGGGTGCACATTCAAGCATGAGAAGCACTGATATAAGACAGAGTGGCTCTAATTTGGAGCTGAGATTTGTTGTCAGCCAGTGGCTCTTCCTGATAAATTAAGACTTCAAAGGTAATAGCCAGGTGCCGATGATATGTTTGGTGCTGAGCTTAGGGACAGCACGGATGCCTGACTTTGTAAGACAGTCTTTGCCTTCAAGTTGCTCATGGTCTAGTTGGAAAGATAAAGTACAAACACATGGAAAGTGAATAAGGATCTAACAGAGTACAAACAACAGCAGATCAATAAGAGTTTATAATAGTCAGGTGCTTAGGGGATAGAGAGGTGGGATTTCAGTCAAGTCTGAAAGATGGGAAAGACTTATTGTTCCAAATTATAGAACTTGATCCTTTTTGAATCTAAGGTCATAGGAAGACTACAAGAGAGAATAAGAAAGTTTCCTCTAACAAAGAACAAGCCAAAGGCAGACCACACTTCCGAGAAAAGCAATAAAGTGTCTTTCTTTATACACAAACCAAGCATAGCATTAGACAGACTCCAGAATGTGACAGTTTGTTGCCATATTTCTCTTCTCTTCGAGGCATGTTTGGTGGCAGAGTGCTGGAAAGAAATAGCTCGCAAGATATCCTCATAAGAAGCAGCCATGTGTCCTTGTAAATGGAAGACACATCTCAAATTTCAGACCACACATTGTTCCCAACCAGTGTGGGCAGATGGCAGAGGTGTGAAATTGAAAAGGTCATGGATAGGCATAAGCTGAAGTCTCCTACTGACTTCAACAGAGAAATTCAGAGGAATGCATGACACCTCTTTCCCTAATGAGATTGTTCAGATGTGCAAGGGGTTATATGCGTTTGGTCATCCCAGCAAGTAAGGGTCAAAAGGTTGGAGCCACACGGCAGACTGGAAGAAGATGCTTTGGTTTGTTCCCATTTATGCTCTTCATTCTCCTTCAAAATTAATAAAATGTAATGAAGAGTCCCTACCTTTTGTTGAACTCCAAATCTTATTTTAGCATTCTAATGATTATTCTGTATGATTTGTAGGGTCCACATTTCCCATAATACAGAATTAGAGGTAAGATGCTCTTTCCAAGGTCACTGGTTCTACACAACTTTTGTAAATAAGACTCGTGTATTACACTTTTATTATTTGATTAGCTCTGGCAATCAGGAATTTAAGATATAATTGGATCATGTCAAGTACATTTACATTGCACATGAATCTGAGAAAAAATGTGATGAGTACACCATAGTTTTAATTCAGGATTATCTAATTGTTTTATCCTAAAATACGGCTCCTCTCATCTCACTGGAAGCCACACAGTAAATTAAAGACTTCTGGCTGCCAGAACTCATTTGTGCATTTGGATTTTCACTGTGAAATCTTCCAAAGGAGACCAGGAATCCTGCTGATAGCAGAGTAAGCTTAGCTATGAAAGTCAGACTGGTGATAAATAGGAAGAAAACCTTAATCAGTCTTAATGAATACAAATCACATAATGCCTGGATCAGGACTATCCAGAGTTCTGTTCAGCATGGTTCATGGGTGGAATTCAACAATATTTTAAAAGAGAAACTGTTGGGGTAAAAAGTTATGGTAAATGGTAATGGTGGCAGAGAGCACGTGGAACTATTATTCATGCTTGTTTAATAATTAGAGTTTAAAAAAAAAACCTTTTTCTATTTAAGGTAACACAAATTTTCCTTGAGCAGCCAGCAAGTGGACTGGTTAACTGTCAAGTGGAAAGAATGACAGAATGAAGTTTGTACTAGAAGTTAGTCCAACCACATGTGAGAAGCTGAGTGCATACTGGTTAGGCAAGTTCTTGAATCAAATTTTTTAGGCTTGGATACTGGTTTTTTGAGTTTGTTCCAACGCTAGAAGAAAGACTGGTTGTGTTAGATTTACTGAAAAGCAGTACATAAGTTTCTCTGTCTTCGCCAAGCAAATTGATTTGTCTCTCTGTGACCCAGGTTTCATATCTGTTAAAAGAGAATGTAATAGCAATTCTGTACATAGTAAAATGTATGTGTGTGTGTGTGTATATATATATATATATATATATATATATATATATATATATATACACACACACACAACCATTAGATATATATACATATATATATACACATACATTTTACTATGTATGTACTATATACTACTATATACTATGTACTATATACATACATTCATATATATATATGAATATATTTATTATATATAAATACAAATAGAATGCCTGGCATATATATGTTGAACAGTAGTGTTCTTATTACTGTTGTTATAATAATAATAGTAATTATTGTTATTGTTGAGTTTTAAAATTAGCTGGTATTACAGGAAAAAAAATCAGTAGCATGGCCCCATGGAACGAAAGTGTTTCTAAGTCTCTCACTTTTCTAAAAGTGCTAAAAATATGGATTAGTTGCTTTAACTGGGGACTTTGAGCCACCAGCTATGGATTAAAAATGTAAAGGCTTAGCCAGTGGGAGAAGTAGCAGTGCTACAGATATTCAGAGAAGGTTTCACAGAAGGTGATGTCTAAATTGAGATCTTAAGGACAAAGAGAAGTTAGCCAGGTAAGGTGAAAATAAGGGGCATATACAGAGGCCCAGGGACAAAGACAAAGTCCTTTTAGAGAGTGCAAGTAGTTCAATCTCACTGGAAGTGGTATAGGATAGATTTAAGGGTGGTGAGAGATGAGGCCTGCAAAGAATGGGAAGAAGATTGTGATGGGCTCCTCTGTCATGCCAAGGGCTTTAAATTAATCTCAAGAATGATGGGAAGTAGTTGAATGATTTTACACAAGGAAGTAAGGAAGAGAGTCATGATCGAATCTGTGCTTTTAAGTTATCATGCTGCTATGATGTGATGAATGGATTGGAGAAGATTGATCCTGGAAGATGAGAGTCTATTTAGAAGACTGGCATTGTAATTCAGATGAGAGATGTTGGTACCTCAAAATAAACACAGTGGAGTCCTGTCATATGTTTACTGGATTTCAATTATATGCTCTAGGTGACGAAGCAAGAGGAGGGAATTGAAAGAAGAAAAAGACACAGAGAAATAGCATTTTAGATAATGTTAGCAGCTCCACTCCACCATTCGATAAAAGGACTATGTGTCCCAGAGAAAGCACAAAATGGGACCTTTGACACTCATTCTGTCAATTTCTGTGCATCCCATGGTACAGGCATTTCATTACATCAAATGTTATAGTAGAGTTCAAATATATATATATATATATATTTCAATATAGTCCCTAAATACAAATCAATTTCTTCTTCTAGTGTTCAACTGAAGAAACAGAAAGTCATTCCAACATTGGAGAGAAAATTAACTGATGTATTTGCTAAGAAGCAGTATGCTGTCTTTATGGAGGCAACTTCCTGAGGAATTCTCAAGAGTAATGATAACTGTAAATGACTTATTATATGTGCCTCCAGTGTTTAGAACCTAATCTTTAAGTGAGGTATGACTTCCCTGCAGTGATAATGGGAACAGAGAAAGGAAGGGGAATTGGAGAGATATTTGGTAGGTGAAACTGACAATACCTTGTGATGACTAGAATGTGGGGTGCAAGAGGTAGGGAAGAATCAAGATTGATGCCCAGAGTTATGGCTTGACCATAGGATTCAACCCTCAACTTTCAATCCCCCATATTACAAAAAAGGTGGGAAATTATTCCTTTATGCCTCTGGGTGCTAGACTTTATAGCACCAATCTGGATTCATCCTTAGAGAGAGAGATTGGGAAAATTATGCTGTAGACTCATATCCTCTCTCCTTAGGTTTATTCAGTGATAGGCTCAAATTTAAAGAAAGATGAAAAACAGACAAAATTGAAAAGCTATGATCAGATTCTTCCAATAGTTAAAAGAAGTCTTTGGAATTTCCAGAAATTAAGATACTCAGACCATATAATCTACCCAGTAAGTTCAAAGCAAATAGACTCCTTGAGCTAAAAGAAATATAGTTACCATCTGACAGGTGAATAAGCAGTGTGTCAATGAAAGGAAGAATCCTAGACTAGGGATTAGTCTAAACTTTGGGGAGGTAAATAATTTTCAGGGTTGACAGGCAGTCAAAGGGAATCCAGGAAGATAGATGAGCCAAGTTCAGTAAATCGTAGTGTAATCCTCGTGCCAGAGGCTGCTCTAACACGAAGGACTGGTATATAGTCTAGGAATTTATCACATTTCTTTGGCTAGAGCCTCCATCCAGAAATCTGCCTAAATGCACTTATACTGGAGAGGATAAATGGGGAGGAAATTGGGAGGAAGATTAGAGGGATTTATTCGTCTGGGTTCTCCAGAGGAAAAAAAAAAACCAATATGATAATGATTTATTATAAGGAATTAGCTCATATGTTTATGGGGGCTGAGAAGTCCCAAGAGCTGCAGTCAGCTCCTGGAGGCCCAGGAAAGCTGATGGTACAGTTTCAGCCTGGGTCTGAAACTATGAAGAGCTCAACAAGAATGCTGATGGTGTAAGTTCCAGTCTGGGTCTGAGACTGAAGGCAATAGAAGATGGTTTGAAGACAGGCAGAAAGAGAGAAAACTCTTTTTTACTTCACCTTTTTGGTTCTATTTATGCCTTCAATGGATTAGATGTGACCCATCCACATTTGGGAGAGCAATGTGCTTTATTTAGTCTAGTGATTCAAATGTTACTCTCATCCAGAAACACCTTCATAGACACACCCAGAAATAATGTTCAACTAAATATCTAAGCACTCTATGGCCAGGTTGACATAAAGGTCAAACTGAAACATAAAATTAAGCATCACAAGGGATTCAGGTCTCCTCAATTCAAATAGAAAAGCTCTGGTTGCACCTTTCTCTGAGATTTGACCTGAAGAAAGGGTTCTACCTATAAAGAACAGGTTTTCAGAATGCTTCTAGAGCTCAAATCACTGAAGCATTTGCAGTATTTATTGACATGAGTTCACTTGCCACCTTGCTTGTTTTTATAATTCCTTAGACACATCAGTGGTGGTCTTGCTCCCTTGTAGAGCATCTATTCCATGTAGCTCACTTGGTTGGACAATTCCTACCTTGCACATTTCTCTGGATTTCTCAAGTTATTCAGTGCTTCAATACTACATGGCCGCAGACTTCTTAAGACAAGCAACCTCTCACCCAAAAGGCATCAGTTCATCTCTTAAAGTAAGTTTTCGCTGCAGAATTCACCATTCAATTTACACTGTGTTCAGATATTATCACGTCTGACGATTGCCTGGTTATGAATAGAGCCATCAAAACTAGGATCAGAGGGTTGAGTGTGGAAGTCTGCATCAGGAGAATGCCTGTTCCTCTCTAGATCTTTTTCTAGAGCTCCTGCTAGAGGCAACATGAGGAAACAGAACAGGATTCAAAATCTTGGCCAGATTCTAATTGTCCCATCCTTTTGATTCCCACTTAGTGTTGGGGTAATCCTTATGAAACACTCACATAGATATTTAGGAAGCTAAATAGATGAACAACAGCTAAAATATGCTCTACAAGAATAGTATTTTAAACAATTGCAGGTGGCATAGCCACACAAAGGGTATTTTTGAAGAACACCATAAGGTAATCAAGTTTATATTACAAAATAAATACATGACTATACTAAATCAGATGTCACGGTAGACTATATTCTAGTAGGAACCTATGAGACCAGGTGCCAAAGATTCAAGCTAAAGTTGGCTAAAGTTGTGCAAGAAGTACTTAAAATGGAAAAGATGGTATCTATAAATTTAATTTTCCATAGGACATGGGAAATGGACTGCCATCGATCAATTCTGATAATAATTTTTGTGGCTTTTTCGAGCACTACTGAATTAGGTTATCGAGGCTTGCCAGAAGGGGCGGGGGGAGGTAATTAGTAAAAAAAAAAAAATAGAACTTTCTAAGCACATAAAGATAGGTAGTCTCATGAAAAAAAATAAATAACTCTCTGACCTATACAAAAAGGTTCACCTAGACAGAACCTAAAACCAGAGGCCAGTTCATTCCATGACTGCTGTTGGATTGCTTCCTGTTAATGTTGTGTGTGAAACCACAGAATCTCTTTTGGGACAGGCAGGCACATGCATGCCATCTTTCCAGCCCCTGAGTACCTTCATAAGAACGTGACCAGGACATTTGCTTATAAAGATAAAGAACCCTCACAGCCGGTGCTAGACATATGTCTTTGCTTGGAAATATTTTTCTCTGTTCTAGGCTTGATGTGTGTACATTTTATGGCACGTGGCCAACACTACTAATATCAATTCTCAGAGTGGGAAGAATGGGGTCCTTCTCCTGTGGCACAAAGCGGGGTGTGTGCAGACCATTTCTCTGCATTGGTTGTGAAGCCACAGGGACCAACACTCTGTGGAAGTCCATCTTGATCTGTCTCTTCTCAATGTGAGTAGGGTGTTGTTCCTTCCAGTTCTTGTGTGAGTCGTACCTTTATAGGCAACTTCAACACCTGCAAACTATGCTGTGGGGTGACATCTTGGGATCATCAGTGGAACTCCTCTCTTGGAGGTGGGAAGAGGTGTGGTATATGCTCAATAATATCTACACTATTTCTAGCAGCAGTGAAGATCTGTTTCCTACACAATCTAAGGATGCATTTGAAAATAGTTAAGGGAAAAACATTGTATAGTACTGAGCTTGCCTAATAGACAGCCAAGAGTTCCCGGTGGCACAGAAGAAAAACAATACCATGCACACAAGAAAAAAAGCTCTGATGCTGGTGGCATTGTCATTCATTTGTTTTAGAACTTTGAGTCTTTTATTATTTGTATTAAGATGATATCAAATGCTTTTAGTAGTATCGTATTTTATTGTGATAAAATTAACACACACACGCCTTAGCTTCAGTGCCTCCAAAAGCAAAGTCTGAGATGAGGTTTATTTGCGTGGAAACAGTTTATTTGGGAGGATGAGGGAGGCAATGGGAAGAGCAAAACGAAAAGGAGAAGAAGCCGATATAAAAGTTGGTTACTGTGCTGGTGATCTGAGCATGAGCATGATCTGGTCACCACTGAGGAGAGCAGGTATCAGTTGCTGGCACCTGCCGAGGGGCCCTAAAAATGCATCCCAGTATTTGTCCACCTGAGGGAGGGAGCATTAGAGGATTTATCTAATGACTTCACCCCCACAGGTTAAGGTTCTCTCTTGAGGTGTTATCGCACCATATCACCTGCTGTCAGAGAAGAATGAAGAATCCGTGAGGAGCCAAGCTGTGCTGGAGTTTCATGTGCGGGAATTTGAGTTCCAAGGCAGTGGTTTGAGTAAAGGAGAATTTAAAGTGGGTACAAATCCAGGTATCTGGATTAATGCTTATTGTAGAAAAATTGGAAAACACAAAAAGACAAAGATTTTGTTTTCATCACAAATCCATCACCCAGTATCACAGCACCTAGAGAAAACCCATTGGCCCAAGTCCTAACATCAGTCTATCTATGCATGTCTTTTTTTCTAGTCTATATTTCATGGCTTTTTATTTTTTACTAAATGCTTTTCTATCTCAAATATATTTTTATGTTGAGAAATATTCTTGGTGCATTTTAGAATGGATGACCAGTATTGCATTATATAGAAGCGCTAAATAATATCTCTAATTTTCATCTTTTCTTATGTTGGTTGTTAATTTTCTGCCATTAAAAAAGCACTGCATCATTGTACTCTTGTTCAACTACTTCTTTAGCATTAACCAATAGAATTAAATTCCTACATGAAAAAATATAAAGTATGCACATTTTTAAGGCTTTTAGTGTTTAATTAGCCTCCAGAAACATTGTAACTATCCCCCACCAATGTGTAAGAATTCCTATTTTCTCCTTTATAAATATTATTATTGTTTTTTTAACTTCTGACAATCTAAGACTATCTTTTATAATGAGATATTGTGAAATATTTTGTATTTTTAAAATTCTTAACCTACATAACTCTATTTTTAGTATATTTAATATATTTAGTATATATTTTTAAAGGTTTGTTAATTTGTATATTTATTTTTGTGAGTTGTTTATTCATGTTATTTGCCCATTTTTCTCTCCAGGACTTCATCTTTTTTCTTATTAATTTGTAATTAGTCTTTTTAAGCATTAATGCAATTAAAAACAAAATATATAACTAAGTATGATACCATATGCAAACTCCAAATCTCCCTTATTTGTTCATTATTGTGGCTTTTTAATACTCACATTTAAGTTTTTATGTATTCAAGTTTATCTAAGCTACATAACCTATGCTAAGTACTTAAGACCTCATTTCAGGTATAATTCATTTATGAGGATGCATGATTAGTTGTATGAGGTCATGCAACTAGTAAGTGAAATAATGAATCTGAACTCAGTTCTGTCTGGTACCTAAGTGTCTTTCACCCTCAAAGTACCAACAAGTCTTTCTAAATTATATTTTTGGTTCCCTCGATCCAGGATTTATGATCGATCTTCAGTGTACCTTTATTATAATGAGATTATTGTATCTTTTTTATTGCAAACTGCTTTATTGAGTTAAAATATGAATATTGTATAGATTTATCCTTTTCACTCAACCTCTCACTCTCAGCTTGCATGGCATAAAATACAAAGTACAAAGGAATAGAACTTAATACAAATACAAAAGAATCCATGTACTGACTTTACATATATCTATGCTAAAATAAATATGTCAAAGTTGATTATATTTTAAAAAAATACATTGAATAGTGCAAATGGAAGGTCTGATAATAGCAAGAGAAGCAAGAATTTGGGGGAAATTGCATTATTCAGATAAAGTGTTACTTTAGTAAATGGAGCATACACCTCCAAGTTAAAACATTTTCAAAATGAAAAAAATTGGGCCATTACAAGTAAAGAGTTAAGACACATCAGAAAAATAGGGCATTAATACAGAGAATGGAGACATTGCCAATTACAGAAACCGATATCACAAGAGAGAAGACAGTCACCCTGCAGTTTTAAAGAGACACCAACGACAAATCCTTTAAAGAGACCCACTTACCTGAATTACTAACTTCGCAAACCTTTATTGAACCCAAATAAGTGCTATGACTGAGATACTAAGGTTAAACATTAGAAATGAGGTTGACCTTTCCACACAAAAATAAAATCTAGTGATAGAAACAGGTGGCAAAGAACCACAATGCAGAGCTGAATGAGAAAAAGCAATAAAGAAATGCACAGCATGAGGATATGCTAGAGGCGTGTGATTGGGTGGATAAAACAGGACAGGTTCAGTCGAGTAGGTGTATGTAACTAGAGGCTGGAGAAATAAAAGGGTTTTGATAGAAAGAAAAATAATTTTCTAATAAAAGAGCAGCTTAGAAGAAGGAAAAGTCCTGTGAAAATGCATAAATCATTTTTCTAGAATATGTTGAGTATTTAGAATGAGTAAAACAGAAGGTGCATAGAAGCATACATGGAGCCAAAGAGATAAAGTTTAGTTATGATTTTTTAAGTATCAGAGTTAGAAATCTGAATTAAATTAGTACAAGCAAAAAGAGGTCATGGAAGGATACTAGTTACTTATCTCATGAACAGCCCATGTAAAAGAGTTTATGGAAACATCTGAGCCTCATTAACCATGAAGGACTGTCCCTTGAAGAGCATGGTCACCTTATCTCCTCTGTTTCCTCCCCAAATGGTGTCCTTACATTTCTCCAGTCTTCATGAATACGATCATGAATACAGTCCCAGAGTCATGAGTTTTACATGCTACAGCTTTGGGCTCCTTGACTAAGCTGGGGTCAGGCATCCACTTCAACTACTCAATTTCATCAGGAACAGAGAAAGACATTTATTTTCTGGAAGAAGAAAGGGGGTGGGGGACCCTGCTGTACCAATAGCTCCTCAGATTCCTACTGCAAATAGGAAAGGCCAACACTATAATTAGCAACTTTCAAGAGTCTAATTTAGCATCCAGTTATCCCCTTTCTTCTTGTCCTCTCTGCCCCAACTTGTGAATCTCCATCTCTTGTCCCTTTTCTTTGATCATCCTCTCTTCCTCTTCTTTTGGCCTTTCTTTGTTCGGTGGCTCCTCTTTGGGATGCTCTTCCCAGGTATTTTTCAAAGCACAATGGCACCAGCTGAACTGTTCAGACCAAAAGAAATCAGCCCTAAATTATGATGTTACTGTTTTCTCATTCATGCTTTTATCCATCGATTACTCATTCACCTCTTGTCAGAAATGTGAGATTAAAGATAGTTAAAAAATGATAGAAATCGTAATAGCTTAAATGTGGTGAGTGATCACCAAGTGTCAACTTCTGTACCTATACTATCTCATTTAATCACACACAGTACCTCAATTATTTTTAAAGTAACCAAATGGTGTGTTTGGAATATAAACCTAAGCTTTTTGACTCAAAAATCTTCATGGACAGCCACAATGTTGTTTGAAATGAGAGATACTGTCCCTGTCACAAAAATAATCATTGAGTAGTAGACAAATGCTGTATAAAGTAATAAGCCCGGTGATATTGGTAAGCATTGGCTTATGGATGAGAAGAAAACCTGGAGTGGAGAGGCACCTGATTCAGCCTGGGAGGGAGGGTGGCTTCCCAGAAGACTCAGCCTGAGATAAATCCTGGGGCTGAGCTGTAGTCGACCAGGTGAGTAAGGGTTGGAAGGGCTCCAGGGTTTGAAAGAACAGTGGTGAAAGACGGGTGAGAAGGTGATGGTAGTATGCACTCAGTGGGTGGCAGGACAGTTAGCAGAGGTGGTACTTTGCTTGGGATGGAGAACAGGGGCTGGAGAGATAACTAGAAAAGCAAATAAGAGTTGCATAAGAAGAGTGTTGGATATTATACTAAGGACTCTGCACTTTATCCAGAGGCAATAGCTAACCTCTGAAGAATTTTAAATATGATCAAAATAACAACTTAGAAAGGTCACACCTAGAAGCAGTGTAGAGGACAGAGGCTGGGAGACTTAATTAAGAAGCAATGTCTAGAACCCAGACTAAGCAATTTGGGGCATGTACAAATTTTTCATTTCTATATCTCCAGGGCCTAACCATTTTTTTTCTGTTGAACACAATTATGAATAAAGGGACTGTTTAGTAATCTAGGCAAGAAATAAGAAGGACTGATTTAAAAAAGTCACAATGGGGATGGGAATTACAGGGTGAATTCTCTAGACGAAGAACTTTAGAAGATTGCATCTGCTTCTCAGTTCATTAGTTATTCTTTTCTCTTTTTTTTATACTGAACTACATTAAACATTTAGTAGCATAGAAAATAATTTAATGTCTGCCACCTAGTTTTAATACATCTCAACTACTTGCCATATTTGCATCATCTTAAATATTTTTCATTGTTGTTAGAATTTATAATTTTTATTTATAGTTTTTGTATGGTATAAAAGTTGACCGTGGTGATGCACGGTAATTTACTTGAACATTTCTCTATGTTAGATTTATAAGCTACTGATCATGTTTGATGTATCTCATTCTTAGAAAAGAATGCTGCAGGAAACAACTGCAGACATAGCTGTGTTCCTGAGAAAGATCACTTCCTCTCTTTTATTGTCCATTTTGCCTAGTGTTTGTAGAGATCAGCATCTGAGAAAGATTGTTGAAGTATCGTTGATATAGACATATAGGTTATTACATGGTTGAAGGTTATGCAAGGACCATGTGATTAAACAGCTGGGGAACCATTCCTGGAACAGTGGCAATTTTTTTGACAAAATATATTTTTTTATCTTATTTAAAAAATTATTTTAAAATTGTATCTATATCGTGTATATCTAGAACAGTGTTTGTTTTGGCACGTAGAAGTTGCTCAAATATATTTATTGAATGAATGAACAAAAGAGTAATGCAAAATATCAACTAAAAAAACCCAAACCCATTCCAAGTGCATTTATTTGTGTTCAATATTCTCAGAAACAATTTTCTTAAAGAGCTCATACTTCTGTCAGGATCAGAAACATAATGGGAAGGTTTAGAAAGAACTCAAATTAACTTTAGATGATAACAGGAAATTCAATTTAGAAAAGAGATGTTTTGTTTCGAAGAGAATAACGTCTGTTCGAATCCCATTGTGTGCACTCATGGGAATTAAGCTCGCAAACTATTGCGTGTATAGGAAGGACTGTGGGAGTAGGGTAGGGATCAGTCACAAAGAAACTGCTCTTTTATTTCTATTCTGCCACTAACGGAAATCTCAAATAAGTCAATTAAAAAAAAAAAAAACTCTGTAGTGGGAGTAAGTGCCAATGTTCTTGTATTTTAGAGTTTAGTTTCTGGAAACCAACAGACTTGGTTTCAAACTTTGTCATCAAGTTCTATTTTCTTAACTTTTTCCAGGCTTTATTTTCTCACATAGGATGAAAAGAATACCTACTTCATAGAGTTGTTACGAAGAGTAAATAAATTAGTGTAAAGTCCTGATGCATAACTTCTCAAGTAAGTCTATCTATAACAAGTATTATTATCTGATCTGAAAATCTGTCATTTTTAATTATGATATAGCTTAATCCATATAGTAGTTGAACAAGGGACAGATCTATTCCTATAGGAGACACACTCTCTGTATCTCTGTTCCAAGCTGACTATGGCCAACACTGTTACCTGACTTCCTGCTATTAAAATTATAGTCCATAAACCTGCAGCAGACTCATACAGGAGCTTTTAAGAAATGCAGAAGCTCAGGCTCCATTCCAAACGTATTGAATTAGAATCTGCATTTTAACAAAGTCCCAGGGAGGTTTGTGTGCACGTTAACATGTGGTAGGGCTCTTCTACCCAACAGTCGTTCTCATTCCCCCTTTGAACTACTGATATCGCTGCGAGTGCACTGAGTTCAGCCCTGGGAGAGGGACCGTAGTCAAACTAGGTCAGTCATAAATCTCCTGCCTCCCTGAGAAACAGCATCAGAAGCATCAGAAGTTTATTTCGTTTTCTCAGCTGCACTCTGAAGTTGGAGTGATATCATTCTGGCCATTGTTGGGAGGCTTCTGGGAATGTTTTCCCTCTCCCCTTACCTTCCCACACAGCTTGCTTTCTCTCTTTAAATGCCATGAGAGGATACAGTCCCTGGATCTGGGCTGCCCTTTAGCATCCAGGTGACAAGAATGAGAGAAAAAGTCAACACAATGAAGATGGTGGAGTATACCGTTACAGCCTGCGTCCTTGAGAATAGTACTGCCATGCTGAATCAGCCCTGCTGCCATGTACCTCATATTATTAAGATAATATGTGGTGAAGAATTAATCTTACCCAAACAGTAACCTGGCCTTTGCCCTTGACTGCTGGGCAGTGATCTCCAAGTCCTTCGATCATCATGGCTGATAAGAGTGTCTTTGTTTGTCTGGGGGCTTTGGCTCCCCAGTTTAATATTGTAATTTACAATGGGGGTTTTTGGTAGAGGTGGTGGTATCAGTTCTGCCTCTGAGTGGATCAGAGACCAAATAGATCAACTTGACCTCTAGAAGGGTTAGAGACTACAGACCAACCATGCAGGCAGTATGTGATCAAGTCTTAAGAAACATTCTGAGCACTGAGGTTTGGGTGAGCTTTGGCTGGTGGGAAATAGTCCTTGGGTTTTCACACACAGTAGAAGGACTTAACACTGTCCTTGACTTCGTGGAGAGAGGATGACTGGAAGTTCCACATCGGGGCCTCTCCTGGACTCTGCCCTTGGCTGATTGTAATCTGTGTGCTTTCCCTGTAAATAGTGAGTTCTTCTATTGAAATATCGAAACTGAGGGTCACTTTGAGAACCCCTCAAATTTTCAGTTGATATTAGAAGTGGGGGGACAGTCTTGTGTGAAAGACTTTTTCCTCTAATTCTCACAGTTGTTTAGACCTCTTCACAGAGAATAGCATATTCTACTCATTAGGCCACTGTCAGTGGGACAGTCTATTGTCAGAAGCCAAAATCATCCTACAGGTAGTGCAGTGGTTCTCAAACTTTTTGGTCTCTGGACCCCTTTTTGCTCTAAAAATAGTGAAGATTTCAAATAATCTTTATATAGATTATATCTGTTGCTATGTACTGTGTTCAAAATAAAAAGAAAAAGTTAAAATATTTACTTATTAATTCATTTAAAAATAATAAACAAATTACATATTAACATAATAATTTTTAATTATATAGATATAAAATTTATAACTTTATTTTTCCATCAAACTGAGAAAAAAGTATCATTTTATATTTTAAAAAAATTCTTAACTGTCTGGATTAATAGATGATAGCTGGGTTCTTGTAACTGCTTCTGCGATATGTTGCAATACACTGTTTTGGTTGAAGTTAATGAAGAAAACAGCTTCATGCTGAAATGTAGTTGGAAAAGTTAAGAAAGGTAAGAGCATTTTAATAGTTTTTTTTCACATATTTGTGAATTTCTTTTTCTGATACATTAGTCAAATCCAACAGGTGATGATTTCTTAAAGGTGAGTTATAGCATAGAATTTAAAATCATATCAATAACATCATTCATATAACATAATACACTGATCACTGGGAAAAAAATTGGTTCACTGAGTTATGTGGATCTTTTCATTGTTAACATGTTTTATGATATAATACTAAAAAGTCATGTCTGTTAATGTCACTACTGAGCTCATCAGCAAGTCTTCAAGTTTTAGGATGCTAAGAGGCTCATGATGGCCCTTCCAAGTTCCCCAATATTCTAATTTTCTCTTAAAATCTTTAATGCTATCATCAGCATCAAATCTTATTACTTGCTTTCTTGGGAGGGCTGGACTTATATTAGATAACATATGAATCTACTAAATACCTAAGTTTGTCTGTCAGTCATCCGCCAAGTAAAAAATGGTATTACATAAATTGTGGCCAATTTTACTGGTAACAAATAATTGCATGAGAATTTTTTCCTGAAGCAACTATCATGCTGTGATATTCAACAGGAGTGCTTTATGCATATTCCGTATTTTATTACAAAAAATATTTTAAAATCACATGTATTTAGGGCCAACATTTAATAACATTGATACTTTTTACTGCTTCACTAAGGTCATTCTTAAGTGAAACTGGCATAATATTAACAAAAGTGTGTGTCAGAGAAGAACGCGGTGTTTGGTGCCTTTGCCTTAATTCATACTGAGTTGCCAGCCATTTAACCCACCATTTCCTTTTCTACCATCATTGTGAATATCAAAAAAGTGAAAAATGGCAAGTAATATATATTATTATGAAAATAATTTTGACCTTGACACCCCTCTGTGACACACTAATGGCATAAATGATATGGCATTGGTTTTAAGAAGAACTTGGGGACATCGGGGTCTCCACTGTTAGTCCCAGGCTGAGCTGCGAGTCCTGGAGGGAGGCTCCGCACAGTGCAAACTTATCTCCCCCAACCCTCTAGTTCACCCTGTGAATCTTCGCACTAATGGATCTGATAAACTAATTCACACTAATAGAGTGGTTAGACCAAGGGCTTCGATGTCAGACCATCTGGGCTCTGCCTTGTATTAACAGTAAGCTTGGACAAATTAACTTCTCTGTCTTTACCTTCATTTTTTTTTGCATTTGTAAAATGGAAACAATTTGTAGGTTGTTTTGAGGACTAAACGATTTAAATAATATAAAGTGCTTAGGACTCTCCTGAATGTTGAAGCTATCAGTAAGAGTCATTTGTTGTTATTACTAATATTTAATAATGAACACCTTCTGGTGAGATTTGCATGTTCGCCAGTGATGTCTTGTGCAATAGGATTCAATGTCCAATGATGGAATTTCAGGCACAGTCAGCAAGCAAGTTATTTATTTTTAAATTTTAGGGTCTAGTTGTTGGGAAAGCTAAAGATTTCAGAGTCCCTGAAACTGTTCATGCAGTCCTAATTAGTCATATTAAATAGCTGTGTTAATAAGCTCATTCGTAACGTTCAACCAATACTACACTCACAGAGAATTCCATGAGGAGGTACTTATGGCTTTGTTCAGTTTCTACGCTTTACTAACATCCTCACACAGCAATCTGCACATGGTTGAGGCTGATAAATGCATGTAAACTACATATCCTCAAAAGAAAAAAAATCATTTGCAAGTGAACTGCTTTTTGTAAAAAGGAATTCTCTAAAAGCAATATTTTCTGAGTTTTGCTGATCAAACCAAACAAAAGAAAATAAGGAAAAAGAAAAGAAAACTTGAAATGACATGTGTCTTCTGGCTATAGCTCCCAGCAGTACAGTGTGAGGATACTATCACGCGCTGGTCCCTTTGGAGACTAAAAAAGCAGTTGCTTGTTGCAATAGAAAAATAAAGGCTTAAAAATTACTTCCCCATAAAAAGAAGCACAGGTTATTGCATATATTCACATTAGTGTCTGCTACAACAGGGAACAGCTCATATAATTGTATTTGGAAACTCTTCTTGTAGAGAGAGATTTATAGCTTTTTGCTTATAAAAACCTAATTCTGTTTTAAAATATAGACTCTCAGCAAGTGTCACCCTGAAGAATTAGACTACTAGACTATTTTGTTACATTTTAGGGGATAAAAAAAAAGCAGGTGGCAGTTACACTATTAAGCCACAGCAATGGAGCTGCCACTCTCAATCTCATTACTCAAGACTCTCTTTAGTTCAATTATACACCTCTCCAGCTAAGGAAGATAGATGGAGGTCATTTAGGAGCCGTAAACCACAATGCCTTGAATGCAGAACTATGTTCTTAAACTGATTTACACCTTGTTCCTCAATGTTCTACAATAAGGGCTTGGATTGAAATGCATAAGCATGATTGAAAAGGCTTTTTCTTGGTTTTAACATCAGCACCCATGCTGGTTGGCAATTATGACCTCCAATGAATGTCGCCTTCATTACTTCAATGGTGGCAGAAAAATCAAACCAAACCAAGAGGGAAATGGGGGTTCTTGGTCAGAATATCCTTTGGGGAAGGAGTGATGACATTTATGTGTTCTGTAAGTTTTAACTTGATTGGGTATTGGTCCAGCGAGAGAGGAATTGGGTAATAATAGGAAGGAGCAATTTGCTCTTCTAGCGTTGATAAAAAAAAAAAAATACTGTCATGTTGCTCTGACTTAACTCACATATATTTCTCAGTGTGGAAGATGTGAAGTGTGCTAAAGAAAGTTAATTAAACAGGACAAATCCACACGAAACTTCACAGAGAAACGAGAGCTCTTTATAAATTTAAGGTAAGTGTTTTTACTGTCCTACAGTGCTACTCTCCTTTAATGTCCTGGATTCAACTTTTGTAACTTCTCCCCTAGCTGTTTCTTTACTGTCACTTCAGAACATGTCACTATTGGAGATTTAGAAAGCACATTCAAAAAATAATTAGCAAAAACAACAGCAAATGTGCCTGTAAGAACATCGTGCTCTTCTTTTCTTTTACCTGCTTAATATTGAATGGAAGAATGCATCGAGAAATATGGTTTCTACTGCCCCTAAATTTATTCTAATGGGTCACCAGGAACAAAACAATCTAGATCTTTCAGTTATATGTGATTCCACTGGATATATATCCACAATGCCAAAGGGTTTCATAAAAGTTCACCTCTGAAGTACTGGCTATAAAGAATTTTATTCCTATTGATATATTTTCCTTTAGAAAGAAATAGACTTTTTCGAGAACCTACTTGAGGCCTGTACAAAACCAATCCTATTTTCTTCTAGAAAGAAAATAATTATTGAATTCAAGTCATATATCAGGTCTTCTGTGGAATATATTTTTTTTATTAAGTTAATCTTAAGTTAGATTCTTTTATTTTAT
This sequence comes from Macroglossus sobrinus, assembly GCA_004027375.1. Classification (NCBI taxonomy): domain Eukaryota; kingdom Metazoa; phylum Chordata; class Mammalia; order Chiroptera; family Pteropodidae; genus Macroglossus; species Macroglossus sobrinus. Next base: position 162,337 of record PVKZ01002121.1, read on the forward strand.
GAGATGGTATTTAAGAAGTTCCTTAAACTCCTAACAGCCTTAAAAACAATGGACCTGTAAAACATTTCATTAACATTTAAAGTTATCTCAGACATACTGTCGAACTTTAGAATGTATTTTTAAGGGCTAAACATTTTATGGCCATTCTACTGGTACCTTATAAAAGAACTGAAACATTCTAGGGTTTTACTCAGCCTTTAGATTCAGTATATCTTATGGAATGCTAGAAGTAGAGACTGAAATGGGGCATTTTCCTCATTCTACATAGGTAGAGTTTTGCCTTTGAAGTTTTATTTACCACTGTTAACAAAGTATCTATCAGTGACATTTTTGAACACCTACTATGTATTACATATGTTCAGAACCTTCTTTGTTGACTTCATTCTGTATTATGCTACTTCTCACAGACTCCCTCCACCCCTCTTTAGCTGCACTGGCCTTCCTGTTTCTCAGACATGACAAGCTTGCCCATAACTTTCTGCTTAGAACTCTCTTCACCCCAATATATGCAGAGCTAGTTCCTGTTTACCTTTGGGCCGAGCTCAAAAGACCCTTCAGGAGAAGTCCTCTGTGACGTTCGTCTGACTCTGGTCATTCTCTATTCCATTACCATGTTTATATTTATTTTCTTGGTTACATTTATGATGATCTGAAATATTTGGTTTATGTGTGTTCATTTTCTCTCTCTTACAACTTTAGCGTAAAATCCTTGGGTGTAGGAACTCTGTCTTCTTGCTTACTGCCAAATCTTCAGACCCTGGGATGGCAGGTGAGCAGCAAACATTAGTTGAAATCAATGAATAAAATGTTTCAGAAAGCTTGGGAAACTCATTTAGAAGGTGAATACTACTGAGTTATTAAAAAAAAAGAGTGAGAACTCTTTAAACGATGACATTGAAACCATCCATGAATAATCATTACATGGGGAAATAAGTTACAGAATAATTCATTTAGAAGGGCAAATTCCAGTTTAGTAAAAAAAAAAAAAGAGGGGGGATTATTTACACATGAGTTAGTATATAGATAAAACACAATTTAGAAAAATTTTGTAAATAATAGTAATTTGTCTACAGCCATGCTATCCTGAACAAGCCCAATCCTGTCTGATCTCGGAAGCTAAGAAGGGTCAGGCCTAATTGGATGGGAGACCACCTAGGAAGAGCAGGTGCTGTAAATATAAAAAAAAAATTAAAATAAGGGATTGTAAACTGACAAGTTCCTTGCAATCTGAGAGGTAAACCAAGGATCACCTCATCTAAAAAAAAATAAAAAATAACAAATAAAAATAAATGAAAATAAATAATAATAACTATTTCTGGGTAGAGTACTACATGAGACTTTAATTTTTTAAATTATACTTATTTATACTATTTCAGTTTTTACAATGAATATTCATTTATCTAACAATTAGCTCTTGATCATTTACTATATCCCAGGGACTATTCTTGATATTAATTAGTATATGAATGAACAAATCAAAGTTTCTACCTTCACAGAGCTTCCATTATATTGAGGAAAATAGATCTGACAAAGAAAAATAAAACCAAGTTAAGACAGAGAGAGAAATAGAGATACAATGGTCAGAGACCTCTTTGATAAGATGACATCTGAGCAAAAATTTACACAGATAGATTGGTCCATAAAGTCTTGGGTATGCTGGAGTAATCAATAAGCACAAACTCTCTGTGACTTAAAATAACAATTTGTTTCTAACCCACAATGATGTCCAATTTGGGTTGGTGAGGACTCTGAAACCCTAATGCAGTAATGCCAGCCAACAGGGGCTCTACCGTCTTATAGTCATGCCATCTGAAACAAGGGACCTTCCTGATCATGACATGAGGGCAGAGGGCTAGAGAGTCAAACAGCACAACTAAATTTGGCACAATAAAATACTTCATCGAGAAGTGATATGTCCTTTCTGTTCACATGACATTGCCTATCATTAAAGTGAGCTTCTGTGTACACAGATTAGTGAGCATTGGTGACGTTTGCTGTAAAGAGTAAGACATATCAATATCTGGATGAAGAGTCCAAGTAAAGAGGACAGAAATCGCAAAGGCCCTGAGGTGTGTTCATGTCTGCTGTGTTCCAAGGTGGTAGGCAATGTGGCTAGAGTACAGTAAGTTAGAGAAAGTGAGTTTGAAGAGATAATGAAGGATCAGATCATGTGTGGCAGTCCCCAACCTTTTTGGCACCAGGGACTGGTGCTCCTATGAGAATCTAACACCTAATGATCTGAGGTGGAGCTGAGGCGGTGATGCTAGGACTGGGGAGCGGCTGCAAATACAGATGAAGTTCCTTTAGCTCTTAGTCCGCTACTCACCTCCTGCTGTGCGGCCCGGTTCCTAACAGGTCATGGACTGGTACCAGTCCATGGCCTAAAAGTTGGGGACCCCAGATGTAGAGTCTTGTGGCTCATCATTATTATTCTAAGTATGATGAGAACCCACTGGGAAAGATTTGAGCCTGAGGGTGATATTATCTCATTAATGAATCACTCTTATTATCACAAAAAGACAGCAACATAGAGGCAGGTAGAATAAACAACAAAATAATAGGCTATTGAATTAAATAAATACAAGAGGGAAAAAAAAGAGACACTAATCAGTTGGATAAATAGAAAGAGACGCACATGGTTTTAAGATACAGGCAGTTTCAGGGTTTTGATTGCACATAAATAAATCCCTCAGCTCTTTTTTTTATACCAGCTGAAGCCCTAAAATATCAAAAAACACAAACAGAATGAGCTCCTTTAATATGGGTAAACAAATTAATTGAATATGCACAGATGGCTACTGCACGGAGCAGGTGATAGGGCAGCTTTCAGTCGAAGCTTCCAATTTTCTATCACTTAGGAACCCGCAGGTCCTTTGAGAAGTTATTTGCCATTTTAACAGAGGTTTTATAGTTTCTAGTTCCTTCTCAGTGTTTCTTAAGACTCTGGGTATATGTGTGCCTTCTTGCTAGACTCAAGTAACTGTAAACAACCCTGATATGTTTGGTATATTTCTGAGAGCTTAAAGTGTATCAAAGCACAGTTTCCCATGATATCTGCTTGGGTTTATTTCTGCAATAATCAAGTGAAATTGTAAAGGGCAGATAGTGCTTTATGAATCTAAATTGTCATAATTGGAAAATAATCAGATGTCCTCTGGTCCTCTGTGATGTACTTAAAATAAAAGCAAGAAGTTTAGCATTCCAAAACAAGGCCCAGAGACAAGAAAGAATTCAACCTGTTTGTGGAATGTGACACCTGGCTCTTTTCTTAGTGATACTAGCATCCATTCATTTCAACAAATTAGACCCTTCCTGCTCTCCTTTTTACCCCACAGCTATGACATCACTGCCTCCTGTAAATAGCTCCTAAAATCTCTCACATTAATCCACTTACTTTCATCTCCATCATCCCTCCTGCTCCCACGCTGGTCCAAAGCCCTGCCGTCTCCTGCCTGAACTTCAACTTTGCTTCCTAACTGATCTTGACCTTTACTCTTGTCTGATTCCGTCCAATCCCCATGCAGCAGATAGGTGCATGTTCTCCTCATCCAAATCTAATCATGTCTGCCACTTTATTTAAACCTTTTAGTGCCTTTCTATTGTTTTCAGCTCAAAACCAAAATCTTGGTCCTTAAAAAAACATAATGTATCAGCAGCTTCTAGGTCTAGCTTCTGATTATTTTTTCAACTGCATGCTACTCTTTCTCTCCTCCTCCACTCGGGAATTGCAGCCACATTGTTATCCTTTAGCTCAAACATTCCAGCTCCCCTGTCCACTTTAAGAAGACTTGCCGAAGGCCTACTGTAGGTCCAGTGTAGTGTCTCCTGTCTTCCGATCCCACCGCACTTCTGGTTAACTTCCATTCAAGAGCTGGTCTATTCCTCCCTTCTCTCCAGTACAATGTGTGTTCATATTTAGATAGGTTCCAAGTGTGCTTAAAAAAAAAATCTGTATTCTCTAATCCTTGAGTGTAATATTTACAAATACATTGTCAGGCTTATAAGTTATATTAAATAATACCAATATTTAATTCAGCTTTACCTGTTACTCTCAATTGTTTTCTGCAATTCTTAGTTTTTGCTTCACTTTTTTAGAACCTGTGTTGTTAGATGTATATGAGTCGGACATTTTCTTTTAAAAATTTTCTTTTAACATTGTATATTGCTCCTCTGTATTTCTTATAATACTTTTAAAAATGATAATGTTTTTTCCTTAAAGCCTTTTTTATTTGAAGATGTTCATTTGCAGATCATCTATCTTGTTTATGGTTATTTCTAACATTGACATTTACCTCTGGTATTCTGGAGTGTTACCACAAGTCTAGATATGGGTTACTATTTATTTGTGATTCAAGGGAATTATTTTGCTTTCTTAACCTGAGAATTAATATCTTTGGTCAATTTTGAAAATATTTTATTCTTATCTTTAAATATTATATTCTTCCATCTCTCTACTCTCTTTTTCAGAAACTCTGCTCATGGATACTAGACTTTTTTATTCTGTCCTACACAGATCTTATTTTTTAAGTAATTTCCACTGTTTTATATCTCTGAACTGTATTCTGTCTAATTGTTGTATTAGTCTGGCTGTATCTAATATTATGTTTAACATCTTTACTAAGTTATTTTTTTTTATTCTAAAGACTTTTTTAAGAAGTTCTTTTTCTACAAGTCTTTTATTTATAGTGCCCCATCCATTTTGAGGCTTTTGATTGTTTTTTCCTATCTTAACCACTTTGAACATTATTTCATATATGATTGTTCTATTATCTCAAGTTCATGAAATTCTAGTCAGCATTGTAATTATTTTTATCGCAGCACACATAGCCTTTCCTCTGAAAATATCCTTTGTGACCTTTTTTAAAAAGAGTTTTATATTGTTTTTTCCAGGACTCACCTTGGCTATCACAGCTCAAGGCTCAATTTTAATGTTAAATTTTTAATTTAAAGCTTACCAGACCACAAGGGTATATAATATCTAGGCAAACATAAAGTTTTTTGTTGTCTACCTTAGCCAATGGGCAATTTTTTTCTGTTCTATTTTTTCATGAAGTTCTTTAAGGTTCTTGGCTTTATGTGGGGAATTTAAGTTCCAACTCTCTGCCTCGGACAGACCCAAGAATTATAGTAATAAAAAATCATGACCTCAGGCCACAAATCCTGTACTTCTCCCCTGCTCATTCCCACTACAGCTGCAATGTAACTCCACCTGCCAAGTACCTGGTATTTAATTTTCTCTTCCTTTCGACTAGTACCTTAAGATTTCTCTTGACTTGAATTCATATATGTACAATGTTTGTTATCTATGGTATATCTACATGGTATTGTGAAAAAGAAGAAAACCATTGTGAACCAATATAAAATGATTTCTAGAATATATTGTTAAGTAAAGAATAGAGTACACATACAAAAAAAGAAAACATATGTATGTTTTAGTAAGAAAGAAAATAAAATAAAAATCCAGTAATAAATCTGTACATGTGCATTTAGGCACTTATTTTTGCAAGAAAAAACATAGGAAGAATAATTCAGATTCTAATTAAAAGTGACTGTTGACTAAGAGGGTTAGGCAGTCACGTGGAGGAAAGGTTAGAGATTATAGTAAGATAGCTCCAGCATATGTTTTTATATAGTTTTGATCTTTAAAATATGCAAATGTATTTTTACATCTTCAAAAATCATAGTAAATAAAAAAGGTAAAAGGATTAACTCTAAAATGTAACATATACAGAAACAAATGAAATAAACTGTGTCAAATTCATAATGTAATCACACAGATAAAATAATTAATTCAATAATTTTTACACACACTAATCTAACTGAATACTCTTAATGGATTATAGTCTAAAGTTTAAAAAAACTGCAAAGAAACCTTGAACTTTAGTTAGAAAGTTTGTTTTTGAAAATAGCATTGGTGTAAATATAAAACAATTTTGCATGCATTATAGGACAAAACCAATGAGTAAATATATCAATGTTCGAAATTAATGTTCTAACCATGAAAGAAGGAAATATAAATATGAGATGGAGAAAGACAAGAAAGAATCCTATAATGCTTCATTTGAAGGTATTAGTATGAATTCGTGATTTATAAGTCTTAGTTCTTAGACCTGTCCATTGAAAGGACCCAAGAAGTGGTAACATCAATAGTAATAAACACACTAAGTGCCTAGATCATACTTGCCAAATGCCTTTCTCCCACTATGTTCTATATTTGTATGGATATAGAGAAAATTGAAAAATATCGTCAAAAGAGTTTGCAATGGTAATGCAGTCAGAGGTGGGCAGTGCACAGTCTGAAAAAAAGAAAGAGGACATGGTTACAAAGATGGCTTGTTACCATGACCAAGAACTACCTCTGTAATTTACAAAGTCTAATGAAGTGAATAAAATCAATACACATAAAATAAAAAGAGAACCAGGTATGTGTTTTTTTTAAGCAAGAAGGCAAAACATTTCGTTCTTTATTTTTCATCTAAAAATTTTATTAAATGTATTTCAAGCTAAAATTTGAAATATACTTATTTGAAAGTGTTGTTTTATGCCATTCAATGACATACATACAAAGGCAAAAACTCCTCTACTTTACCTCCTCTATTTCTGCCTCTTTGAAGTTAAAAATAACACTATGGTGTGTACCTCCATATTGTTTTCTCTGACATACAAGTTGGTCCTGAGGACAAGCTGAGGAAAACACCAGATATCTGAGAAGCACCTGGCCTGTGGGGAATCCCAGAACTCCCAGTGAAGTTTGCCTTGTGTCCATGGGAGTATACGGGGCCATCCCTGCCTACAAAGGCTTAGGAAAATTGAGTAAGAGGGCAGAGTCTTCTCCACCCATAAGGCCAGGAGAACCCAACATGCAAGGAAAACAGATATATTACATCAAGAATTCTAAATACCTATCTGCTGCTGCAGCATTAGCCCATAGCGACCACTGGGGTCCAGTTTTATTTTCTTCTCTCTATATAGATAAACAGTGGTTCTGTTTCATTTATTAAAGTATTTTTTTCTCCAAATACATTCTTTAATAGACGAATTCCTGAAACTTTTTTCTCATGGCCAGCCCAGCCCACTGGGAAGAAAAGCCTTCAATAAAGGGCCTTCTCTAATATTCTGCTAGCTCCTTATTTGATGTAGAGTTATTGCTGATGCCAATACTCATATACTGGCTTGGAATAGTGTACCTGAGTGTAGCTAGACTCCAGTGTGGCCTTTACAGAGTCTAATGCCAATTTAAGCCTGTATCTTGTTAAGTAACTTGTTCTTTCTCCAAATTCAGTAATTGTATAAGAGTATGCCTATGAAAGTATGTTATAAACCTTGTTTGGCAAACCCTTTAAAATTACAGGCTCCATTCTTTAGCTCAGGGAAATTTTCTTCTGTTACTAGTTTATATTTGCCTTCTCTTTTGTTTATTTCTTATTTCTATCCTATAATGGTTATTATTATATGTACATGAGGCTTCACCTGTCCATCCCCAAAGTCTCTTATGTTTTCTTTTCCAATTTTGATCACTTTGTATTTTAGTTCTGGAGTTTGAAAGATTTCTTCTTAGGTCAAGTGTGCCTATCCTTTTTTTTAATTCATTTATTATATTATTTTTTAGTTTAAAATAATGCTTTTTATCCCAGAAAGTTTTTTATGTGTTGGGCTTAAATCCACTCAATTGTTTTAATTTTGCAAATTAACATCTGTCTCCTTAAACAGCCCAGTTTCATCAGGAGACTATTTATATTCCCTCCCCCAGCTCTTGAGTATGTGTGCGTACACACACACATACACACATGCATTTTTCTTTCATTCTTTCCTCTTCATTTCTTCATTGTGTTCCTAAAGTGTCAGATCACCAGCTGCAAGGGCATTTAAAGAGGCAGTGGTTTCTATGGGCTAATGCTGCAGCAGCAGATAGGTATTTAGAATTCTTGATGTAATATATCTTTTTTCCTTGCATGTTGGGTTCTCCTGGCCTTATGGGTGGAGAAGACTCTGCCCTCTTACTCAATTTTCCTAGGCCTTTGCAGGCAGGGATGGCCCCATATACTCCCATGGACACAAGGCAAACTTCACTGGGAGTTCTGGGATTCCCCACAGGCCAGGTGCTTCTCAGGTATCTGGTATTTTCCTCAGCTTGTCCTCAGGACTAGAGCAGGAAAAAACCTCAATGGCTCTTTACCAAAGCTCTTCAAGCTCATCTGACTTCTGATCTCAGGAATTGCTTGCTGAGAAGAGACAGATGAGTAGGAATGAAGTTAACAGGAAGAAATGTGAAAATCTCCATTTTCCCAGAATTCCCTGCCTCCTCTTGAATTAAATAATTTTTCTTCTCTGGAACCATTAATTTAACTAATTAATATTTACTTAAGAATATTGGTCTGGGGAAGTTGTCTTGTGTAAAGGTGACCATAATTAAAATATTATTAGCATTATGAAAACAGAGTAAAGCAAAAGAAATATGCTTGAAAAGCAATCTCTGTTTTGAAGAACATTTACTAAAGTAATTGAGTTTTGGAGTGAGGAAGGGGAAGAGGAGAAAGGGGAAAGAGAAGGAGGAGCATTCTAGTGATTCTTTCTGAAATATAAATAACAAAGAGCTTTGTAAATTTTTGAACTTATATAACAACCAAAGGCCAGTTATGCCATGTTCTCTTACAGGACAAAATTTTTTAAAATATGTTAAGTGAGGAGTGAGGAATCTCAGATTTCTTTTCCTAATTACTCGTGAATTAAAGTATTTTATAAGTGGGAAAGTTTGGCTTTCCCACAGTGAAAGTAGAGTAGACTGACACCAAATTCTCTGCTTTCATCTGATTGGTTAGAAAGAGGCTATTTGCTGGCTATTGGCTGGGGATTACCCTCAGTTTCTAGAGGCCACCCATACCTCTCGGCCACGTGACCCTCTCCAAAGGCAGTTTACAACATGACAGCTTACTCCTTCCACAAGGAGAATCTGTTAGAGCAAATCTGTTAATAAATGTAAACGTGAGAGGACGACCCCTCATTTTTAGTATATTTATTAAAAGCAAGTCAAAGGTTCTGCCCATACTCGAGGGGAGAGGATCAAGGAACATCAGGAACCAAGGATCATGGAGAGTGGGGACAGTCATCTTAGAGTCTGTCTGTCACACCTTCTATATTATAAGGATTGATTTATTAGTGTGTTTACTTATTTTAGATTCTATAACTATATTAATATTGAATAGTGAGTAGTGAAGATGTTAAACTCATGCCTGGGCTCAAGCCCCAGTTCAAACATTTTCAACTTTGTATGATCTCGGGCAATTTTTATAATGTCTGTGTCTCAGTTTCCTCATTGGTAAAATGAGTATGGTCAGAGTATCTACCTCATAGAGTTGCTTTAAGGCTTAGATAATAAGAAGAATCGTAAAGCATTTAGAATAGTGCCTGACACATATTAAATGCCCATAAATTTTAGGGAATACAAAACATAAACATGTAATAAAAAAATTTTAAAGGTAATTTTAAAATAAATATAAATAACATTCTAATGAATTCTTTCCGTATTCCCGGAAGTGGTTTTATATGCCTCCTTTGGTCCACAGACCCCACTTTGTAGACCACTGCATAAGCTGTCGTGCGGGTTATGGAATCCCAGCAAAAATCCTATTCATGAAGTAGAATAGACTTTCATTTACATAAAATCACAGAATTCTAAAGCTGGATGACAGCTTCTGAATGATTTTCCCCAACTTCTACTGTTTTATGGATGAAATATCAGCAATCCAGAGATATTAAATGCCGTGCCAGAGGTTACATGGCTCCAGAGTACTGGAAGAAGTAGAAAAAGGAATCTCCTCTGGAGCTTAAAGAAAGGAATCCCTAGGCCTTAGACAGTCCTACTTTACCCAGCTAGCCATGAATCAATCTATACCCAATTCAGCGCTCTTATTATGCACCAGGAGGTTCTTGAAAATACCTTACAATTTGGGTGAGGGTCGTTTTATATATTCTGATGTCTGACTTCCATACTAGATAAAAAAGCATCCTTTCTATTTCTAAAAAACCCAGAAATAAGTTGTGTCCAGTTGATAGGTACAAGACATATTTATCAGGGATAATCCTCATAAAAAGAATAATTAAATACTACTTAATCATAGTGGCATGAGAGATGATAGATAATATTACATGAGCCCAATGGGCATTGTCTGATGATTAGAGTCCTCATTTAGGGTCCTACATAATTATACTTCCTATCATGGCAGAGGCTTTGGTGTCTTTTGTTAATCAGTATCACTCTAAACCACTCTGGGACATTCGGCCAATCAGACTGCTCAGTTATTGTGGTTGAATGGTCTTGACCTCATGAATATGAATAGAGGAAGTACACAATAGAACAGTACTTTTAATGACAATGAAATTGCCATGAGGGAGGAAAGTGTGGATTTAAAAAAAATAATTAAAATTGCAATGAGAAAAAAATCATAATTAGCTGTGAGGATTACATATGTTTATAAAAAGGTTTCTCACTTGTCTTTTGGACAAAGAGCCAGAGTGTCATTTTATAATTCATTTTTTTTTTTTTTTTAGATATGGATGTCCCAATTGCTGACAGCTGGACCTATGAAAATCCATGGAAATGTTTGGAAAACAGAAGCAGAAGATGCAAGTTCAGACAGAATCTTAAACTCAGTGTCATGAGGTTTAACTAAAGATATAAGACTTAAATGGTGCCAATCAATATGCCATGGATCAAAGGCAGAGCAACATGAAGGGTGTCAGTCAAAATCCTCGGAAACTGTGTCACTATATAACAGTGTGAAGGAAGAGACTATAAAATGTGTCATATTTACTTAGTCCTCTTATTCTACTTTCACACTTACCAAAAAGTCCTATGCTTTTGCTTACAAAGATGCATAAAATGGAGCAAAATGACATAAATTATAATTATTTTAGAAAAAAGATATAACAAAAGAAATAGAAGAGTCAGGTTATAAATGAAAACATGGATGAAGTCAGTATATAAATATGCATACCATGAAATTTTACACAGAGAGGCCTTGGTATGATCTGAATTGATTCGCCAAGTCCCAGACATTCCGAGGCTTGAGTAAGACAAACAAAGTCATCAGGGTGTTGTTCACTAATTAGTGCCTACTCTGAAAAAGGCCTCCTTGCTTAACCCTAGAATCAATTCTCACCAGTTGTGTCCTCTATCAGTCTCTCCCTGATTGTCACCATTGTACCATGCAAACATACTGCACTGTCTAGTGAACTTGAAATTTTTGAAAAATATACAGGGCTTCATGTAGTAGGCGAAAGTTGGATTGGATAGCTGCCTGAATCACAAGTCAGTGGAAAATGAGGATGGGGCAGAGTTAGAGTAGTTAACTAAATAAGGGAAAATGCATGAGGAAGAAGACATCACTGGCCTGTGCTTCAAAAGCGAAAGATTTGAATATCAAAGGACTAAGTAATGCCCTTGGGAAAATTGATGAAGCTCTTGAATATTTCTGCAGAAATGACCTTCTGTATCTTACTATGAAAGTCAAATGTGAAAGATGTCTTACTAAGCTATCAAATAATTTTATCAGAGAAAACATCAAATATATAATCAACACAAGATTTGGTTTTTGTTTGATAAGTTTAATAATTTCTAAGCATGTTAAATATTAAAGAAAATTTATTTTTTATCATTTTAATTTTGGAGTTTTTTTTTTTTTTGAGATGAAATTTCTAGCAACCTCTCTAACCTTATCTACCACTCTCCCATGTCCCACCTCATACTCGATCACCATGATCATTTACTAGAAAATTTGGTCTCTGATTTTAAAGGTCCTTTTTTTAGTATTAAATATCGCTAATCCTAATTGCCTTCCCATTTTTCAGTAGCAAAAGCCAGGAACAAAACACAGTCAGTTATATGATTCACATGTCCCTGAGATAAAAATAAGTTCATTGCTCAGGTCTGAAAAGTTACATTTATTCTTGGGACCAAGCCTGGAATCATGTCACCAGGACACTGTGAGAGGTGAAAAGCATCCTTTAACAACAACGGCAATCATGATTTTTATGGGGTTATGTTTTTATTGTAGCTCATAATGTAACCTAATGGCTTCTCACCAGAACCTACTTATTAGGTAAATACGTTTTATGAAAGGCTAATGTGTTTTTGCCTGAATGACCAGCAGTTAGGTAATAGAATTTGTAAAGCAGTGTTTGCCAGGATGTGTTCCAGGAACTCTAGTTCTCAAAGCTCCTCCAGAACAATAATAATGAAAACAAAACAAAACAAAACAAAAACAAAAAATGGGTTAGGAGAAATGGTCCATAATAAAACAAGTTTGGAAAATACTGTGTGCTATTCATGGAAATTTCCAGGGCACGTTGCTCTGCTAAGGGTTTGGGTAAAGTGGTATAGCATGGTGTTAAGAGTTCAGGGCCTGGGTTTTATCCTGGCTTTTCCACATACTAGCTTTGTGACCTGGGGTGTGTTATTAACCTCTCTGTGCCTCAGTGTCCTCATCTGCAAAATGGGAATAAAAATAACAGTACCTTTTTCATAGGTTGCTATTCTGGTTAATTCATCATGAGAAATGACTGATACCAGGGACTGCTACATAGCTATCAACTGGAGATTTGTCCTGCCTAGTAGCCAGCTTAACAGTATCAAATTTTGTGTTTGATACCATACTTGATCGCTGAAGTCTCCTTTCTTCCTGAGAACTGCTATTAACATGCTGGAAATAAACTGTGTGAAAATTCCCAAACTGTAGTTTTTAAATGGATATGCATAACCAATCATAACCATTTGTAAAACTTTTCCAAAAAGAAAATTCCCACCCTCCACTCTAAAGCAAGATGCTGATTTAATGCTGTGGAGTGGACGTGACTTTCTGAGTTTTAGAAAGTTCTCTACGTGATCCCAGTGTGGTTCTGACCATCACCAGGAGCAGAGGTTTTCAAGGTGGTGCTTGACGCAAATTCTTGGACCAGGCTTCATACCTATAGATTAGAAACTCCATTGCAGGTCCAGCAATCATCTCAAGGTGATTGTTTGAGAACCTCCAATATGGGGACTGAGAGGAGCTGATTGCTCTTCCATTGTCCTCCACCAAATTTCTCTTTGCTCAGATTTCAGAAAGATGTGATACATTTCATGCAGATTTCAGTGACTCTGAAATGATTGCCCTGAAAAGAAGAAAAGCATTTTTTAAATCTTACCAATTAAAATTAGAGACAACAATTTTAGAAATCAGCTGAGCTTAGATCAGAATGAGCATTTTACCTACAAAGACCAGCATCTAAATAGAAGGAAGGCCTCCTGGGGTGGTTTTGTACACTGCCAGTTTAGCTCATCTGGAACCATGGATCTAAGAACCCCATTTCCAGAGTGGTTTTGGGTGAGAGCAGGTCACAAGAGAAAGGTGCATAAGGTTAGGAGGGCTGATGGGAAGCAGGAGCCTTCACTCTCTGAAGGTCAATGTGAGGCGTCAGGTGTACTTGAAGCCCTTGCACGAGTAGCATGTTGTTGGCGTGCCTTATCCACAAAGTCCCGTGCCTGTGCTCATAGCTGCTCTGCCTCCCTTCAGTTCTCCAATACTGGACCAGATGCATGTGAAGGTTTTTTGTTTTTCCTGGTGAAGATTTTGAGCACCTTTTGTATTCATTCACATCATTTGGTTTAAAGGTATAGGTCCCAGTTCATCTTTATTCTCCTCTGCTTCACATTCTCTTTCCTTCCTCATTGCTTGCCCTGATGATCTGTGCTTACGTAAGGACCCACTCAGTGTACCAGCATCTGTCATTCATATACTCTTTGACCAGCCACCTTGGTAGTTGTTGGTTGGTTACCTCTTGTCTTTGATCCCCCAACTGCCTGCTTCCAGACTTGTACTTACCAGATGCAATTACTGAATTTATTACACAGGAGTGTATATTGTATGTGTACTGGTGTGTGTGTATGTGTTTTCTTATAAGGCAGGTCTGTACAACTCTAAGCAAATAATTTTATATCTTAAAAAAAAAAGATTAGCTATCTATAAACTTCCCCTCAAGATCGAAAATTTTCTAAGCCAGGGTAGGAAGAATAAACAGGTTTTAGCTTACTCTTACTAGTGAAATTACTAATAGTCACTGAGCTATAGTAGATGTTCACTATATGCCAAGCCTTGTGAGAAATGTTTTGCATATATCATCATTCAAGTCTCACAAACCTATCAGACTGGTACTCTCATTTTCCTCCGTTTACATATGAGGAAACTGAGGCTCAGAAAGTTTCCATAACTGACCAGTTTCTGAGAGTTTTAGGGATGTTTTTGTTAGACTTCCTTTCAACCAGATGAGAACAGAGATCTGACTCATATAGTAAATCCCATTTCTTCAACTCATGTTCATTAGATAAACTTATCATGATTTGCCCATTCTTAGACAGCCTTTCTTATTGTGAAAGTAAAATATTTATTGGAGGGAAATTGGATGATTCAGATAAATGCAAAGAAGTGAAAAAAATCACCCAGAATCCCATCAATTAGGTAATTCCTTTAAAAATGGCTTTCTGCTGCTTCTACTTCCCATAAAAATAAAATCCATTTTTTATAGGTTTTCTGCTCCCACTAAGTCTTATTTTAAATACACGTCTGTTTCTGTTAAACATAAGATGGTTTCCATTTAAATTTATGTAAAAATGGACCCTTTGGTGTGAATACAGTTGTCTAATATTTGCAATACATTCGTTTAGTTAATGGCTAACATGCCAAGAAAAGAGCTTCAGACACAATAAAAAACTGGTGGTGGTGGAATTTGCCTTTAATGATTTCTGATCAGTTTTTACTTGCGTTCCAAAAAAAAAAATCTTTTACACTCTTATTTTTATTGAGATGCCACAAAGTCACTGGGGCAAAGACTTACTGTTGTTAACATGCCCTTCAGTAAAGCTGAATTCAAGTACGAAAGGCTCCTGAAGCTCCCTCTGGCATAAAAGTCCCCTTGTTCCCTGGGCTCACCTTCATAAATGGCTCCTTTATGGGAGGCACAAACTAACAGGCCAGCGAATGGCAACGGCACATGGAAAGGTTTTTTTTTTTTTTGCACTTTGTGTTTTTAAGTGATATAAAGATAAGTGGGTTCTAAGTGTATGTAGATTATCATTCATTGTGAGTTTCCACCCCTCAATATATCGTCTTACGAATGAACTCCGCAGTGTCATTGTGGCACTGTGCAATTATCTAAGAGGAAAGTGAGAACCATCCTGTTTTCTAACTAGCACTCAGAGAGTCAACTAATTAAACAAGTGTAAATGCCTTTAAGTGCGAGATTCAGGCCCAAGCCGGGCTTTCTCATGATATCCAAATTCAAAAAGCTAAAAAATTGAAAGGAGACCAGGAGAAACAAAAGGAAGAGAATTTTAAAGAAAACATAAATATGACTCCATTTATTTAAAGTATCTAAATTAGTCAAACTCATAGAAGCAGAGAATACAGTGATGGTTGCTAGGGTATAGGAGGAGAGAGAAATGGAGAATTGTTCTATAGTTATAGTTACAGTTATACAGGATAAATAAGTTCTGGAAATCTGTTCGCCAAGATAGAGCCTATAATTAACAAAAAGTGTTCAGCACTTAAAAACTTGTTAACAGGATAGATTTTATACAAAGTTTTTACTGAGCATGTGTGCGCGCGCACACACACACACACAACACACACACACACACACACACACAAAGCAAGTAGAAACAAGATATCTCTTGGAGGTGATGGATATGTCTATTACCTTGTTTGTGTTGATGATATCACTCATTCAAATGTATACATTAATTACATGTAACTTTTTTGAAAAAAAACACAAAGAATTTTACCTTCTGCATCCAAAGACAAGAATCATGTGAAATCCATGTTGGTTTGACCATCACTATTGCTTAAGTATTTACTTTGTTGAGCCTCTCTCCATTCAAGGGTCATAGAGTCTATACAGTCTAAAAATGGGGAGTTGTGTAGTTTATATATTATCAACACATTGATTTGAATCTAGTGACACTAATAGAGATATTTATTTTATTTCTAGGTACTTAGGTTTTTAGTCAGTACAAGCTTCTTACTAATGGAAAACTCAGATTTGGCTATAAAATTTGCTGGTATAACAGGGCATTCATTTAGAAAATTTAATATATGATTTTTCCAAGAAGAAGAAGGAGGAGAAGGAGAAGTTGGTAGTGAAAGGGTTCAGGAGGAAGAGAAAGATGAGGAAGAAGATAATGAAAAAGAAAAAGAAAAACTCTATTAAAGCAATTGAGCAAAACCCTTGAAGAGCATAATTTGAGACCACAGGAAAAGTATGATTCTAAAAAAATAAGAAAAGCTAGGTGCAATTAGGCAGCACACATTCATCCATGTTTCCTTGTGGAGGCCTCCACACCTCCTGAGAATGAGCTGAAATTACTTTGACCTATTGCTTGTACAGCTCCTAGAAGTCTGAACCCCAGAGTAGTTCCACATTATGTGCCCCTCACCTCTTCTGTCTCTGGGACTCCACTTTCCCCTTCAGTTGTGTTCTCCCCTTTATTACAGCTTCCTCGAAGTGCAGTCTAGACCCACCTTTGATTTTTACAATAACAATAACAAAATCTTTTGCAAAAATTTTTTTGTCCAATAAATTTTACTAAACGTGAAGGGGTCCCAGAAAGACATTATATTTTCAGCCCTTAAACATTGCTCCTTGCTCTGTATCTCCTCTTCTCTTCCTCTTTCTTGGATGCTCACTCTATTATATGGCACAATTTTAGTTCTTTTCCTAAGCCTGGGCACACTGACACTGACGCCTCCCACAGGGCAGGAAGTGGAAGGTGGAGTGAGAGAGAAGGAAAGATTCACTTTCCACCTTGAGCTCTAATCAATGCTTTTCTCCAGATAAGCCAGTTTTCTCTCGAATATAATTTTTATTGAGGTGTATTTTATAGTCTGTAAACTACCTAGATCTTAAGCACACAGTTTAATGAATTCTGATAAACTTATCTAATGGCTACCTTTACTCAGCATGTATCAGTAGTTTCTTTCTTTCTTTTCTTTTTTTCTTCCTTTCTTTCTTTCTTTCTTTCTTTCTTTCTTTCTTTCTTTCTTTCTTTCTTTCTTTCTTTCTTTCTTTCTTTCTTTCTTTCTTTTTTAAAGTAAAATTTCATGTTATGGACATGTTATCCATTCTGTAGTTGATGGACATTTGGGTTGTTTCCAGGTTTTTGTTATGAAAAAGCTGATCTGAACACTCTTAAACAATTGCTTTTATAGACATATGGTTTTATTTCTCTTTGGTAAATATGTAAGAATGCAATTGCTGGGCTATAGGGTAGGTGTATGCTCAATTTTATAAGAAACTACTAAACAGGTTTCAAAATTGTTTTAGCATTTTACACTCATACCAGCAATCTAAGAGAGGCCTAAGTGTTCCATATCCTCACCAGCACTTGGCATTGCAAACTTGTTAATTTTGGTCATTCTGATGGGTATGGTATCTCATTGTGGTTTGAGGTAGCTATTTTGATATGTTATTAAAATAGTTATATTTTTTCTATCTTGTTACAAAACCAGATTTCAGGTATTATTAATCACTGCTTAGAATGATCTCATTATTCCCCAATTTTGTGAGCAAGTAATTCACCCTGAAATTTTCCTTTTATTGGACTATATTCTTATTTTTGTTTATGCTTCTGAAGTCACTTGCTAGTTTTGAAACAAAAACTCCAACTGTAATTTTCCCTTTATCCAATCATTTTCAACTGACTTTAAGAATTGTTTTTCAAAAATTCTTAACTTTTAGAGATATATGTGAATACAGCTAGAAATGGAGTGGTATGACAAATAAATTTGTTTCAAAATAACATGGAGTTGAAAATGTGACAGAATGGCCAGGGTACAGATAAAAAATAAATAAATATCCTAATTGTTGAATGTGAATTTGAACAAATGAGGATTCTACTTTTACATATATGTGAAATTTTCCTTCATGAAAAGTTAAAATGCATTTTAATGCAAATATGACTCAAGATAAAGCCCCAAACCCATACAGATACTTCTACATTGCAAAAGTGGAGATTTAATATGGCCTTGTGAACACATCTTCACACACAAAAGAAAGGTATTTAATTATGTATGAGTTCACCTATAAAGAACAGTCAATTGACTTCATGAAAGACCAATAAAGAGCTGGAATTTAAGACTTTAGGACCTGCAGTGAATAGGTCAAATTAAATATACTTTGAAACAAATGAAAAATTCTAAGTTTAGCAAGACACTAAACTCCAGTCATAATTAAGAAGTTAATATTTACACAAGATTCTCCAAGTTTCCTGCTTTCTAATATCATAGGAAAAACAGCAAATTTTTTTGTAGCTGTCATTTCAAAGATGCTTCCTTAGAATTTTCAAGCATTCTTTCCTGTCCTGCTTCTTCTGCCTGTCTAGGTAATTACTGTTATCATGTTTGTATGTTCTTTCTGAGTTTCTAAGTATATATAAACAAGTACAAATACACAGTTTTGTTTCTGCTTTTTTGTACACAAAAGACATCTTAGTATACCAATTATGCTTCACATTGCTTTTTTAACTCTTATCTATTTTGAAATTTGATTTCATTCTTTACTTCTTTTCATTGTTTTCCACAGCTATATAATAGTCCATTATATGAATCTACCATAATTTATTTTACCAGTATTCTTTTGATGGACATTAATATTGTTTCTGTTATTCAGCTACAACCATGATGCAACTGTGCTGAAACGAATTACCTTGAAAATATGTATTACTCTTGTCTGAGTATATCTATAGTATAAACTTTGCAAGGCTTAGGCACTTTCTATTTTTTTTTAGATATTACCAAATATCTCTATGATTCTGTTTCCCCACAACTTTCTAACAAAGAGTGCTCTGAAATTTTTGGATTTTAATTATTGTGATATGTGAAAATGAAAAACAGTGTATTTTTACTTTGCTTTTATTTTATCTTTAATAAATGTGACCATCTTTTAGTATGTCTAAGGACTATTTATTATGTTTTCCTGCCTGGTCATAGACCATTCCATTTTGAATTAAATCACTGGTCCTTCCTAATCAATGTTTTATTTTGTAACATCTGCAAAATTAAAAATCTATACATATATATATTTTTAATCCTGCAATAGCTCTAAGTAACTGGGCTAACTTGCCTGAGCAAAGTTGCTTAAAATAACTCAATCTAAAAACAAGAGCATTATGGAAATGAAGATAAACAATTCTTCAATTTGACATAAAATTCTTTCCAAGTTTTAAATCTATTTGAAATGTCCCTCTTCTTTTGTGGTCATAAGCTTTTTAAAGCACAGCTTGAGGACAGAAAAAATGTATTTAATTATTTTATATATAAAAGAAAACTAGAAAAAAAGGAGAGGCTCTTTTTTACTCAGTCCTTATTACGTGACTTGAAGTAACAATTGATAAGTTTAATAAACATGTCACCTCCATCCCAGAGCTATTCAAAGAAAGATTTGTGAAAGGTTATTAAGTGTAAATAGTATTAAGTGAGTTTTTAAGGGGATGATTAATTTGTGTAATTATCTGAACATCTGCCTATGTATTTTCTTAACCTCAGTCTAGCCAGAATTATGGATTCTTAAAGTAAATGCACAATAAAAGGCAGTGTTAATTCTCATTCAGTAAGTGATAAAAAGTACAGACAGATTTGTTCTTTTTTTTACTGCATGCCTACTCTTTGTCTGTGATACATAAGACTTTGTTAGTGGTTAAGATTCTCGATGGCAGGGCTCAGCATCTCTGCAAAAAACATTTTTATTATCTCATAATAGAGTCTTCATTTGGCCATCATAACTCTCTTGGGAATCTAATACAAGTGCTCTCAGCCTAAATTAGAAGACCCCCTTAATAGACAGGTATGTCTGTGGGAAAGTTTGGTTAAGTTCTATTCTCTGCCATGGACATTGCTTTAAGCACAATCCCCAAATGAACCAACAGATGATCCATGTTGAATCTTGGTGTTTGTGTCTTTTTGGTTGTTTTTTAGAGCAGGTTTCAAGGTTGTGGAAATTCTAGAGACCATTATTTTAAAAATTGCTACTACATCTGCCCTTTACCACTTTTTTAGGCTTCTCATCAGCCATCTGTGAATTCTCAGAGATAATGAGCCATGGTTCTATGCCCCATGACGTATCATCAAGGCTCATAGAGATGATAGCTACATTCAAGTTACTTACAGAATCTCCCTAGTTGATGGTGGCTTTTGACTCTCCAATCACAAGTGTCTCTTATCATGGACCATATGTGATTCTTTATTTTTAAAAACTTTATTAAAAATCCACCTAAATTATTGAGAATATTCTGTCTTCTCAAAGTCATTGATTTAGGAACATTGAAAATGGATAAACCACACAGTTATAAGTATACTCTTATATGTCATACAATGATAATAGAGGACACTAAAGAGTTCAGGTGAAGTCAGGAAGCTCATTAATATGTGCTGATGATAATGTCTATTTCTATGAAGAGATCACAGATATTGAAAGTATAATGACCACCAGGAAGAAGCAATCTGCCCTCTCCTTCTCCCTGTATACCTTTCCTTTCTTTCTTGTCTCTTTTGCACCCTGCACACAAAGAGAGCTCACTGCTCTTTTCTTTTGCACAGAGGCCACTATAATTTTTCTTGACATGGCAATTACTTTTTAATCTGGTTAGCATAGACTGTAATGGAACCAAGTTGTAAAACATCCCTTCTTGTTTACTCTTTTAGTTTGCTTTTAATTTATTGCCCTGATTTCAATCCCTTTTATAAACCCATTAAAGCTCAATTACTCACTTTGAAGTCAATCACTAATCAATTCCATTTATTTTTGTGTTATGGGGAGTAGGGAGAGTACTTATACAGAATGTCTGTGTTTCATTAAGTTTTGTGATAAAGATTAGGTTATTTTAGGTTTTATTGTCTAAGGAAAGGGAGAATTTGATGCAAATAAAGGGAAAATCTCTGGCAGACAAGGTAATATCCGTAACCTGGTTGATCTTGTAGAGGGTGAGAAACAAGTAGAACATGTGGCATTTAAAACATGCACTAACTTCAAGAATTTAAATTGATTGGTGAAGACAAATGAAGAACTGTCACTCTTATTGGCTGGGATTTCCTTATAAAACTGAATCAAGGAATTCGAAGGGAGAAAGAAGAATACGTTTTGATAGCAGTTTACAACCTGAAAAATGCTTCTACATGTATGGCTTTTCTCATATTTTTTTTCAACATAGCCCTTGAAACAGGTAGAAAAAAGCATTAATTTTTCTACTGTATAGGTGACGATACTAAGAACCAGAAGAGATTCAAGCAATTTGCCTGATGTCTCATAGTTTCTAAAAGAAAGGTCTGAGAAAGCTCTAGATCTTGGTGCTTTAGTATATTCTATTCCATGCCATTCTGGACAAAAACAAACAAACAAACAAATGAAAACAGAACAAAACAAAACAACAAACAAACAAACAGAAAACTTTTTCAGGATTTTGATCTATGTGTAGCTCTTTTTAATTTCAAATGGTGGCTCTCAAGATTGCTAAATGAGTTTTTCAATCCATAGATTGATTCTATGACACTTTTGGTTATTGACAGTGGCGTACTGGTAAATCATTCTCAAAAAGAGACAAAACCAAAAACCAGATTTGTAGCATTTGCCAAATCTGCGCTGTAAATTTTATCATCATGCCTGATTTTAAGCTTACCTTAAAGACACTGCTGAACTCAGAACTGGGAAGAAAGGCACACAAATAGTTATTCCAAGACAGGATGAGCCAGCTCCAGCACAATAGCACAGACTCCTCCATTCCAAATGGGGATCTTCTGGACCATAACTGTGAGATCTGCTGCCTTGAGGACACAGATGCACTGTTCCAAGGAATGTGGCACATTTGAAAAACAGCAAATGTGATCCTTTAGCAAACATTTGAAGAATATCTACTACATATGAGGCTCTGTTTTGCATGTTGTAATGTTATAAGGACTAAGTAGGATCTTGTCTGCCTTCAAGAACTGCTTCATCTGGTGAAGGTAAAAGGCGTGCGCACAATTAACAATGATTCAAAGGAAAGTCTGCCGTGTGCTATAATGGCAGTAAAGTGGAACAGGGTGTGAATACATTCTTTTTAGGGAAGCTGATGAGGAAGAAATCCATTGAAGTGTTAGCAGTTGTACTGAGCAATAAAAAATAAGTAGTTTTTCAATGAAATTGTGAGATAAAGGGAATTTTCTACATTGAAGGACAAATAAAAGCAAAGGAAGAGTTCTAAAAGCATTGTTTGAGGAAGTACAAAGGCTAGGTTAGACAAAAGCATGAGTGAGAAAATTAGCCTTGAGTAATTATCTCAGCATAGTGTTTCTCAGAGTGTAATCTGGGCTTGATAGTGTCTGAATCACCTAGAAAACTTTTAAAAAGTCTACAAATTTCAGGAACCTACCCGAGGTCTACATTTAGAATCTCTCCAGATCACCATACACAGGAAAGAGGATCACTGTGTATCAAGAATAGGAAGTTTCAAGAGAATTTGAGTAAGAAAATGTTATTTTAGAGAAAAAAAAAAAAAAAGGATTCCGAGAGAAGCATGGAGCCTAGGTAGGAGAAAGGACTTACTGGAATAGTAGATCAAGTTGGATTTGTGCAAGAGATGATGAAGGTTGAAACTAGGGTGGAAGCCAGAGAAATGAAAAATATTATCTAGAGAGGAAAAAGATTTTAGGGCTGGGGTTCTCAACCTGAAGGGTCTGGACATCTGGAGCGTTGCTCTGAGAGCTTATAGGGGGAGGGGCTTCTTTATTCTAAAAAAGGCCTATAAAGTTTTATACATTTAAGTGCATATTCTACAGAGAAGGTTCATGGTTTTACAAATTCTTAAAGTCATCTATAAACCACAAAAAATTGAAAAATCATTGTTCTAAAGGAAAAAAATTGGCTGTGGTGAAGAATTGATTAACTGGTTTGGAGGAAGAGAGTGTTAAGGTATGGGAAAGAGAAAAACAATAAAAAATTCAATAGTTCCCAACCTAAAATCAGTAGGAGATTAATATTATTAGTCAACATAAGAACAGTGAGAAGAAGGTCTTTGTAGGAAAATAAAACAAGTTCTCTTTATACAGAACAAACTTTAGATATTTGCACTTCATCATAGGACACAATGACAAATAATGTCCTGGGCTCATAGGACACAATGACAAATAATAATATTTTATTTAGTGCTCAATATTTATTGGGTGCTAAATATTTCATCAGGCACTTGCTAAGCCTGTTATATAATTCCTATTTAATTTTTGCAACAACCAAGTAGTTATAATATTCTAATTTTACAGAAAAATTAAGAATGGGATTAGAATATTAAGTGATTTTGCTAATGTCAAAACCCTGGTCAAATATATATAATGAAATATTACTCAGCCATAAGAAGCGATGAAATACTGCCATTTGCGACAACATGGATGGACCTTGAGATAATCATGCTAAGTGAAATAAGCCAGACTAAAAAAGTTGAAAGTCACACGATATCATTTATATGTGGAATATAAACCTAAAAGCAACAAATAAACAGGACAAACAAACAGAGACTTAGGGACATGGACAATGGACTAGTGTTTACCAGAGGGGAGCAGCGAGCGGGGAGGTAGATAAGGTAAAAGGGGTCAAATATGTGGTGATAGAAAGAAATATAACTATGGGAGGTGAAAACACAATGTAAATATATATGCCTTACCATTAAATGAACAGCTGAAACATACTAGATTTTGTTAACCAATGTCACCATAAAATAGACAAACAAACAAACAAACAACAACAATGACAACAACAAAAACCTGGTCAATGGCAAAGACAGAATTCAAATCAAGGGGTCTTCCCAGTTTTCCTGGGATCATATTCTGAACTTCTCTGCTATAGCTTATACCTTAACATTCAGCAGTTGAAAATAAGATCTATTTGACTAAAGAGATAATGATGTTTTTATGGGAAAGAAGCTTAGCTACAGCATCTACAGACTGGGTTTTGTTCACACACTTAAAGACAGTTTTTCTTGAACTAAATCAGAAAAGAGACAATTACTAAGGCAAGAGATGATGGTGAGAACATCATTCTGCAAATCAGAATTATCCTAAGTATTCCAGCTTCTCTTGAAATCAATCTCTGCATCAAACTCAATGCTCTTACTCCATGCTATTCACTTCTACTCATCTTTTACTCCTGTTAAAAAAGTCATTAATTTGATTTAAAAGCCCATAAATTAAACTCACTGCAGCCAAAGTATTTCTTTAAAAGGTTGAGATTGTTTGAACAGGGTGATGGACATGTAGTTTCAGCATAACATTAAAATTTGTACTTAGTAGAAACACGTAAATATGTAAATATGACCTGTTACATATGTAAAGCTATGTTTATTTCCAAGGTTGTTTTCCACTGCCTCATACTGCCTGAGAGGCCAGAGTAACATGGGATCCAAGCGTTTTATTTCTTCTATTCCTTTAGATAGATGGTTGCTTTGGCTTAGGGTGAAAAGAATTGAGATAAAGCACAGCAAGATTCTGATTGTAAGTTCACTTACTTTTTTAGTTAACTAGATTGTCCTGGTGGGATTGAGATGAGAGGGGAAGCATTCTTGGTAGTCATGTGGAGAGCTGAGAGTGATCATCGTAAAGAAGTAGAAGTCTGTTTGATTTTCAGTACACTATGCGGATGAGGATTTTGTATTAATAATCAGGAATTATACAAATATAACAGGTAAGAGAAGGCTATGTCAACATAGATCAAGAAAGATATTTAGATCCCCTCTGCAGTCAAGAACGCTATGTTTTTCCTCTTTATTGATTTTATTTCTCAAAAAATGTATGTACTGACATTGCTTTAATAGAATAAAAAATGGACTAAATCGAGAACTCCTTCAAATCAATGTTTCATATTTGAAAGGACTTATTCTTAAGAAATACCATTTAGTCTTCCACCAGCTTTGAGAGAACAATAGCTAGATTTTGTTTTGTTTTGTTTTGTTTTTATTCCAGATTCTCTTTAGGGAAAGCTTAAAGGGAATCTCTTCTGGGGAAAGGGCCAGGAGCTCCTTCCTAAGTCTGTGTGAGACTTCCTCTTGTGGGTTATACAATCCTATGTCTAGTCTTGGGTCCTCCTCAGTGGTGTCCCCTCCTACAATCCTCGATCAGTCACCTGGCCTCAGATTTGTCCCCGCCCTCCTCCTTTCCCTTTTCCAATGGGAGCACAAGTCCCCATTGCTGTATACTGACATTTCTTTAACTTATCCCCCAACCTATGTCTTGCTTAATCAATTTTTTACATCAGTGCTGCTTTTACTATGGGTGTCTATTCCAAGAATCTACAATGATTCTATTGCATGTAGCATCAAGTCCTCTGTTAAATGTCCAAGGTCCTTTCATTTGTTCCCATTACACGTTTTCAATCTTATTTTCTACTCCCTGTTAAAAAGAAGGAACAGGCCCCAAATGAGTCATGTGGGCTAAACTCACAACACCAAACCAGAACTTAATACCTGACTCAATTGCAGTTTCAATCTTACCCAGAAAGGCAATCATAACTGGTCAGTTTAGAATTTTCCAGTCAGCACCAACAAGGTAATTCTCCTAACAGACCTCATTGTCCCTCGAAGGATAATGACCTTGCCCAAAATTATCCTTTGTGTTTTTTTGTTTTGTTTTGTTTTTGTTTTTGTTTTTGTTCTTTTATGATTCTTTGTCTTACCCCTTCTCTGCCTTTAAAAACTTTCCCCTCAGTCTCGAGCTCCTTTTTGTTTGCTAGGTGAGAAGCTGTCCAATTCATGAATCATTAAATAAAGCCAATTAGGTCTTACATTTTGCTCAGTAAAATTTAAAAGATCTCCTACACATAAAATCTAAGTTTTGCCAGAAAGACCTCCTGTCTACACTGCCATTTTCTTATCCTCTAATCTTACTGTATCATGCCAACTTTGTATTTATTTACGTTGCTCTTCAGACTTGACATTCCATTTCCTCATTGTGATATATTCAAATGCTAAGACTTAAAATCCAGTTCAAGTGTTATCTCCTCAACAAAGTATTCTCTGAGCATGCCAACCTCCACTCATCTCCTTCTCTGAAAAATAAGAGCACACTTAACATCCCCACCAAATGATTCTTCTCTCTGATCAGACACTATTGTTTATCTCTCTGCAGTTGCTTTGAGTAAATTAGCGTTGTCATCCAACCATGTGTTAAACTGCTCAACGGCAGTATAAATTCATATCATGCTTCAATATAACCTTCACAGGAAAGGGCACTCAGTAGGAACTCAGTAAATTCTTAATGCTTGACACTAATCTACAGATCCATAATTTGGACTAATGCAATTGATTCTGTTCTGTATGCCAGGTAAATTGTGATAGAGGGTTTTCTGTAGACTTTTTGTTGGAGCAGAAAGAATGCTCTTCTAGAGAGAAGAACTCACATGGCTGTCCAATGTTCTGAAACAGTCTCTGACATGTCTACAAAGGCATGTCTTGCCTAGGGAAATTTTTTTTTTCCCCTCTAGGCCAACACTGAAGAACAAGTATAAGAGAGTCGAGACCCTCTGTAACAGAAAAGAGAGAGGCACACTTATTCATGAATATCAGTCTAAGAGTGTTTCCAATTCTATCCTAGATACCACTGAACCAGAGTCATGATGCTTGGAGTAAATACTTGATCAATTATTAAAAGATTCAGGAAGAAAAATTCTCACCATCACTAAATATACCATGCTATAAAAGGGGCTGGAAGGTCAGAGTGATTGTAACCTGCAGACAAGTCTTCTGGACACTTCAACATAGATCCTTTCTCTAATGAGGCTTTTACAGAATATTTGTGCCTTGACAGCTCTCAAAACGGTGATTCCCAGAGGCAAAATGAATATTTGGTTGCAAATGAGAAGCTAAACCTCTTTTTAGCTTTTCTGCTTTCTTTTGGAAACTCTTTTTTATTTAAATAAACAAATTAGGCATTCTGAAATTCAAAGGCCTATACAATGAAAGCCGTCTCTGTTCATGATGGATTAGTCTGATGTTTAAAAAGAAGGCAAAAAAAATGCAAAAGAAGCTGCCACCATTAGTTACATGAGAAATAGATCACAGGTGACACTGGCTTCTGTTTCATCTGTGGGAGGTTAAGAAGAAATGCATTTGCAGAAGAATGCGCTTCCCTCTAGGTATAACTGGTGGGAGGTTTCTGGGCTGTGGTTGTATATTGTTCTTTTGAGAACAGTATACACTCCCTGAAATCCTAGCTGCCTAGAATATTTTTTACTTCAAAACTCAAAATCAGGCTCAGATTTATTGAGAACCTCTCTCATAGTCTTCATCTATAATATGTTTTCTAAATCGTCATACCCTAGAAGACAAGGGAGGGTCACTTTGTTAATAAAGGCCCAAGTGGTTTAAGTGGAAGGAAGTCTTGCGATGCTGCCTGCAGATTCTGAAAAGAAGTTAATTGTTAATTTACCAGGTATGAAGAACATTCACTTCTGTAGGTTATTCATGTCTAGTCATTGGTCTGTAATGTGAGGTCTAAGGATTTGTGGATTTAATTCAGTGTGGTAACACAGACAGAAAAGGTATACGAAGACCTCTATAGGGTAGTTATGATCCTCTCAAATACTTTGATATCAACTGGAGTGGACTATGACAGCTTCCAGCAACTTCCAAGGTTTGATGTGTTCTGCCTTCTGTCATCTGCTCCTAGTGGTTAGAAGTAGGACCTGAAGAACTGCTGCCATCTTTTCAATGATCTTCCCTTCTTCAAGCCGCCCACCTACTGCCTGAGCACTTCTTCTAAAGAAAATGTCTAACCAGCTACTCTACAATCTACCCAGCCCTCCACTTCTATTAAGTTCAGATTGTCTAAAAAGGTATTTAGGGCCAGCGACCTTCTGACCTCCAAACTAACAGCTTTATTTAGCTTGACGGGACAATTTCACCTTAATCTGTCCAAGGAGTTAGCAGCACATTGCTACTGGCTGGTCTCTTGGCCATGCCCTGATTTTTATGCCTTCTTGTCTTTTCTTTTTCTTTTTTTTTTCCTATCGACTGTGGAACCAGAAGTTCTAGATTCAAGTTCTGCTGCCACCTTCATAGGTATAAAACTTGCACAGATGATTTAGCTTGCCTCAGTCTTAATTTCCTTAACACGGGAAAAATAAAATTCACCCAGTAGATTTCACAAAAGGTTTTGAAGGTTAAATGAGCTAATGCTGGGGAAAGAAGACATTATGGGCCAGGAATGTTATTGGTTAGGTTAAGATACTACTCCTGACAGATGTGGTCAGTTCTGCCTAAGGAAAAAACGAAACGAAACGAAACAAAACAAAACAAAACAAAACAAAACAAAACAAAAAAAAAACACGCCCTTTTGGAGAGATACAATGAATTTATACAGAGATGGTAGCTTGTTGTGTTAATGTTTTCAACCTCAGCACTATTGATATTTTGGGCTGGATCCTTCACTGTTGTGGGGGGCATCCTGCATTGCAGGATATATAGCAGGATCCCTGGCCTCTACACACTTGATACTTGCAGCAATATCCCCCAAAGTTGTGACAACAAAAATGTTTTTCCACATGGCCAAATACCTCACCCCACTTCTTATCTCCAGGGCAGGGGACAGAATCACCCTGGTAAGGACCACTGTTAGAGATTTCAGAGATATGTGAATCCATATCACTGTCCTAATATATTGAACACAATTTTCTAAAAAAGACACAGTCCCTGTCTCAGGGATATTATGAACAAGGGGGTCAGATAGGTATGGAAGCACCTCCCTGAAATATATGTCAAAAATGTGAATGCTATGAAAGAAGCATAAATTCAAGGCCTTGGAGGCACAGAAGGAGCCATCTAGATTTGGAGAGCGGAGGTTGCATTCATTGAACAGCACAAAGAGAAATCTGCTTCAGCATCATTCTGGAGATCAGAAAGACAGCCTTTGGCTCTTGGCTGGCTCACTATTGAAGGTGAATTTCAATACAGTTGTTGCTATGGGAAAGTTTTTGGGAGACTGGCTATTTGAGAGTTTTGCACAGAAATTAAACTTTAAAATAAGGAAGGGCAGAGAGAAAGAATCAGAATGAAAGGAAGGACCCAAGGGAAATGTCAGACTTTATAGGACT
This sequence comes from Macroglossus sobrinus, assembly GCA_004027375.1. Taxonomy (NCBI): domain Eukaryota; kingdom Metazoa; phylum Chordata; class Mammalia; order Chiroptera; family Pteropodidae; genus Macroglossus; species Macroglossus sobrinus. The sequence goes on from PVKZ01002121.1 coordinate 191,467, forward strand.
GTCCTTTTTTTTTTTTTAACTTGTGCTAAACAAATTGTCTCTGCCCATTCTGGCAGTTTTTTTGGCTTTCTTTTCCTTTTCACTATATCTCTTTTCTAAGTAATAGCTTTTCTAATGCTTGCAGTCCAGGTTCTCAAAACCACACAACATGGTGGTATCAGAGTGAACCTAAATGACTGGGAAATTCTGGCGAGCCATAATAGTGGCTCTGTTTTATTCCAGACAAGTAGATAGATAATCAACACTGAGTGTGCAAAGTGAGGACAATTTGGAAATCAGTTCTGGTGTGAGACCTCCACCCTTGTCTACAAGAAATGAGAGAGGTAGTCAGTTTAACATCGGGGCCAGATTACACAAGCAAGTGCATAGCAGTCCATCTTGTTGTTGGGACAAGCATCCAAAGAACTGGAAGCTGGAGAACATGCCATGTCCACAGTGCCCAGCCTGGGGCTTTTGAGGTCATTGCTACATGATACCAGCCTTTTATCCCCACTGCTCAGAGAATGCTGAGAACGCAAAGGAGGCTGGAGATGGCATGATGTAAAACACGATCACTGTAAATATCTCAGCATGCATCTTGCTGACAGTGGGAAGTCCAGCTCTGGAAGAAACACTGTCAGCAGTAGCATCTATTTATGTGAAGGATTACGCTAGAAAATGCTTATTCTTGTTGACAATTTTAGTCATTCTTTCAGAATTTTAAAACTTTTCAATATGCTTTTCTGTTTGCTTGGAATTTCATACTTATAACTGATTCTGTTGACTGAATCCAGAAGGTTTGGATTGACAAACAGACACATAACTCCTAAATCAAATAGCAAATGAGTGATTAGAGATATTGTGGGTAAAAAAAAACAGTAATAACAATCCTGCATCAGCTGTTAAGAAACCTGAGTTTGAATCCCAGATGTATCAATGATCAGTTAGTTGACCTACAAAAAGTAATTATTCTTATTATTGACACCCAATAATATTAATGACACCCAAATGTCATTCTATTACTCCTATTTCTTAAAATCTCTCTAAAGATAAGATAGATTACTATGTATAAAAGCATTTGGTGATTCTATAGCTGGCTAGAAAGAGAGAAAAAAGAAAAAAAGAAGAAAAAAGCCTACGGCATTCAATACTCTATTTTAAAGTCTTGACCAAGTTAAAACACTCTTTTTTTCTGTTTTATTGAAGTATTATTGACAAATAAATTTAATAGGTACATTTAAAGTGATGATTTGACATACACATATATAATGAAAAGATTGCCCCCATCTACTTAATTAGTTAATTAACACATTGTCACCTTACATAGTTATCTTTTTTTTTTTTCTTTTGGTGAGAACAGTTAGGTTTTATTCTCTTATCACATTTCAGTTACACAATACAGTGTTATCAACTATAGTCACAATGTGATACATTAGCTCCGCAGATGTTTTTCATCTTATAACTGAAATTTTGGACCCTTTTCCCAACCTCTCCTGATGTAACCTATTTCCTCTAAGCCCTAGTCCCTAGCAACCCCTCTCCACTCTCTGTGGGTTCAATTTCATTTTTTTTAGATTCCCAGTATAAGTGATACCAGGCACTCTTTATGTTTTTCTGGTTTATTTCACTTAGCATAATGTTAATCATGGTCATTCATGTTGTCACAAATGACAGGAATTCTTTTTTAAGGCTGGATAATGCTTCGACATGTGTGTATACACATACGTAACATTTTTTTGATTGATTCATTCATTCATCATCAAATATTTAGATTGTTTTTACACTTTGGCTATTGTAAATAATGCTGCATACAGATATCTCTTTGAGATAATGGCTACAGCAAACTAAGAGCTTCTGCTCAGTAATGAAAACTACCAATAAAATAAAAAGGCGACCTGTAGAATGGGGGAAAATAATTGCAGACCCCATAACAAATAAGGTCAATATCCAATAGGAGGAGCTTGTATAACTTAATAGAAAAAAAAATGGCAAAGGACCTACTAAATAGACATTTTTTTCCCCAAATAAGATATATAAATGGCTAACAGGTACATGAAAAGGTACTCAACATCACTAATAATCAGAAAAATGCAAATCAAAAGCACAGTGAGATATCACCCAACACCTGTTAGAATGCCTCATCCAAAAGACAAGAGGTGACAAGTATTGATGAGGGTGTAGATTAGATGGAACACTTGTGAACTACTGATGGGAACGTAAACTGGTGTGGCCACTGTGAAAACCAGTGTGGAGATCCCTCAAGAAATTCAAAATGATCCAGCAGCTCCACTTCTGAAGAGATAGCTAACGTGATCAAAACACTCCTTAAGGCGAGATGGGAACTATTTCTGACAGAGCTACTATATCCTGGCTATTGGCCATCCTAAGTTAAATAGTGTTAAATACTTTCTCATTCCATGGTCTTTACATTTGGTGGGAAGGATGGGGGTCAGTAACTTTCTTTTCATGTTCTAAGAGCTTGGTTAATAACAAAAGTATCAAGCTGACCTAAATCTACAACTTGGCTGATGGATCTTCACTGATGGATGAAGGGGCTTTACTTTACTTACTAAGACTATCTGTGGAGACATTGTTAGGAAATGCTAACGTTTTGTGTGTTTCCTTTAATGGGTGAACAATAGCGACAGAGCTAGGGTGGTAGCCCCATTGAATATGACTGAATGAGTCACTTCTGACTGACACAGGCTTGTTAAGGTGGTCACAAAAACAATAGGACAGGCCAGTTTAAGCACCAACTGTTTTTTGAAAGTAATCACCTAGAAAGAGCATTTAAATTTTATACAAGCAAATCTAATAATTACATCCTGTTTGTTCATATTTTATCTGAAGGGAAACACAGAGTGATGCAATTCGTTTGCAACAGTCTAACAACTGAGGGATTTTTTTCATCACTTGCTTGCTTGATTGATTGAGTGTTGCGGTTGTTTACATTTTTTTTATGATAAGTGACAGAGGACATATTTTTTCATTTTAGTTTCCCATTAGAAGGGTTTTCTGCCATCAAGCCAACAAGATCCAGATGTAATTTCACTGATGAGGAAGACATTTCTGCCAACTGAATTCTTATTGATTAGCATCTGATTTTGTTTGTCAGCAAAAAGAAAAACTTATTCTTTAATGGCATGTTTTGGTATATAACCAGTGGGTGTGTGTATGTGTGTGTGTGTGCTGGGTGGGGGTGTGGACAGAAGGGTTTCTTTCAAAAGCTGATGAAAATATATTACTGTGTATGGTCATTTCTGCTCTCAATCATAAAAATAACATCCATAATCTTTAAGCAGCCAACATCTTGCCCTGGATATAAAAGAAATAGTTGGCTTGAGGTTCTTTGTAGTTGGAAACTATCGTGGCCTGGGATGGGGGACATGATGTGCAGATGATGGGGTCACTGTCACTCACTGACCCCACAACTCCCTGGCTCCTGCTCCTGAGGACTTAGAGGTGTCATACACAAGCCAGTCATTCTCACCAGGCTGGGAGAATGACAACTCCTAATGACCAATAACAGCTATTTTAGGAGACGAGGCAGCATGAAGGCAGTTTTCTCACGAGGAGAGCCTAAATAGGATTTTGGGGACAAACAGAGCAACCTGGAGTTTTACAAACAGCCACACACTGCAGATTATACTTACAGAACACTCCAGCATTTACCAAGAACATTTTTACATATTATTTTATTTGATCATGACTGTAATCTCATGAGATAATTATTACTATTATCTCTGTTTTAAAGCTGGAGACATCTCGGCCCAGAGATATTCAATGACCCATCCAATATTATGTAACTTGTAAGTTACAGACTTAAGTTTTGAGCCCACGTCTCTGGCCCTAAATTCAGTATTCTGTTCAATACGCCAGCCTTTCTATCTTACTTTACTAAGGAAATATATTTTCCATGCTTTTCAAGTGAAACCCTTGTTTCCCAAGGTAAGATTTTTTTCTAAGAAAGACCCTTTATACTAATCATATAAAGTTTCAGTAATTTATGACTGTAAATAATGTAATACTTAACTGTCATAAGGAAAAAGAATAAGAAATACTTATCACTAAAAAAGTTTGATTTTTTTTTTTTAACAACTGGATACGCGTCTTTCACAGTAAACCATGTGTTCTTACATCATGAGGGAAGCCAAAAGGTGTATAACATGTTTAAGAGGGAAGCCAAAAGGTGTATAACATGTTTAAGTAATACACAAAAATGTCCAGGAGTGACTTAAATGAAACAGATTTTCTTAAGCAATTGACCAAACTGATCTATCAAGAGTGCCCACTCAGTCCTCTATGGAGTCAAGAGTGTTTCTTGTCAATTGTAGCTCTCAAGGAATTACGAGGTCAGAAAGCCCTCACAGGACAAAGATGAAATGTTGAGTAACGAGAGATAAAATAGGGAAATTGGCATAAAAATATGGGACCATCCAGTCTGTATAAGCTTAAGATTTCCTGAAAGGGCCCACCTGCTCTCAAGTGGTAATAGGAATTTAGTTAGCTGAAAATGGGCCAACTATCTCCATTAAGCAAATGAGATGCTATTTCATAAAGCAAGGTCATGAAGCCGTATTACTGATTTGCACTTCAATATCATGCTTTGAATTCTTTTCCATATAAATTTCACTTCAGTATTTCTATAGAACTCTTATTTGAGAATACTATGATACATCTCAAATTTTGTCTCCTATTAATGCAACATAAAAAAATGTTTTTGGCATTTAGTTTTGAGAAAAAACAAACAAAATAAAACACTTTTTAAAACCTACCAGTTTTTATAAGCTATAATATTTTTACCTTTAACCTGACTGTTAAGATGCATAGATCTAAATATTATGCCTAATTACAAGACATACTTAAACTATAGTTAGCATATTGCATCTGCATTTTTTCTCAACTGAATTTTCCTCTATTTAAAACAGCTTAAAATCTGTTTCGAAGGAAGCAGAGTATAACTAAATTAAATAAATGTATTTAAAGTATTACTTTCAGGAGTAAATCTTAATTAAAAGATAGTATTTATCATAGAATGACTATATATGTTCAAAAAATGTAAATATAGTAGAGTTATAAAATGTGAGAACCAAGAAACAAGTAACAAGGTTTTGTTACCTATAATTATATTGGTGATGATAGTATAAATATTATAATTTAGGTAGCATGAGTATTATTATTATATCATTGAGCAAGTAATAGAGAAAAAAGTTAATAAGTAATATGGAATATTCTAATTATATCATCTAATTATATCATCAAGGGTCCTAGAGAACCAGGACATTTGGTATGGAAAAAGGAAACACCTGTGTAACGGACAAGAGGATAAGTGAAAACCCCTGTAGTCTTCAATTTTAACTCAAAGTATCAGTATATATTTATAAAGGTATTTATCTTTAAATAATAATAATAATAATAATAATAATAATAATGCATAAATTCAATATAAATCCAATAAAAGATCCCAGAAGGATTTTGTGTATGCCACATGGAAATAAACAAGCTGATTCTAAATTGCATATGGTAAGGCAAAGAAATTAAAACAGCCAAAACAGGTTCAGAAAAGAACAACGTTGGAGGACTCACATTATTTGATTTCGAGACTTATTATAAAGCTATAAAGCTTTAGTAATCAAGCCAATGTGGTAATGGCAAAAGAACAGTGGAATGAAATAAAGTCCAGAAATAGACACATATATATGGGTTAATTGATTCTTTTCAAAGTGGCAAAGGCAAATCAGTGAATCATTTTTTCAGCAAATGGTACTAGAAAAATTAGATATGCATATGCAAATTCAAACTTTGAGCTATATCTTATACTAAATACAAAAAATAAAAGCACGATTAAAGGCTTAATGTGAAATCTAAAAGTATACAATTTCTAGAAGAGAGCATAGAAGAAAATCTTGGCTCTGCAGTACTTCTATTTTCATTTTGCCTCTAGAAACAAGGGAGATATCAGCCTATTGACACAGCCCCCTGAAATTTGCTAGATGTCTGATCCATAAGAAATAGAAAATGGTGTTTCTAGCAGTAGTACCCTCTGACTCTGGGGACTGTCCAAAATGGTTCCAAACTTGCTTCTGCTTTTACGATCCAGTTGAGGAAGGTGTAATCTAGCTATCGATTTGGCAGAGTGGAGAAAATCATATCCTTCTCTAGCTTTTTCCATTCTTGCAAATGGCCCTACTGGCCTAAATGACCATTTGGAACTAGCCTACTTTTCACCCTGTGAGTTAGAGGAGAGAGCTCTTTCTGCCCCAAAAAAGGGAGAAATGTGTGGCATTCCTCATCCCCTTTCTCACTGATAATTTGTTTTGCAGCCTCTCCCCTGGTAGTGCTCTATAGCAGCTGTTCCTTTTCTTCGATGTGTAAATGTCTCCTTTTTTATCTTGGCAGACAGAGCAATTTCTTTGAAATAAAGCCCCCTTCTCTGTTACAAGTGACCTTGAGACATTCAGAGCTATCATTTCCCAGCTGTATTAGTGACTCCAAATTCAATTTCAAGGTTCTTGAAAGCTTTCCCTTGTCCACCTTGTGTTCACTTGCCTCCATTTAAGTACCCTACAAGGCAATTGCTTTGGGATCCTTGTATCCATTTTCGCATGTGTCTAACTTAGCCAAACAGAATTGCAGCAAGTGTGGCTTCAGTGCCTGGGGCCTGGCGGTAATCCAGGGCATCACGTTTGGGGCCTCTGTCATTTCTTTGGATGTCGTGAATAACTAGTAATGGGAAAAGAAGGAAATATCATGCTAGGACCCTAGAGTCCAGGTCAGGCAAATTACTTAACCATGTATAGTGGAGACTCAATTACTCACAATGTATAGGAAGGACCAAGAATACTTTTTTCAACAGCATTTGAATAATAAGCAATTATAAACATATTTTAAAATGCAAATGTATGCTTCTGATTGATGGGTGAGAAGGTGTACATAGTGATGCCATTGAAACATACTATTTATGGTTGTCATCAATTATATTGGTGTTTCTCAAGGAACAGCCTTCTGAAACTTGGCTCATTTGTAAAATTTATGTCTAAGGTATTTTTTCAGATAAGACATTCTAGGCCATCTGCTGAGTGAGTATTCAAAAATATATTTGTTCATAATTTCTTGTCTTTTATCCCACAAACCTATCCAAAAAAAAATGATAAAGAGATTTCATAGCTACTTCCCAGGATAATCAAGTGGCCGTGGCTGTCTGGATTGCAAAGGATTCTGAAACTGTGCTCAGGTACAGGATGGAGAAGCAAGGTGTTTCGGGAACACCATCTTGGCCTGAGGGTGTATTCCAAAAGCATTTTCACACCCCATGTCTCTTCTATTTGATCTCTCTTCTTCACTTTTTTTCCTCTTGGTGGAATTCAGACTGCCTGAACAACAATTATCCCACCAACAGAGTTTTTAAAAAGTTTACAAACTTCTATCTGTTTGGAATTTTAGCAGACTATAATTACAAGGGAAACTAACAGGGATTAAAATAGAATTAGGGGTCTAAATTAAACAAAAACTCAAACAATAAATTGTAGCCAGTCTTTATTGGAAAGTAAATAAGTTAATCCTGTATTCTGGTATCACTAGGAATCTCTTCTTGCACATTCATGGGAGAGCCATAAACTCTCTTTTTGCCCTTTTTACACTGTCTTATTCCATTGAAAAGAAGCACCTACACTTAGTATCACTATTTCTTGAGCATGATAAAGAACATTAATAAATACTACTCAGGAGTATGTTCAAGAATCTCATTATTTATAGGAGATTAATTTATATGATAAGTGAAACTGTAATGCTAAAAAGTTTTTTCTTCAATCTTAACTACCATTTTCAATTTCAGGATTGTCTAACCAGCCAAAAGATCAGCCAAGATCCCCAAGAAGTAGTCACTATCCTTGGCTGGGAATAATGTTACCACTCTTTTATACTAAGTGCCGCTTGCTTTCTTTGTCTATCAAGGACCTTGGAGTTTGAAATTTTAAATGTTTACTGTTGCAGAGACGGTTTGGAAGAAGAGTCGGAGTCTGGAAATGTGTAACTTACATAGATAAAGGAGAGGAGGATGGACAATACTAGCCACCCAGCCCCTATCTCTATGTCCTTTTATTGAGTTTCTTAACAATGTTATTTTGTAATGAAATAATAGTTAATCTTAGGTCAGTAGATACAAGCTATAGTCAACTCCCAGATTCAGCCTCAAAGCCACCTCCCTGTTCTCAGCTATTTTTTTCTTAAGTATCTTTTTCTTATCCTCTTAAGTATCTTTTTCTAGCCCCTAGAGCAAGAAGTCTCAGAATTGGTCAGGCGTATGTGCCCTCCCTGCAATGTGTTCTTGTGTGCAAGTCAACATTTGCTTCCATTGTTCTTGTTGCTCCAAGCACCAGACATCCTGCCAGGAATGCAGGCGTTTCTTACAATAGTTTACTCTATTTTATATTGTGAAATTCAGTGTTTCGAGTTCAGAAAAGTTATGCTCTTTCCATAGTGTCTTGTTTTCATGGATTTAGCTAGCCACTTTTGGGAGTTCAGGCCCATCTGTACATGTATGGTGAGTGTGTATGTGTGTATATATGTGTAGATGTGTGTATGTGTGTGTAAATGTATGTGTGTGCATAGGTATTTCATGGGGTGATTCTCAGTGTTCCTTAGACAGACATGCAGAGTAAATGTTGAGAGGATGGAGGTGAAGACAGGGGAGTGAGCCCTGGGTCATCCCAGGTTGCCATAGGCTTGACTCTGTCCTACTCCATCCCTTTGTCTTACCAGGATTTATTCTACCTCATTCTAGCATCTCTGCTATCAAGAGTGGGGAAGGGGCCTCTTTCTACATTTCAAGATGCCTAAGATTATGAGTAAGTTCCTAAAATTTTCTTAAAATACAGAGATATTAACATAATAATAATAATAATGCAGACACCATATGAGGTTCTTCAAAATAGTCTTTTTAAGCCTTGGTATTTGTCATGAGAGAGTATCTATACCTGTTTTCTGACCTAAACTAGCAATCCCCTTTAATGGGAGGCCTAGCATCTGAAGTTGAGCATAGCGCAAGGGAGACCATCAGTAAATATCACTGAATTATGAGTAAAGTTATTCAACAGTAGTAGTACCATTTTTAAATGTTACCTCCTTGGACTCACAGAATCTCAGAGCTTCAAGAGAATGGAGAGTTTATCTTGCCCAAACCCTTATTTTAAAGACTCTCAGTCTTAGAGAGAGAACCTTGTTTCTAAGCCTTGACATTATAGTGGGGAAATTAGTTAAAAAGCCATCTCTCAGTCTGAAGTAAATCTGGATCTAGAGCCCAGGTGTCTTGCCTTCTGCTGAGTTTCTTACCCTCCCCTCTCCCCAAATCAGCATCCTGTTAAAAACAAGAGCTATATTTCCTTTTTTCCTGGTGATGTTTCTGCGTATTAAAAAGTAGGAGTCTCAAAAGGAATCTTTCACAAAAATGGCCCGTGCCCTAGAAAAAGTGAGAGCTACTGTTATAAAAAGAAATTATTTTTCTTTCTATTTCTTTCAAATAAGAAACATCAGAACCAAATGTCTTTATTCTTTGGTTTCTAAATGTCTGACACCTTTGTGGAAATGGTGCCATAGAAAATGTTTCTCTGTGAGGTCTTTACAGTCAGGCCACCATCATCTGCCATGAAAATTAGATAGTGGAAATAGAAAGTTACTTCCTTAAAAATGATGATATCATATCCTAAATATAACAATCATATCAGTGAATATACTAGGTCCATAAAATTCATAAGTACGGGGATGAGGATACTAGTGAGTTATCTTTGTTTAAACTCTGCATTTTCCCTAGAGATTCTGCCTTCTCACAAGAGTAAGTTCTTCAGCCTTAACGTTTGTCGTGAAGGAAATGGCTGTGATCTCATAGACGCCATGGAGAACCCGGGTGGAAGAGCCCTGTTACTTGGTGAGAAGACAAGCTGCATGGGCTGCAGACATACATTCCGAATGTGAAGCCCGGATATAGGAGTCATTCTCGAAACAGAAATTAAAGGACCTGCAGAGAAATGTCCGTTGCCCTAAGAGGCTGTTTGTCATGGAGGGAATGACAGATCAATGTCCATGTGGTCAACTCGAGTTTTCCTGATGCAAGGCCATCACTGGGGACAATCACGCATTCATGTGCACCACCAAGTGTCTCCATAGACACAGCTCTGTGAGTCCACTGGACAAGAGCTTTTTAAGGCCAAGACTAGATAATCTTCACCTTTTCTTCACAACCTAGGGCATAGTGAGTGCCCAACAGAAGTGATCAGAACGAACAAATTCTTAGGAAAAAGAGCAGGAGTCTAGGCCGTCGGTTGTCAACAGAAGGCAATTTTGCCACCATCCCCAAGGGAGTAAATGTCTGGAGACATTTTTAGTTGTCACAACATGGAAAAACAGGATGCTATTAGTGACCAGTGAGTATAGGCCAGGGATGCAGCTAAATACCCTAGGCTGTGTGGGACAGTCCCACAATAAAGAAGCATCTGGTCCAAACTGTCAGTAGTGCTGAGGCCGAGAGACCCTGGCGGAGGCGTTAGAGGGGAAAGGGTGTCCCTCACACCTTAGGTTTCCTTTCCACTGGAGGTAGCTCCATCAGCTTAACACCCACAGCCTCACACTGCTGCTTGACAGAGAAGACAGGGCAGCTTCTCAGAGTGCTGAGACCTGGCTGAAGACCTGGGTATGCAAACACTGGCCCTTTCCTCACTTCTTTCTTTTCAGGAATGGACAGCCCACAGACTTTTCTGCTCTGCTCTTCCATACCATAAGCTTTATAGCTCAGGCCTCCAGGGAGGCCTGAGGGCGCCCTGCCCACTGCCAACCTAAACCTGAGCAGGTGTGTCTAATTTGGCAGTTCAGTATCAGGGAGCCCGTTGTTTCTCTATCACATGTATTAAACTCTTACTTGGTTCAGAATTCAAGTGGGGATAAGATGCTATTTATAGGCACCCAAGTTCTCCAAATAAGCTGTGTTTGATCTTCGTTAAGACTCATGAATTTGTTTTATTAGGAACATCCTGCATGATTTCACCCTGGGGTGGGGGTGTGCATTTCTTCTTAATGGACAGTCGCTTCTCGGAGAAGACTATGTCTACACAGAAATGCAGTGATATGGTCTTGTCTTCAGGAAATGGCCCTAAATGATTAGGAAGCAGGGGGCTTAAAGATATGTTTGAAGTCATTATCCAGCCTACGCTGCTGTGACAGTGGACTCGCAGACACGAGCCACTTTGAAAATGAAGGTTTCTGATTAAAGACTGAACCGGGTTCTATAACATGAAGGGTGCATCCTCACCCTTCTGATATTCTCTCCTTCTGAACAGATATGGAAGGTGGCATAGAATCATTCCTTTCTGGGACATGACCCTGAAATGTTCTCACTGTATAGAGAAAAGAAGGTCGTACATTTTCATTAGATGCTCTAGATCTCAGAGAAGATTTTTTCATATTATCACTCTTCCATAATGATAAGCCTTGGGGAAAGGCATTTTTTAAAATGCTCTCAGCAAAATGGACAGAGAAAAATGACTCTAGTGGTTTCATTTCTCACGGTTCTGCTTAAAGTTATTCCTCCCAGACATATATGTTTTATTTTTAGTGCTTTCCCTATAACATCATTGATTGTATCTGATTCATAATTAGAAAATATGAGTAAGACTTGGGATTTCCAATTAATACTTACATTACTGAGAGAATATTGATGATTTTGTTTGCTTAAGTTAGTATCTCTTAGTGAACTTGGAGCAGACATCAGTTTTACTCTTTTTAGTAGATGAAATAAAATTGATATTAGATGTTAAGCAAAAAATTTATTTTTGAAAATGTGCTGCCCCATTCATTATTTTTCATTTGTTTTATAATTTTCATTATTTCTTCTGAATGTTAAGATTAAGCTAACATCATCAGTGTCCCCAGTGTCATCATTACTATGGTAAAAGTTTTCATTTCTTTCATCGCAAGCTGTGCTCAGTACTTCATACCATATTTCCTTGAAAAGTTCCAATAACTCTGTAAAATGTCTGTAGATTTTACACATGTGGAAACTGAGCCTCAGAGAAGCTAAGTAGTTTGCTCAGTCACATAACAATGAGGGACACAGTCAGGATTCAATCTGAGGTTTGTCTGACTCTTTATCAGGGCTACAGATATAGAATCATATTAGCAAGATACAAAGCTATTCAACTAGCATCAGTTAAATGAGTATTCTGTGGCATGCCCTGTGTGAGCTACTTCCAGAAATAATAAAATGGCAACTGCAGAGTCCCTAGCATTTAAGGAATGCCTAGAACAAGGAGATAGAAAATAATGGGTGCTAAGGTGACTAGCAGAATTTCTCAAAGTTTTTACCAGAGCCCCGCTTCGTGCAGTAAAGATTATTTTGTGATTCAGAATATCTGTACATATAAACCCAAATGACTATAATAGGCAAGGCATACCTTTGAAGTCTTGTTTTAGGTTAATATGTATTCCACTCCATAATTTATCCACGCTGTTTTAATGTAAAAATAAATTCTAAAGTTACTTACCATTGACTAGATTGGGTGCTTCCAGTAGATGCAGCACTTTCTTCTTGAAATTTCATGGACCCTTCTCACGTCACACTGCTGTAAACTTTACAACACATCTTTCTTGGTTTAAAAGGCAAGAAAGTGCTTGATAATAAATTTCCACAATATACAAAGCAGAATTTGGGGAGAAACTTAAGTAACTAATCACAAAATTTTCTTCTATGATAAGCACTATTAATCCATTCAAAAGATCTCTGATCTCTGTGGTAATGGGACTGCTCTGTGTCCTGACTGCATGGTGGATACATACACATGTGATAAAATTACATAGAACTAAACACATGCAAACGCACACACTAAGGAGTGCGAGAAAAAGGATAGAAATCTGAAGATCAATGGATTGTACTAATGTCAATACCTTATTTATTATGAAGAAGTCGTTCACACAATCATGGATGCTGTCAAGTCCCAAGAGAGCCGATGGTGTAGTTTCAATATGGAAGCTGGTAGGCTTCAGTCCCAGGAGCTGTTGGACAAGTGGAGTTTTTTCTCACTCAGCCATTTTGTTGCATCCAGGCCTTCAACTGATTAGATGAGGCTCATCCACATTAAGAAAGGCAATCTGCTTTATTCAGTCTACCAATTTAAATGTTAATCTCATCCAAAAACACCCTCAAAGAAACACCCAGAATAATGTTTGACCAAATATTCAGGCATCCTATCACCCAGTCAGGTAAAAACATAAAATTAGCCATCACAGTCTTACATTTTAAAAATAAAAGTAAAAAAGAAAATAAATAAAAATATCTGAAAATAAATGATTTAATTTTAAAAAGTGAAAAAAATACAACTTTAGATTAAGAGAGAGTAAATCTGGACATGATAGAGACAATGAGATCCAGGACTTTGAGTGTGATGTCATGATTGGACAAAACTCTGGCGGTCTTAGAATGGGAGTGAGTGTGTTTTTCAAGTGTGAGGAACACAAATAATTGTGACCAAGAGTGTGATCAGCAGTAGATTAAATTATTAGCTCCATCTCTTCACTTGTCTCCACATCTAGATCATTTGCCATGTGACTTTGTAGCTCCTTCAACTAGAGTCAAGGATTCTCTTTGCTCCTTGTCTTCAGCTTTGGCCATATGACTTGCATTAGCAGTGGAATATTAGCAAATATAACACAAACAGAGGAATGAAATGTGTTTGTACAGATGATTTGAATGCTGCTGACACCTTGTCGCCAACCTCAACTGAATCTTAGCCTAAATCAATTAATCCCACTGACCTTTGGGAACATGAACAATGTTGTTGTTAACCATGAATTTTGGTCCAGCTTGTTTCACAGAAAAACTAACTGATCATTCTAACTTAAAATACTATTTTTTTTATTTCGTAAATACATGAGTACCTACTCCATTTCAGGAACTGTGCTACCTTCTGGGGATATGATCATAAATAAAATGAACATGCTACCCGATTTCACAAAGCTCACAATCATAAATATTATGTTTTTTAAAAAGAAGAAATAATTCTTTTTGTATGGCAAATCATTATTCTCTACCATGTACTAATTAAACTCAAGTCTTGAAAAATATGCCTGGCCAAAACATTTCAGAAACAAATCTGCAGTGTAGAAACTAGACAATGTGCTGTTTTAGTTTAGCTTTGTTTTCTCAAAGCAAAGCAATATATTTTGGAAATATGATGGCTGAATGCAGTTAATAGTACAGTGGTTTTATGAGCATATGAACATGTATGTCTATGTGTGCATATAGGAAATCTTAAGGAATGACACTATTATCTACTCAGTTACTCAACCGAAAAATCTTCAAGTTACCTTTGACTCATCTTTTCCAAGTTTTCTCAATATTCCTTAAATATGTAAACTTCTTTTCTTCTCTATCATCCTAACCAAACCATCACCATCTATCCCCTGGATTTTGAAGCAAGAGCATCTCAATAAATCTGTCTTATCTCAGTTTTCTCTCCCTGTCAATTCTACATCAGAAAAATCTATGAAAAATATAAAACTTGCCTTTAACTCCCGGAGATGCATGATGTCCTTCGATGTTTTTCTATTCCTGTAGAATGAAGTCCAAGCTTCTTAGTACACAAAACAAGGGCTGGCATTACCTCATCCTTGCTACTTCACCTCCTACCACTTTCTGCCTCAGACCCATATACCAGTAAGTAGACACATCAGTAGGTCAGGAATTGAGGTGATGCAAGAAAATATCTAGGGTAGAAATTTATAATATTAAGAAGTTCTGATCCTCAGGGTCATATAAGTACCTCTGAGAATAAGTGCCTCCTTAAATTTTGTTGCTTAAGCCCTTCTCTTGCCTCACTCTGGTCTCCACCTTGCACTTCATGTTGTTTTATATCTTCCACTCCTTGTCTCATATTGTTGCCTATGTTGGGACACCATTTTCACCTTACTTTTTTTTACCAATTCTTGTTCGTATGTTAGATTTGGCTTAACTATATATTTCTTAGAAAACATCCCTACCTCCCAGGCTGGTATAATTTTACTCATATACTCTGTGCTCTTGTAAGAGCTCTGAGCTTACTTCTATTTTAGCATTTACTATATTAATTAGAAACTGTTTATCTCCCTTATCCTTTGGTTCTAAACTTTCTTAAGATGAATTATTTTGTTGCTCATCTTTATAGCATAAAGGGATAAGTCAGTCATCCTTGAAACTCTCTCTCTCTAGATCTGCATATCTAATTTCCACTCAACATGTTTCAATGCCACTCACCTCTCTGTCTTCACTAAACTACAAGAGTATCATCTTTTGCCTGCATTATTACAATACTCTCTCAATAAGCCTTCCTAGGTCCACTTGCAAACTCCTCAGCCCACTACCTTCATTCATTCTTTTCTTTGCAGCCATGGTAATCTTTGCAAAACATAAATAGAATTATGTCACCAAACTTTAATGGCTTCTTATTGTTCTTAGGACAAGAATTCACATCCTCCGGTTGGCCTAAAACCTTCCTGCATGGTTTG
The DNA here is from genome assembly GCA_004027375.1 of Macroglossus sobrinus. Taxonomy (NCBI): domain Eukaryota; kingdom Metazoa; phylum Chordata; class Mammalia; order Chiroptera; family Pteropodidae; genus Macroglossus; species Macroglossus sobrinus. The sequence goes on from PVKZ01002121.1 coordinate 206,971, forward strand.
ACCCTATCTACTCTCTACAGTTTATCTCATTAAACTTGAGCCACCGTTTGTCATATTCCTGCCATCTTTTAGTTCTAGAATATTCCATGAAGTCCCTTACCTAACAGTCTGGACACAGGCTGGTCTCACTGCTTCAGATGTTTTATTCTCCATTATTTTACCATATGAACACTTCTTCCTCATGCCGGTCCAGGAATCACTATTTCAAGCTTCCTTGATGTCTTAATCTATGTTAAGTTGTCCATTAATTTTTATAGTTCCAGCTTTCTTTTCTTCAAAACATTCATTTCAGTTTACAATCTTTTATGTTTCTGGGCAATTACTTTTGTTTAATAGCATCTAGTTTTCTTTGCGCACACACACACACACACACACACATTTTATTATGAAAATTTCGAGCCTGCACAAAGTAGAATATAATGAACTCACATTTCCTTCCCCTTGCATTAACAATTAACATATGAATCTTTTATCTTTTATATCCTTTATATTGCCCTACTTCCTCCCCGAATACCACATCTTATTCTTAAATATCATAGTCTGTATCTCTAGAGAATAAAACTCTTTTTTAACCAAAAAAAGTCCAAAATATATTTTCATATTCAGAATTCCAAGAACTAATGAGTTTTTCAAATTAATAAATATCCTGTCAGTATTCAAATACTGTATAAAATTTTTATTTAAGTCTCATTTCACATTGTACTGAGAACAGAGACAAATAGACCAACACGATGCATGACATGTGACTGAATTAGTGACTGACTAAATGAATGAATGAATGGTTGCTTAATAAGTATTTGTGAACTAAAAGGATACCTGGGGAGCAAGTCCCAAAGAAGACCAGTTAAATAGGCTGCTACATCTTTCTTTATTTCATATGGGCCAAACCTCCTCCTTAGGTGGTATTGTTGGGCCTTGAGGCAAGATGGTGCACTAGGACAGACTCAGAGCCAAGGAGAGGTGTCAAAACATTGCCTCTCAGACTTGCTACACCATGCTTTCACTCTTGAGTAATACTAATGGATAACGGGGTGCTTCCTATTTTTAGAAGGTTTAACTTTCTTTATTCCCATCCTTTTCTCTTTCCCATTCCAAAAGAGCATCTAGACATCTACAAGTGGTATCCCCCAGTTGAAAGCAGATGACTTGGGCATTATAGGATTTGTCATTTGGTCAGGAGTCTCTGTATAGACACTGAAATATGGATTGGGTATGTTATTAAGTATCTCAGAGTTTATCTGATCTCACCACTGGGAAAGAGATCATAGTCAAAATTTTCATCTAAGGGGAAAAGAAAGCTTTGATCTTATTCTACTTGCATTTTTTTTAAATATGTAGTTTGTATAATTTTTCATTATAAAAATAACACTTACCCCTCATTTCGATTTTCACTTCTTCATAAGCTGTTTTCTTAGTTATTATAAACTTTGGTATTATCTTTTGCTCCGTATATTCAATTAAGTTCCATTTCTAAACTTTATTTAGTGAATATTTAGGTTGATTCCAATCTTGAACTATTATAAATTATGTTTTGATAAACAACTTTATACATAAAGCTTTTTCTGTATCAAAGATAATTTCCTTAGGGTAGATTCCCAGAAGTAGAATGACTGGGTAAAAAAATATGAACAATTGTAAAGCATATATATATATGCATATTACCAAAGTGCTTTAAAAACATTGTTATTCATTTATAAAATTAATTTACCTTTAAATTAAATTTTATTTTGAAATACTTTTATTGTTTTTTTTATTGCATAAAGAGTACATTTTCATTATAGAAAAATTATACAATACAGATATGTAAAGGAAGGAAATAAAATTCATGAGCAATTCCAGTACTCAGAGTTAACCATATATTTTATTACATACACTTCCAGATATTTCTTTATGCGTATAAACAATAGGATTATCTTGGGAATACACATAGATTGAGCTCTATAAGGTCTCAAAGAAGAAACATCATAGAGTACTATGAATAATGAGTATGCACTTCTAAGTATATAAGGACATACAGTAACTGGGAAAGCTGTTTCATGAGGAGTATAACCATTCCACGTTCAAGTGCTTCCAAGACAAGAATTTGACCATGATCCTCTTTGTACATCTAATCTCAGCTCATCAAATACTTTTAACATTTGCAAAAACTTCTGGAAATAGAGATTCAGTTAGGTTTGTTTTCTACTCTCCATATGGAGTATTTCTATATCACCTTTGGATAGAATTCATCTCAAGCTACCTCCAAAGGTTCTCTTTCATACACAGCTACGTGCTCTTTTACTGAAGCCTTCAGTCAACTGTGGAGAGAGTCATGTGACCAGTTTCACTCCTACCAGGCAATTTATGAAGCAAATAACTAATTGACGCCACCTTTTACTGTAGTACAGGACTTAAGGAGAATGTATATATTTAAAATATCATTCACATTGATATTTGTGTATCATTTCTTTGTAATCCACTTTATTAAGGTAAAACTGAATCTTCAACACTAATTTAGGATTCCACCATATGAATGTGCCAGAAATTATTTAGCCAGTCCCTTATACCAGGTCGCTTCCAAATTGGGCCTACAGATTTATTAATGATAACAGAAAATGCTTGTAAACTCTTCTTTTTGGTTTCTTTCTATTTATTCTAACATGGCTTTGCCATCTATTTATTTTATAAATCACTTTATTTTATGTGTGTATCTTAAAGCAATCTAAAATTTTTTTTAATAGAAAAATTTAACCTTTTTACATTAATTTTAATAACTAAATATATATTGTCTATTTTATTTTTTATTTTTAATAAATCAATTTATTTAAATATATAAACAAGAAATCAAAAACAACACTTGTGCCCTCTTATTTTCTATATACCTGTTTTGTTGTTTTCTATCCATCCTTAATTGGTTTTTACCTTTTAATCTTATTTGTTATATCATTTAAATTTTATTTGGAAAAGATACATTCTCTGATTTGGAAGAATACTTTTTTTTCTGCTAGTTATTTTTAGAATAAAATAAAAAACAAAATTGTGCATCTCTAACAAATGAGAAAATAGCATCTTCTGATGCTTTTCATAGAGACAGACATTTAGAAAAAACTAATTTCTCTATCATCTGAACTTTTCAATCAGATTTTATAGGTATGCAAAGATTTTATAAAAATAAAAAGATCATTATGCACAGACACATTTTATCTCTCCTTGCTCAAGAATTTTTTAAAAATATAAGATTCCAAGACGGTTAATGTCTTCGTTAACTTTTATGACTATTTTTCCAACCATTATTTATATACAAATTATGATTTACTGATTTTAGTTATCATTGTCATTTTATATATTTTTCTTATTTTTAATGCAATAATATGATTAACTTATTGCTCAGCTGTAGCATTTCTTCATATAATTTAATTAGGGAAATATTTTCAGGGTGTTTATTTGTCTTAGAATGGGAGACTTTCTTGATTTGTCCTAGTACTTGAATTAGTTTTCTGTACCAGCTAATTTATTACTCACTGCCTCCACATCATGTATGGAAATCCAGTCTTCTCTAATTTTACTTCTTTCTCCTTTTATTACTTAATATTCTAAGGAATTATATTGATAATATACATTTGATAATTAAATTTTTTGTTTGTTTCTTATAAATTAGTTCTATATAAAGGCATTTAATCTCATGCCTCATATTGGTCCTAAGACTCAAAAGAGACAGACCCTCGGAGTCTTTTCAGATGTCTTGGGATTTTTTTTCTATATATTCTTCATTTATGAGTAGTAGAGTATGTGTGAATGTGTATGTATAAGTTTGTGGGAGAGATTGTCTTTATATATTCAATTCTAAGAGCTTAGAAGTTTTATTTCATAGATTCTGTAAGACTCTATAAGAACCCAGTTTATGCTCAGTTTTGGGAAAAGGAACATTTACATTCTTAGTGCATGTTTTTTTTTTTTAATTGCATCTTTTGTTTGTTTATGTGCACAATTATCTCCCGGAATCAGAGTTCAAGTTATATGTAAGAATTAAATATCCCTACAGTCAGAGACAGACCTGTCAGAATCTATTAATTTTTTTCTCATTTTTTTTTTTGTAGTATGTAAGGTCATCTGAGGCATTCTTCTGAATATTTTTTTCTCACTCTATTTTTATATACACTATTTATATGCAACCTTTACATTACATAGATACAAATCTATTATTCCTTTAGTGAAGAAACACTGACATTCTTTTCTTCCTTATGATGGTCTCCTCCACCTCCAAGTTTAACAAATATTTGCCTACATTTTCCTGATACTTCTAATTTACATAAATATTCAATCTTCCTGCAAGTTATTTTTGTACATGAGATAAAAGTCCTTTGTTAGTTTCTCTCAGATAGGTAGCCAGTTGTTCCAATGCTATATTGAATAATCCATCATTTTTCCATTGGCCTATAGCACTACCTTTATCATGCATGTCTCCATATAAAATTGCCTTTATTTCTGCACTTTAGATTTCAATGAGATTTAATGACATCTAGATTTCAATGACATATTTTACTAATTATCTGCCAGTATCAATCTCTTTTGATTATAGTTGCTTTTAACTTAGGGTGTCATTTAGTTTTTCTTAAAGTATAGCTAGTCTTTTAGTAAAAAGTTTATTTTAACACATAGAACTTATTATCATTATTTACGTAGGTTTTACTCTACATTTTTCAAGTCATTATTTATCATTGTTTCTTATATTATTGCCCTGCATTTTGAATTCTTGATCTGAATAAATTTTCATCTGGCTGAAGTCATTCCCAGGTCTTTGCAAGAGTTCTTTGGTGGTATGCTTTGTGAAGTTCCACATATCTGAAAATGTTCTCCTTTCTTTGACAGGTGAAGGATATCATCACTGGTTATAGAAATCTTGGAATTTACAAGTATGTGTGTATTGTTTTGCTGTCTCCTTAGCTTTACAAAAGAAAAAATGATATGTCTCTGATATATATTTTTTAATTTAAGTAACCAATTTTTTTTGTCTACAAAGAGGGCCAAATCTGTCCAGCTGCTTCTTTCTATAAATCAAGTTTCAATGGGAGGCAGCCACAGCCATTCATTTATACATTGTCTATGGCCATTTTTATGTGCTATAATGTCACAGTTGAATAGCTGAACAGGGACCATATGGCCCTGCAAAACCTAAAATATTTACCACCTGGCCCTCTACAGGAAAAATTTGCAGATCCCTTTCTTAACTTAACACTCAAGAACAACTCTCACAAGAATGGGCTTGACGAAAGAACAGTGGGGAGGGTGTTTCGGAGCTTGGTCATCTTTGGGTGGTGCTCCTGAGATGCACCATGAGTCTGGGCTCCCACAAACATGGAACATCAACTTTGTCAACCCCACTCTGAAAAGAAGAACATAGGAAACATCTGACACCCAGATTGAGCTGTACCAACTCTAATTCCAAATTAGAGTTGCCAATTTCATTCTCTCTGAGTGAGGTAGGAGCTGGGGAGAGAGAAGAGGAATGCCTTTTTGAATGACTTTATAAAATCTGTGGCAGATTAGCTGTCATGTCATTGAAGCTGCTTATTGCCTGAGAGTAACACTTTCTGTAGGGCAGTGCAGTGTTACTAGTGGAAGAAGTTTAATTTATAAGCAGTCTAATTTAATCTTCTCTGTTTAGATGTGCTGCAATTTGGTGCTAGGAAGAAGCCCTCTGAAGAGCTTTGTTGTCTTAGCTGACAATTACATGGCTTTAAGATGCCTTACCTTCGAGCCTCTTCATGCACATATACATGACAGATTTATATTCTTTTTCTCTTTAGGTGCTATTTCAAATCAGCACTTGGGTGATAGCAACTTAGGCAGACAAGGTAGTAGCTTGTGCCAAATTAGATTTGGTACAAGAGAGCAGAACATTTGAAATCATGGAATCTAAAAAATACAACTTCTTTTAGAGCTATTAATTGAAAAAGATAATATATTTATTCATCAACACCCAGGGACTCTGGAAGAGCTAATTCATCTCACCAGAAGAAGCAATTATTACCAAAGACCAGTGTGCTTAGCTCACTCCACATAGGACCAGACTCATGGAAAGGAATTGGGCTTTATAGAATACTGCATTTAATCTAAATTTGCTTTGTGTTCCATCTACATAAATTTAACTTGCATAAACCACCGAGCAAGCAACATGTGTTTCAGGACCACTCTGTCGTTCACTGTTTCCATATGTGTCTAGAAATAGTCCAACCATCTTAGCAGGAGAAGAAATCAAGCCCATCTATTTCAGAGACTCGGGAAAGCTCTCCTTTCCCATCACTGAGTGCTTTGAATAGAGCTCTGAAAAAGCAGGTTCATTTGGGTCAAGTCAAGCACTCTCAGATCCTTACTTATTTTATTTAACAAACCCTGGCACCATACTTACTGAGAGGCCAGACACAGTTCTGGGCACTTGAAAAATTAAAATATTTCTTCCTTACAACAATCCTATTAGGGTAAGTACTATTATTAAGATTTGTTTTACAGATGAGAAAACAGATACACAGAGAAGTTAAGTAATTTTTCCCGAGATCACAAAAATAGAAAAAGTCAGGTTAGGGATTTATACTCAGGAAGCCTGGATCCAGAGCCCAGTTAACCACTAAGCTATGCTACCTTTGTGCCAGCACCATCAGCATCCCTCACCACCAAGGGAGGTGCTTAAGTCTCCTGGTTTCTATGAAGCATCCTCGGCTAACCGTAAGCCCCCATGATGAGCTCTCTTCCCAGAGATCTCCTGTAGCATTCATCTGCCCCTCCAGATTTCCACCAAGGATTCTTGTCTTGTATTACTGAATAGCACTTCAGATATATGTTCTAAATTTCTTTGGGAGGACACTAACCCAGCACTGTGACCCATAAGTACCTATGTACTGAATTCTACTTTGATCCTTATTGTTCTTTGAGTTATGTAAACTCAACGGATATTTTATTTATTAAAAATGGAAGTGTCCTTTTCAGGTGTACTTTACCTAGGTCAATTCACTTGTGTAGTGTTATAGACATATTCTAGAAAAGCAAAGTGTTCTCAGGCCAACATCGTTTTGATGGCTTTGGGGCTTTTCATTTCATGGGCTCTTGCCATTTTCAAGTGAACACTTGTAGTTCTGATTACTGATAAACCAAATTTTACAGTTTATAATAATCTTGTTCCCCCTTAGCAAGAACTAGAATTGCATGTAATCTGAAGCTAGTATATAAGAGAATGTCACTTAACTAGAGAGAGACTTGCTCATCAGTCCGCTTCTCTCTCAATACATGCTCATTTTTTCATGATATAATTATTTTTATGACCCTTTTGATATAATTATCATTATCACCCTCTTGCAGGTGAGAAAACTAAGAACACTAATTGTGTAATTGCTATTTGCAAATAACACTTTGAGAATTGTGAAGGCCTCAAGATATAATCCTAGAGAATATCAAGGTTCTATTATAGTTAGCAATGTATTGATTGATTCTACCATAGACTATGAATTTTCAAACTCTTTTATAGCAGTAAAACTTTCTATAAAATAAAATGTCACATGGAATCCCAAAATATAAAGCAAAAAGACAAAGCTCCTCAAATTGGCCTCTGTGGACTTTACAGAACATGGTCTAAAAACCACTGTTATAGATCAAGGATAGCAAGTAGTTTTCTGTGTTATTAATCAGGCAGAGGACATGCAGGAGCTGGGAGTGGGCACACATTCCATTTTTGATGGCTTCATGGGTATGTGCTTTTTATTTTCATTGGGTACTTTCATATGCAAAGATACCAAGAGCAGAATTTGTTGAATTTGCTATTTAAATTATCATTTAGGCATTTACTTTATTTCTTCTCACATTAGATTTTTTTTTTATGGCATGACATGAATTCATGCTCTTATTTTATTGGGAGTAGATTCTGAAAAGAATTAATAGCAATCCAAGGAACCTCTATTCAAGATGACTCTATAAATTCAACTTAAAATACCCTTCCATGCACCCTGCTCCAGACATGTCATAAAGACTGATGAAAAGCAGAACGAGGGGTAGTGGGTGACAGGAGGTGGAGCTGAAACCGCTGGCTGGATGGGCTCAATAGCTGGTACATAGTAGTTGCACAATAAAGATATACTGGGTTAAACTGAACTGAATTGAATTTACTTGAATTGAACTGAACAGTTGGTAAGAGTGCAGGGATTCTTCTTTCAGAGCATCATGGGAGAAATGACGACCATTTCTTGAGGGCTGGTGGAACCTAGGTAGGAACAATTTCAATGTAACTAGAGTTTATCCACCTATAGTAGCTATGCCTGCTGAGGAGAACAGTTCTCTTTCTAATTTCATGTGTGGCAATAAAACTCAGGGAAAAAAAGGACTTAGGACTCTTTGTCATTTAATGATATTTATTTATTTATTTAAATATTTTCACATCTGGAAGCACATATTTTAAAGCATTTATTATTATGGGTTCTTTCATTCTTTTCGAAACAAGTTGAGCAAACATTTTCATTCTAGAGAAAGAAATTTTCGGTAAGTTTTGAATATGCATCACGAAACTCTTACTTTTATCAGAATCTTCCAGTATTTTCTAGTTTGCCTTTCACTCCCTATGTACATATTTCCTTTAACATGTCACTTTTCCAGGTGACAACTGCCCTAAAGAGACCAGTTTCCCACAGCGATGTCAGAAACGATAAGTGTTCTTTGGTTGCACACAGCGAAACGTGGACTTTTAAACACTGGTCTTTTCAGTCTATTACATGCTCACAAACCTTTGTTTTGCTGTCATTTGGCAGGCAGGGGTGGGGGGAAGTGTACAAATCAATAGAGCAAGGATTTTTTTTTTTGTCTTTGAATTAATAGTGAAACCTTTCACTTCTCTATTCATTTTACTTGTACAACTCATAGTCTGTCCTAATTCCCCCTAATGGTACCAGACAGCTGTATTGCATGGTGCCTCAAGTTGCAGTAGGCACGGTGCTTTGGGCTTAAGTCAATCATAGCTCTACAAATGAGAACAAACCATGGAACTCGTGCTAAAATAGCAAAGCAAATTATTCCGACTTTTAATAATGCCACTTTGCACACAAAGCACATAATGGCCTTTAAATTAAAAAATTAGTTACATTTCCTTGATAGCTTACATTCTTATTAGCACAATTGGCATACTTAACTTGGCTTCTTTCTAATTATTCACAAAATAGCATATTACATGAGGTGTCTCATTTTCCACTAATTTTTCAGTTAAAAAAATATTTATTATTATTATTAAATGACATATGCCCAACTATTTATGTAAAAGGAAGAAAAAAAAGAAAAGGAAAGGAAAGATCTTCGCTAAGGGATGGAAACTGGTAATTATGCTCTGCTAAGCACATCACAGACGCCCAGCTGGCACAATTAAAGAAATAGCTGATCAGTTCCAGTTATTGATTCTGCTAACATGTTTGTTCACGGTTGCTTCTTGTCTAATTAGTTTTTTCTGCTTTCTTAGTCTAAAAGCAGACCTTTCCAGACGGGGCTATTTTCAGACATTAGTGAGCAAGGCTTCCTTTGGATGCCTTCTAGATTTTTATTATTTTTTTTAATGCAATAGTTTGCCTATTCATTTAGCTAGGAGATGGCCTGAAAGCGAGACTTTCCTCTGAAATCTTTATTGAATTTCAAATCTGAATTTTACATGCTTTTCTTTTTAAATGGATGGCTCTGTGGCGTTGATACAGCCACATTTGAAGCAGTTGTCATCAAGGGATGACGTGTGATTAGGGCTGTCTCCACACCCTGGGACAAACCGAAAATGCCTAAAAGATGTCGCAAGTCCTATTTGGTGAGGCTTGACAGAAGCATTCATTCTCTCCTCTGCCAGAAAGGAAAAATCGAGCTCAGTGCAATTTTCATTTCCTAAACATAGAATGTACAAGAAGTGAAACTCTTTTGGATATTAACAAAATGGGAGCAAAATGCAACATCAATTTCCAGGAACAAAAGCTTGTGGTCTCGGTCCTGAAAAATCAATCAAATGCTGCTCTGTTGTAGCAACAAAAGCATACGATATGGAATCTCTGCCTTTGTCAAAGTTTGTGGAGTAAAGCTTTAAAATACAGCAGCGGATGCTCATGTGCAATGGCGGCAGAGAGTCTGTGGCTTGGCAGAGCAGTTTCCCTGTAAATCCTGCCCTGGTTCTGTGGCTGTGCCTGATGGCCATGGCAGCTATCACAAAGCTCAGGGACACCGGGATGCTGTCAAGATTTTAATCACACCCATGCAGGGCAACAATAATTGTTGCTCCTTTTAAATACTGCTAATGTTTTTCAATGCAAGAGATAGAAGCAGAGGAGTTTGTTTACTTAAGTATTAAAAATGAAACAGAAAGGACCTTTGAGTGTTTTGACAGGAATTTCTATTCTCCTGGTAGATGAGGTTGGGGCCAATCCATTTTTATCTGGTATTTTTACTGTGATTGCTGATTAGGTTGTCCTGTTGCTATAAACTTTCAAACCATGGAAGATGAGCCAATTTTTCTTCTTCAACAAAAGAGCATCTTGCAGATTATAATATTCCATTAACTTTACAGTTTTACTTTAACACAATATTGAGGCATTGGGACATTTTGATTCAAATGATAGGAAATTAATTTTCACTTTTTCAAATTACATTTGCAATGGAAAACTATTGATGACATAAGTATTGTAGCATAAAAATGACACAAGAAACTATGAATTTTCTTTCTTTTGTAGAAAAGAAAGTAGACAATTAAAAGCTTTAATACTGTATCCATTCTAAATGTCCACAGAAAACTGGAATTTGAAAAATAATAAGAATAAAAAAATAAGAATAAAAAAAAGAAGTGTTAACCTTTTAAAATTCTACTTAAATTCATTGGATTTAGGCATAAAAGGATGTAGAATAGGATTGAAAATAAATTACATCAACTCAACAGCAAACAGTTCCAAGTAAAGAAATGTTTAACAAAGACAGATTTTAAAGATGGAAATATAATGCAAAGATCAGCCAGCTATGGGTGCATGGGCCAAATCCGGCACACTGCCTACCTTTGTAAATAAAGTATTATTGGAACAGAGCCATACTTTTTTATTTACATACTGTCTATAGCTGCTTTTGTATGGCAATCACAGACCTGAGTAGCTGCCACAGAGAAGGTATGGCCTGCAAAGCCTAAATATTTACTATCAGCTCTTTACAGGAACTGTATTCCAACTTCTGGTAAAATGCATAAAATATTTAGCTATTATCTCCCTTAACAACAACAATAACAATACCAAAATGAAAACAAGGTGGAAGTTCCCTTTTTCCCTCTTTCTCGTTTCTTCTGTCTAGTTTTACCCATGCCTTACCACCCTTATTTCTTTCAAATCTCTGCTCAGATGTCATTTTTTCCCCATAACCCCCTCTTAAGCCTGTTTTACTTCTTCCTATAGTATTTGTCACCTTCTAAGATAATACATAAAGTATTGATTTTTCTTGCTTTGTATCTTTCTCCGTTAAAACATAAACTGTACAAAAGTAGCACATTTGTTTGTTTTCTTCATGGTTGTCTTCTCAAGATGTAGGCCTGTGCCTAGTACACATTAGGACCTGCTAGGTACTCCATACATCTTTCCTGAATGAATCAAAGAACAAACTTAACCATCACTCCAACTTCCCCTCCTCCCCTTGACTCTATATTGTAAATATGTATAAACAATGGCTAATTTGTAAAAATATGCTTCTCTTCTTGCTCCTCCCCTGCACTGTACCTCTCATACCACAGGCTTCTTCTCACCTTCCCTCCGAAGTCTTCTCGGATTAAAGAGAAATGTTTCTCCCATCTCCAATCCAATATGTGTTAAGAACCTTGTTACAATGGGAACCTTGTTACATGGACTCCTTCGAGCCTATGCAGCACTGCTTCCCAGCTGCCTGAGAATGCAGGGAACTGCAACTCGAATGATCCTCTTGGCTCATCCCTCCAGGTCCCAGAGGGCACAGATCTTTCACACAGCAAGTCTAATATACATAGAATGTGAAAAGGCCACAGCGTTCTGTGCCTACAGAGAGGAGAACCTCTATAGAGAGATAGTCATTGTGTAGCCATATGACAGTCCTGTCTCCTGACATAAGGACTGCGAACTGGGATGACTGTCGCCTACTTTGTTTCTAAATTGCCAAAGAGCAAAAGAGCATTTCTTAGGACCAGGTAAAAAACTTCATTGCAACTAGCATAGTGCTTTTTTCCAGTAAGTGCTTTTTTTTTTTCAGTGCAGAGACTGACAGACAATAGAAATGAGGACACAAAACAGAAATTAGGTGATGGCTTCCTGATTTGTTTAGAATTATGTCATCACCGTATGTAGGTAATGGTTCTAGTGGGAATGTGGCCTTATGCAAAGAAGAAGTTTTTTGACATTCACAATAAGTATACAAAGTGATTCAAATGCAGAGAATGTATGTGTATAGAGAGAACTCCAATATTTTAATATCTAAATGACTTTATACTCTTTCCTAGTAATATCCAGTATGCCAAAATTATTCACAGAAAAGCTTATTTATTCATTTCTCTAATTTTTAATTTTTATACCAAATTAAAGTATGTGCTTTTCCAGAATTAAATATAAGGTGCAGAATTTCCTGAAGAAGCTTCATGTCTCATAATTTCTAAATAAATTTAAAGTTAATTAAACTCATTTAGCTCTTATTTGTAATACCATTTATTTCTTTTTCAATTGAAAAAAAAAAAGGACCACATTACCATGGTTCTTAGTGAAAAAGAAAACATGAAAGTACAAATGATTAAAAGATGATGTGAGTGTACTGTGATGGACTTGGGAATTCACATACATGGGGCAGCAACTTCAGCCATATTGCTATAGAAACTCTCAGCTTTCTCTCTTCTATATCAGTTCTTCTTTTCTCTAGCTGTTGCAGGTTTTATGATTCACTTTCTTTCCCAACCCTTATGGCCCCTCCACTGCTCTAAATACCCTTCTTATCAATTTGTCAGTGAAGGCAGGAGAGGTGAGGCAGAATGACAAAAAAAAAAAAAAAAAAAAGGGAACATGTTTTCACCATCATGGCTATGCACTGCCTTCTTCATCCAGGCCCTTCCTCTTCACCACTGCAGCTCCTCCTCATCCCTGCCTCTGCTCCCCCACTATTCCCCCTGCATCTCTCCCAGTTTCCCAGTGTGCCCCTTACATCACACTCCTTATTCCAGAGTTTCTACTCTGATTTCTACACACAGAGCATAAGGAGCTCTTATACCAAGCCCTAAGTCTTTATTTTTGGGTCATAGGAAAGCCCACCAGTAGCTTCAAGTCTACAGGCAACACAGAAAGGTTAAGTGGTATGAAAAGAAAGCTCTGTTCTCACTTCTAGACCTGCAGTCAGGAGTAGCTGTGTTCCTGGTATCACGTTGGCCCTAGCAACTCACTTCCCCATAGAAACATGGTTATGCTTGGTGTTTGAAATCTTCAGTCATACAACAAAGGCACCTCAGTAAGTAAGTGAAAATGCAGAAGTGGGGTTAATCTCCACAAACACTCATGAGGCAAGTTCACAAGGAAAGGGAGATACTTTGCAACTGTTAGAAACTTTTTTCTCCAATTCTATTGAGATATAATTGATGTTGAACATTGTGTAAGTTTAAGGTGTACATATGATGATTTGATACACATATCTATTGCAAAATTATTACCACAGTAGGGTTAGTTAATGCCTCCATCACCTCACATAAGTACTGTGAGTGAGTGTGTGTGTGTGTGTGTGTGTGTGTGTGTGTCTGTGTGTGTGTGTGTGTGTGTCTGTGTCTGTGTGTGGTGAGAACACTTAAGGTTTTCTCTCCTGGAAACTTTAAAGTATATAATATACTATTATTAACTATAATCACCTTGCTGTACATTAGATCCCCAGAACTTATTTATCTTATAACTGGAAGTTTGAATCTTTTGACCAACATCTCTCCATTTGCCCTCAAAACCTAGCCTTGCCAACCACTATTCTGCTCTGTGTTTCTGAGTATGGCTTTTTTAGATTTCAGATCATACAGAATTTATCTTTCTCTGTTGTCACAAATAGCAGAATTTCATTTTTTTTCTTTATGTAATGGTCTTTATTTTTTGTTATAGTTTTTGATTAAAGTATACTTTATCTGCTTGTCATATTATATATTTTCCCCTTTTTTTTCCTTTGAGCCTATGTGTTCTTGAAGTTAAACTGAGTATCCTCTAGGCAGCATGCAGTCAGATTTTGTTTTTAACCCATTCAGCCACTGTATGCCTTTTGATTAGAGAACTTAATCCATTTACATTTAGAGTAATTATTGATTGGTAAAGGTATACTATTACCATCATATTCATTGTTTTTTGGCCCATGTTTTTTCCTTCTTGTTTTTTTACCTCCTTTTGTGAATTGCTTTAATGCCCATCTTTTTACTTTCTGTGTATCTACCGTAGATTTTGCTTTGTAATTACCTTAAAATTTACATCAAACATCTTATGTCTATTTTATGCTGATAACAACATTGATCACATACAAAAACCTATAACTTGTTATGTGTTTTATGTCACAATTTATTTTTTACATTATGTATTCATTTAAAAGTGATTGTAGTTATAGTTATTTTTAATACTTTTTTTCCTTAACCTTTATACTAGAGTTATGTGTTTAACATGTCATCATCTTATAATATCAAAATAATCTGAACTATACACTTACCTTCACCACTATGTTGTATATTTTTACATGTCTTCATTTCTAATTAGTATTCTTTCATTTCAGCTTGAAGAACTCCTTTCAGTATTTCTTGTAAGGCAGGTCTAGTGATGACAAATCCCAGAATTTAGAGATTGGAAAGATTTCTCAAATAGGTACTTTCAGTGAATTTTTTTTGGATTACAAGACTGAGATCTAAAAAGTACTTGATACTCCTTCAAGGTAGTAGTTCCCAATAAGAATAGCATTTTAAAAGTTTTTCCCTAATGAATTAAATAAATAAAATGCGGAATGTTTATGCAATGGAATACTACACAGAAATGACACTGAACAAGCTACCATTACACAAAGCAACGTGGATGAATATCAGAAATACAATATTGAGTGACAGAAGCCAGACACAAGAGTAGAGAAACTCCCTAACTTACTGCTTCCAGTTTATGTGAATTCTGGGTTCTAGTAAACCTTAGCTAGTTCTTCTCTCTTGCTTCCTGATCCCTTCATAATATCAACACACAAACACTCCTTCAATGAGGATATTCAAGACTTAAACAAAGACAAATCCTTCTTCTTAATCTAGGTTAGCCAAATAAAATAAAAGAAATAACTAAATGATTCATTATAGTAAGGAAAGAAAACTTTACAACCAAAATATTTTTAAGAGACAAGTTCATGAGTTTTAGATTACAAAACAAAGAAGGTAAGTTTCTGGTGTCAGATGCATGACTGGAAACTGGGACTCATCGAGGAAGGGCTGCAACTGATTGATAAGAGGTCAGCTGGGCCAAAAAAAATGTTAGTAATAGGCATAGAGAAGAAAGGTCTTATTAAGAAGTCATTTGAATTCATAGAAAAAAACAAACTTAGAAAATGAAGCTTTGAACCAGGTCTTACGTTATAATCAGAACAATTTATTATCTGTGTAATTTGGAGCAAGTTACTTTACCTCTCTAAGCTTCTATCTGCAAAATGCAAGGATGTTTGTTTCAACTTTGCAGAGGTTTGCAGAGGGTTAAAAGAAGCAACATGGGACCTGGCATATACATAATGCTCAGTAAACTCAAGGTCTAATTATTTCTATAATGACTAATAATTTTATGATTATCATCATCATCATCATCATCATTACATGCTTAGTAGGGATATTGCCATTAAGTTATACAATTCTTCAATATTACTGAATCTTAGGAAGATAATTCGTATTTAAAAGATTTATTGACTGAGGTATTATTGTTCTTCAATCACGTCAATAGATTATAGGTTAGGTGTCCTTATCCACATACATGCTATGAGTGACCCTCAGGAGTCTCCTATCTTAGTATGCAAATATAAAACTGAAATATGCCATTTAACCTTTGTTTACAAGATTAAATAGTTGTTTGGGGTTCCTTAAGTCTCTATGACTATGCCACACAAATCAATTTTAAAGAAAAACAAGGACAATTATCCAGATAAAACAAGGAGCAAACACCTTGCTAGAAATAGATTAAAAAGAAAACTTTACTGAATTATATTTTCTACGATGAAGCTCACCATGAAGCTGTTTAACTTAGCAGTTTCTTATATTTCTGCCACTGTTCCATGCCTTTTAATTCTGTTTTTAGTTGCTTTTATAAGATATATTTAGTGTTTGTATAAATAGGCCTCTAAAATATGGAAATCTTATTTATAGACATGGCTTTATAAATACCTGTGATAATGCTCACAGTCTAAGTTCATTAGGAACAAAGAACTCTCTGGCTTGCTACAAATTAAAATTCCTAATCTCACGCCCCTCAACCCCCCAAAAGGTGTTTTTTCTTTTGCAGTCTGAATTTATTGACTGTTTTGGATTCTCACATTTCCATAGTCATTTGCATAGTACAGAAAACATATTACATAACAAGTCAGTCAAGCTAAATTATAGGCAGTTCTTTTCAATCAGGCCACTGCAGTTCTGTGTTGCTCAGTTCAGCTCCTGTCTCCTACTGCTCAAATGTTGCCATGGTGACCAATTTTTGTCTTGTACATTCCCAGGTCCCGTGCGGCCCCCTTATTCATAGCGCTTTACCGTCACTACAGTGATGGCTAGCTGTTACCTTATTATCTAATCTCCCTTTAGTAATACATATCACCTTTAAGTTATCTGGATGAATTCTTAAAATCCGAGTATAAATGACATGTTACATAAACAAGAAAATAAATTTATATTAAATAAAATGACGATGGTAAAAACAAATAAATAAGACTCCTTAAGCCATCCATTAGCAGGAGCTCTATGAGTTTACTTCTTTACTATTCTCTAGCTATAGCACCATACATATCCTTGGAAAACCAATTTGATTCTTTTATAACAAATGGAATAACAAGATTGCAAAACTGTTGAGCTGGATTTGATCAGCCATGTCGCAATCCATCTGATTGTTGAGCTTTCCACTATTATGACAGCTGAGAAACACAAATTATTGGGATATTGGAAGTAGGAATTGAGAGGTACCGAGACAGTCTAATTTACCCATATGCCTAAAAAGACGATGTCATATGGATAAACTAAATTTCACCTCTTTTTCCTTCTTAAATATTGTAGGCTGAACATCTTTCGAATAAAAACACAACCTTAAAAAAAATCACAAGAAACCAGATCAAAGACATAAATAGAACAAAATATGCACAAGAGATCTCATCCAAGATCAAAGATGTGAGTGTAATTGCCATGAATAAGAAGTGCAGAGCTCACCAGAACAGAATGTCTTCAGCACACAGACATTGCTAAAATATGCTACTCAAAAAAAAAAAAAAAGAAAAGAAAAGAAAAGAAAAGAAAAAGAAAAAGAAAAAGAAAAAGAGAAAAGAAAAAAAGAGAAAAAAAGTCTTTGGAAAATCAAATCCTCCACAAAGCAAGTAAAATGTCTTTATTTTCCCCTTTGCAGTAAGCAAAATTTCTATGCTGTACCATTGAAATAACCAAATATGGGGCAGTGTTTGCTGAGTCTGGAGGAGGGAGGCATGTTAGAACCTTTCTATTGTGTGGTCTAAGCATCTTTAATGTGTTTTTCGCCACCAAAATACACCCCAAAACTCCAGTCTTTAAAAATGTTTCACTGTATATCAACCTGGTACAGGGTAAGTTTGATGAGTATGAAAGATTGAGGTAGTAGCATTTCAGAAAGCAGCTTGACCTGTTAAAATGAAGTAATTAATTTAATGCATATGGGAAAAAGAAAAAAAACGGTAGGAGGAGTTTCTTTTATTAAATATTTATCACTGGAGCCCTGGACTGATGCCACTCAGAGAAGCAGTCATTAGAGATGGGACATTAATTGAAGTGAATATTAAGTAGTACTCTACACTAAATAACAATTGCTGATTTCTTGAAAAAGAAAGTTCTTGAGATTCTTAGATACTGTTCTTTTAGAATGTCTTACTGCATGCACTTAATTTTAAGTTATTCACTCTTTTTAAAATGTCTCTGTCTCTGACCTTATAGAACTTTCATCTTGTTCAGATCAATGAATCTCACTCCTTTCTACCACGCTACAGTAATAGAGTGTAGGAGAGAGAGGGAGAAAAAGAGGAAGCATGGAACGGAGTGAGAGAGAGAACACTTGAAAGCAGATGAGTATCAGAAATGCAAAATCATATCTGCAAAAATGACAAATTATAATCCATGATTCTATTTAACCTGCGGGGGAAAGACAAATTTATGATCTAAGGTAAGCTTGATCAGATATGTTAGCACTGAGTGCAAATTTTCTGAACTTGATTCTTAGAAACAAACAAAAAATAAAATTAGGAAACAATGCATTTCCTAACTATATTTAGCCTTACTATGTACATTAACATATACATACATTTTTACCCTTAGAATCAGATATAGTAATTATAAATACTTTTTTTAAAAAATAATACTGATTTGGGGAAATCTATTTGCATGTGATAAATGTCCCCTGAATTTATTTTGAGATTATTTCTTATATTTGTAGTGTTATTATAGAGAGCGCTATTTTCATATCACCCTAGATCCCCAAGTATTATCTGACTTTCATTGTGACCAAAGTCTTTACATGTTTTATAAGCTTATTTCCTGGGCTACTTCACCTGAAAGAAAAATGCAGCCTTCATCTGCATGAAACAAAGCAACATTTAAGGACATGGGATTCCCTACCACCGGGATTTCCATCACAGTGTAAAGTTTAAGAAAACCACTTCTTCGTTTAGTGGAATATGCAAGGGGCTACGTGTGGGATAGGAATACAAGATGCTATAAATCTAGAGATACTAGGACTTATGTCTCCTTAGTCCTAAGTATGATGAAACAAACAACAAAAACTTGTCCACAGAAAGGAAGTCAACTCCCAGTAACAAATAGTCCCTCACTATTTTTCAGAATGAAAGTGGACTTCTGAAATGAGTTCCCTTTCTGCAGCACCTGGAGTTTCTAAGGGGGATGCTCTTCTCCCCAGTCCATGCATTCATGTCAACATTGCTGTAGATGGGCTGCTTTGGAGGCTTCTACTGACTCCATTTTCAGGGACTTTAGAAATGTCAGGATTAAAAAAAAAATAGACACTGTCCCATAATAAAAAAGAACAGTGTTGTACTATCACTGATCACAAACACCTTTGGGATTATTTTCTTTCCAAGCCAGTAAAATGGTCTTGTAAAATGAAATAGTATTTCTCTGAGTGGCACTCACATTGAAGTAGTGGTTCTCAAGGAGACATGCTGCCATGTTTGGAGATATTTTTGGTCGTCATAGCTGAGCGAGGAGTGCTACGGGTACATAGTAGGTAGAGACCAGGGATGTAGGCTACTCAAAATCTACCAAAATGTCGGTAGTGCCCAAATTGAGAGATCTTGCATTAGACAGTTTCTATACTTTTCCCTCAGTTATTCTTTGAATTCTAGTAACATTTTCACCAAGAGAGAAAGTTTATACTTTCTTTAGTATAATCAAATCATAGCTTTTCGTAGGTAACAATCACATATTTATGATCCATTTACAATGATGCTTGAATTCATGCATTGAAAATTTTAAGTTTTATAAATATTCAGCTTGATTTTGAGATTCATAATTTCTCAACTGGGCTTAAACCCAAATCTTTTGTTGGGACGAAGTAATCTTCCACATTGTTGTTTCTCTTTTGCATTCCTCTTATGACTAGGGGTCTGATGCTCAGAAATGACTTGGCAGCTCTCAGACTGTACTTCTACATTTTTCATTGTGTGGGGACTTCTTGGAAGTCAGGCATACTACAGATAACATTTTTACCTTGGAAATTATTTGATTTTTACAAATTATGGTCTTCACAAAAGAGAAGTGGTTTTCAAACTCCTTTGTACCCCATTTTCTCCTGTAGCACTAAAGCAAACTTCTGGCAATTTTCTCAGAAAACTCAAATACATTTTTTGACTATGAGACTTGCTATGTAGGAATTTCCAAATATATATTATCTTTTCTAGTCTTTTTGATTCATAGAGTTCTACTTGTTCAAGTCCGAATTCTAGACGATTTAGAGTTGATGAGAAGACTGAGCTTGGCTTTGCACTTTTAGGTGGTATCCGATTCAAATCCAACACCCTGTTTTGGGTGTTTCTCAGTTCAGTGAAAGACATGCTCTAGACACCATTATAGTTTCAAAAATCAGCCTTGATCCACATCCTGTGACAGAATCCACTGAAGGTCATTTAGTAACATTCAATGGACTCATTACAAGTCATTTATTTCTAAGGATACTAATTAAAAGAGATCAAGCAAGACTTTAACTTGCTAATTACTTTTATCCATTGTCAAGTTACCTTTAAAGTTTAGGCTGCATTTATTTAGTAATATTTTATAATCCAAAGTTTCCATACAATCATTCAAAAATATGTATTGAGTGCCACTGCTTAGTAGATAGATAAAATACAAATTTTTGCTAGGCTTACTTCTGAATGTATGAGTATTATCTTAAAAAGTGAAAAAAAAAAAAAGAAATCTAGAAAATTTTTTCTTTTTCCTAAAGTCAGTGTTTTCTAAAATGTCCCTAGTAAAAGAATTACCCGGTTTATTTATTAAAGGAAGTCTCTTAGCCCAACTAAGCCCTCTGTGGGAGAGTTCTAAAAATCTGTTTTTTAAAATAGTTCTCAGAAAGTCGTATAATTTGATAATTTGGGAAATGCTTCCTTAGAAGAATGCACATATGTGGGAGACCACAAAAGACACCATATTAAATTATTAACAGATTGGGTAGCTTGATCAAAATCAGAAGGTAGTTTGATACTTTAAGAGTACTTAGAAAAGTGTCTGACATATACTACACTCTTAATAAGTGTTAGATGTTATTTTTCTTCCTTGTCATCCTCAGTGTAGATAAGAATTATGATTTCACTAGGTCAGCCTTCAAAAACCATTAGCCCTCTCAGCCAAAGGCCCCAAACACTGTATTTATTACATCCGTGACTGCTTTCCTCCTTTCACTCAGGCATTTGACCAAATTCCTGTCTTTTTCATTAACTCTCTTATTTTGATTGCTTTCTTATCAGTCCTTTTTAACTGAGTATTCTTCCTGGTACTGACTTTTCCAAGAGTCATTTACTTCTTTATCTGTGGACACAAGGAGCCCTTTCTGAGAACCCAAACATTCCACTGATAACCATCAAGGCATGCGCCTTTTTTGTACCCTCAAAGGCCAATTTATCCACAACTTGGAGTTATTTGAAATAAATTTGAGATTTCCATGGATGTTTGTAGCTTTCTCCCTCTATAACTAATGTTGCTTCTATCCACAAATATTTAACCATTAGCTTGAAATGTTCCATGTGAGTGGTCTAACACACCCACATGTTGCATGGATCATGGAGGATATGCTGAAACTGGGACACCCAGATGACATTTTCATTTTTTTTTTATAATTCAGTAGAAATGTGCCCATTCACTGACTTATTCCTAATTACAATTCATATTCTATTTTGTATAATGCTTAGACTCAAACATAAGAAAGGGACAGAAAAGAGTGTGTATAATCAACCTGCTTTCTTCCGCATTCCTCACCATTTCAGCTTTTCCCAAGGAAAAAATATCTGTTGCATATATCAGATATGTAAAATCTATGTCACTGAGCTAAGAGAAAGAGAAAAAAAATCTATTTCTTTGACCCACTATCAATTCATTCATATTTAACCTCTGAATTTATATGAATATTTTTAGGTCAAATTTTGCAATTGAGAGATCATCTCACATTTTATTAGAAACTCATGTATGTATACAAATGGCTTTATTCACAAAGAGAATTTTTTTTCTCTCTCTAAAGAGTAATTCAATTCTGAGGAAGACAGAAAAAAACGGTTAACTTTATTTTATCCACTGATTCTATCCTTTCACGTTTTAATGAAATAATATCTGTGCTACCTCTGGAAATTCCTAAACAGCCACAAACTACCATTACTCTGTGTTAAAAGAGGTTAAATTGCCCAAAGCCGTAATTTCAAGTCTTAATTGAATGCTAGCAATTCAACCATGAGCAGGATCCCCAGAAGAATGGCGAAGTTCTCTGTAGGCTTCACACAATGGGAATGCGTGGGTAGATGCCATCTGCAGCTCAGGGGTGGAAGAACAAAAAGGCATTTGAGGAAAAGGGAATTTCTTACAGATATGATATAATGGGAAAGATCTGAAAGCCATCCATCATGACTGTGACATACATCACACCCAACAACAGCCAAAAGCCACGAGATGTCACGTACTGCCTGCAGCGTGTCAGGCCTTCTGGCATCAGCACTTTTGTGCATCCTGCCACGTCCCCTTTGTTGCCCACTTGTTGCGGGGCTTAGGGAGGCCCAGGAATGCCTCTGCTCACCCCCACTCCAACGTTTGCTAATGCTGGCTTTATTATCGCACACCCCAACAGGCACTCAGGGCACATTCATCCCGTGACAGAGAATGACAATCAATGCTGAACAAGGACACCAATGCCACCAGATGTTCCTGGACCTCATAAATTCGGTTAGCACAACCACGTTGTTCCAAGAGGGTCCGAACAATGTGGGCCAGGCAAGGACACATGGCCACTCAGAAGCTCACGTGGACAGCTACTCAGAGACACAGAAATTAGGCAGAGGCTTCCATTCACTTTTTTTAGTTTTCCTTATGGGTCTTAGTTTTAACTAATTACCTCAGAATTTAAAATTCAAATTGGTTAAGATGAGGAAGTAAAATATATAAGCTATGTTTTCATGTCACTGTGTGATTGCAATGTGTCATTTATATCCAAGTGTTGTTTGTTTAAATTTCAAAGTACCATGTGGCATATGGACACACACACACACACACACACACACACACACACACACACATTTAATATTAGAATGAATTATTAAATTAGTATTATATTCTCTTGCTTTGTCTTCTATATAATATCTATTTTATATCTCATCTTTCTAATAAAATTACAAAATCTCTAAGAGTAGGATCCATGGATAGTAGTGTTCCTTTGGCCATTACAGGGCCTAATTCAATATTGAATACATAGTTGCTGCTTCTTTGCTAGTCAGGTGCTTTTAAATGGGCTTTTGTTTTTTATATTTCCAAAGACTGTATACAGAGTGAGAAAACCGAATTTCAACGTTATTAACATGGACCATAGTAAAGAAATCTAAAGCTAAGCAGTAAAATTTTATCACTTGAATTGAGGATATTAGTAGCCTGAAATTCCTATGCTTGTTCAGAGTGTTTTCCCAAATTAATATCTTAAAAATTGTGCCAACACTTCATGTTCTAGGCTTGTTTATACCACGTGTAAATAGCCCATTTGCAGGTGCATCTATGTGTATGTGTTACTAACTCATAAAAATCCATTAAAACTACAAATAGAGGATGCATTTCCAGAGCAACAATGCATCTCAGTAGCAACTGGGACTCTGGCTGTCTGAATGAGTTGCAGTGTTTTCAAAAAACTCTACAAAAACACCAGCCATATCCTGAACCTGGCACTTCACATTTAGCTAGGAAATTCCATGTAGTGTAGCCTTCATGTAATGTTTTCATCTCTATTCCAATATCTTTGTATATGTCCATTTTAATGACTTCTCCTTAGATCTTAATTATTCTTGTTTCTTTTGACGTTTTGTGAATCTTAACCATACACGAAAAGAGTTAATTTATATTCTGGTCAAGTTATTATATCCAGTCATCAATATATTATTTTGTGTGAGTTCCAGAAGTTGGTACAATTTCAATCTTGTAGTTCATCCTAAGACAACTTTTATTTTGGGCTTTGATGCAATAAAAATATTTTCTATCTATACATGTATATAAATGATAGAGATGGCCTGGTGAAAATGACAAACTCTTATTCTATTTGATGGAAAATTCACATTTAGTTCCAATTTATAAACAGTGGACCAAAATCTGGGTTATGAGAGGTAACGAAACAAAATCAAGCACATTAGTAATCATTAAGTAACCATTAAATGGTCATTAGTAATTATTAAGAACAAATTGATGTTATTTAGGACACAATAAAGATAATGTATCCAAAAAAAAGATAATATATCTAACCTAGTTCTTAAAGTCAAACAAAAAATATGAACCTAAGATCAGTAAGAATTTATTTAATATATGTTTTCTATAAACAATGTTTTCTTGTTAGAATCAAACCATAATTTAAATAAACATTAAATGTAAGCAAAAGATTATGCTAAAATAAATTAATCAGTATTTTAAGTATGTTTTCATATGTCAGGCACTTGGAGACTGACGTTCTACCTTTGATGAGTAAAGATTTGTTTTAACTCAACATAAAGGTGTATACAAAATGTAATTTATACATTACATATATAAGCACTGAGGACACAGCAGAGAACATAGTTCTTATATGCATGTGTCACCTCATCTGAGTGGCCTTCTCTGACATCTCGTTTCTGTAGCAACAATATTCCACTTTCAGCTGAGATGACCTTTGTCATTTATTAAATTATGTAACCAGCTCAATTGCTTTATCGTCCCTCTCTCCCATTAGAAGTTTATGTCTAAGAGGAAAGGGATTCAGCCACTTTGGTCTCTGTCATGTTTCTAGCACTTCACATAGTACCTGACATTCAATATTTATGTGTGAATATTTGTATATATATATGGAACACGTGTTCTTTTGGAAACAGATAAAAGAAGAACACCAAGAAGGTTTTGCATGTGTGTAATTATGAGCTTATAATGTCAGTTGTAATATAAAATATTTCATTCAGATTAAGTGCTTTTACACAAAGTATTTTAGTGTGCTTCGCACAAATAATCTTTTTCAGTAAATCATTTTCAATAAGTACTTTTTCACCGAGCAGTTGAAAAGGAAATGTGAAAGAAGGTTACAGATAAAACATAATAAAGATCCATGATTAAAATTTCTGAAATCCTCAAGGTATTATTCCAAGACTCAAGAAATAAAGGCCCATAAAATCAATTAAATGAAACCAAGTTCAGCATGTTGTATTCAATACTTAGATTTTCTGAGTTTTACATAATGTTTATGTTTGCCAAAAAAGATGCCTGATTTATGCCTACATTAGATTTCCTAACGTTGAGCAGGTGTGACAATGGGTGGGGAGATTGTTGTCATCACAGGGAATGGCATGCACACTGCTTTAAAAGTTTCAGTGAACACCTGTAATTCTAGAATAATTTATAATACATTGAAAACAGTCTGAAATGTTGTATGTAATACGCTCCTCCAATTCCAGTTAGCTCTTAATGTAAAGACAGATGGAAACATTGAAAAAATGAAAGGTAAATTCCACAATGAGAGATTTTAGTTGTTGAAAATTTTTACAATGTAGAGGACTTGAGATTATATCTTAAACAAATGAAGAGAAAAAAACTCGATGATTCCAAAACCTTAAAAATCTAGTTTTCTTACCAGTTGTCTAAGATATTCCCCTTCAGCTGCAATTATTTAGAACTATCATGATTGACTGGCTTCAAATATCCAAACAACTGACTCAGACAACTGACTAATTTTGTATAGTCTCGCAACCATGGATAGTGTGTTTTAAAAATTGTGCATAATGTCATTCTAGAATTCCCTCTTTGAAAGAAGATCAAAAAAGCACAATATTTTATTTTCAAGCTCCTGCCTTTCTTTAAATAAAATTTATTTTTCACAAAAATTAATATCGAAAGACATACAGTGAACCGCCCCCTTTCCTTACAAAGATTTTTAGAGTTGGTTTCCCAGTGTCACCATCTTGTTTGTTGTTATTGTTCTACATCTTGGAAATTTCTATTATGAGGTGTTGATAGAGTGATATTCATTCTAGATGTTCTGTCTTCTTGACCAAGACCTTTGATCTTCTCCAATACCTTAGCTTCTCCCTGGCTTCTGCCTGCCTGACTGGCTGAAAATCTTCTCTATAATCTCCTATCTTAAAAAAAAAAAAGAACATTCTTCCACTGACCTTGCCATTTTTTAAAATGCCCTAGTCCTCCTAGTTGTCATTGCCAAGGTACTTCACAGAGTACTCTGGACTCATTGCCGTCATCTCTTACCATCATCTGCGGACTCCTTAACTTAGTGAAATCTAATTTCTACACTACCACCATCGACCCCTCCCAACACACACACACACACACACACTCACATGACTTTAATATAATTTATCTTTCCAGGATCACCGAGATAGACATATCATCCTAACCAACAATTCCTTTCACACTGGCAGCTGAGTCACATCTGGAACAGCAGACCGTCCCCTCCCTTTGCATCTCCCTCCTTTGGGATGATCAAATTTGCCCAACCTGGCTTTTTTCTTGCCTCAGGATGCTGCCTCTCTTCCTTTATTGGTGCTTCTTCTTCTTTCCAGTTTTGTTTATTCTAGAGCTTTTTTTATTCCAACCCTCCATTTCAGATATCTCACCTGCTCTTGCTTTTTTGCAAGATAAGACCAAATCTTCACACTGAGTTCTCATCTCTTTCTGGAATTTCAATTCTACACTTTCCTGGCCTCCTGGCTACCTTCACCTGATTGTCACAATATTCCCTCAAGTCTATTAAACTCACACTTTATTTCCCTAAACCAGTGTTTTTCAGTTGAGAGTGATTTTGCTGCTACCCCCCAAGCCCATCTCCTGGAAACATTCATCAATGTTTGGAGACATTGTCTCACCGGTGAGGGGTGCTCCCGACAGCAAGTGCTCAGAGGCCAAGGGTGATGTGTAGCATCCGGCAGCACACAGGACAATTCCCACAACAAAGACCAATTCGGCCTAAAATATGAATAGTGTCCAGGCTGAAACCCAGCCCTGACCCAGTTGTCATTGAAATTTCTCCATTTTTGTCACGTAGTTGCTTTGGCCAAAGGTCCTAGATTTAATCCTGACTTGTTACCCTTCTTTTCTGCTCTCCTGATGTTTCCTACTCTAATAAATATCCAGACTTTTGCTTGTTTTTCTTTCCTTGGAAACTTCTGGTCATTGATTCTTTTCTTTATTCCAACTACAAACACCATTGCATGCATGCACTTGGGTGAAGAATTATAATTCCACTTGTCTCAATAGCTCTAGCCTCTTTTTCCTCCCATCCTTATATTCTACTGCTTAACTAAATTCCCTCAAATACTGTTTTCCTCACATCAAAAATTTTCAATGACACCTTTCAGGAACCTTCTTATTTTAAGATGCCTTGAAAGTTGAGTCCTTATCACCACCTTTCTTTTATGCCCTATATAAACCCCCCATTCCAGCCAAATCCTCCAATTTTTGTTCTAAATGTAATAACCAATTAATTCCACTATATCAGTAGCTCTATTAGATCATAAAATAGTTGATTAGCTAATCATTAACAAAAATTGGTTTATTGTTTTAAATATTTTTATCCTGGATATCGGAGCATTCTGGAGCCAAGCTAATTGGAATCAGTTCTTGTCTCTGACACTTATTAGCTTAGAGCAGTTATTTCCCCACCCGTAAAATATGCTAACAATGATTACTTCATAAGGCTACTGTGTAATTTAGAATAGTCCTCAGCATATAGTATATATGATAATCACTATTATATCAAAAGAAAAGAGTGCTATATTCTTTTCTTTATAAACTCTCATTTGAAGACCATTACTAATGCATAGCGTTAATAATATTCTTGTGCCTATTGTTTGGTAGCCAAAGTGATACACTCACCAATGCACTAATTATTTGATCAGTTGCTGAGTAATTTCTGAAAATACCATCAAGGTTTATATATATATATATATATATATATTTTTTTTTTTCTGTGAGGCCCTAAAAGATTCTGGAAACCTAAAAATTCCTACAAGATGTAAAAACCTCAATACTCACTATTCCCACATCAGCAAAGTTCTCCTTGTTGCCAGGGTTATCAAGTTTCTGAAGTTCAGTGTTCAACTTGTTCACTATTAATTAATATGTGGCTCTGATCTACTTGAGAAAATTGTAAAAAGCAATTAAGAGCAAACCAGACCCAAGAATAAAGGAGGGTTTTTTCCCCCTGCTTTTTATCTTTTCCCAGAGTTTCAATGTTTTTTTTTTTTTTTTTTTTTTTTGCAGTAGTTCCCCAGGGGTTGCTTGGGAGGTGGAGCAATTTGTGAGTAATTTATTTTGAAATTTTTTGGGGTGGAGGGTCAGCATTTTTCCCTAAACCTGCTCCCTTTTTGCAGAGTTGCTGTGCCTCCCTGTTCTCTGCCCTCTTTCCCCTGGGCGGTCCCTCACCCCCGGAATGATAGTAAAAGCAGGTACAGTCAAAACAGATGGGACAACGTGGATATGTTACTACATGACTTTATTGCCCGGTGTACAGGCTCCGGGTTCGTAACTCAAATCCATTCCTTTTGTGATCTCTTCTGTGCAGCAGTATCGAACTCTCCCAAGCCCTGTCTCAACCACCGCCCCCTTAAATGGAGCTCTAGACAAGTGAGGATCTGCCAGTAATTACTTCTTAATTCATTTGCATGTGGATGTTCTCATTACAATGTCATTAGCATGGGGGGGGGTAGGGAGTCTGGTTGCCAGAGCAACCAGGAGTGGGGGCAGGTGCAGTTCAGCCTCAAATGGATTCTGTTTGGTCAAACTCCACCTGTATTGCTGGCTCTTATCACTCTTTGGTTGCCAGAATGAACACATTCCGCAGCTTTACCCTCTTTATTTTGGCTGTGCCTCCGGAATTTCTTGGTAACCTGTGCAGTGCTGCCTGATTTTACTAATAACTCCTTTTATTTTAACTAGCCATGCTGGAGACTTTTGTTTCCAGTCTGTGCTGTCCAACACAGTAGCCTCCCACCATCTGTGGCTATGGAGCCCTTGAAACCAGATTAGTCGGAATGAGATGTGCTATAAATGTAATAACATAACAAAGGCCTTCAAAGACTTAATATGAAAACAAATACTGTAAATTATTTCAATATATTTTTAAAATTTTGAGTACATGTTGAAATAATACTATTTTACATATATGTTGTTAAATAAAACATATTATTGATGTTAATTTCACTTAGCACTTTTTGTTTTTAATTATGAAGCCTTATAGAATTTACAGTTGATGTCATCCTATGCAGAACTTCCATGCTTAATTCTTTCTGGATCGCCTAGCAATTTGCTTGTTTTAGCCACATCATTTCATAAAAATTCTTAGAGGTTAAGGAATTCAATTTTCCCATCAAGACAGGAAATTCCAATCAAAGCGTTGCTGATGGATGCTTAACCAGGTTCTGCATGAGTCTTTTTCATGGGCCACTAAAGAGCAGCAGATAGAAAAAAACACAAATCAGAAGAAAGTTTTTTTTTTTACATTGACATGAAATCTGCTCCCTTCTAAAAGCTACCCCCAGTCTTAGTTCTGCCCTTGGAGCAAAGTAGAGAAAGGGTGCTCCTCTCCCACATGACAGCCTTCCATTTACTTGAAGACAGCTGTCATGGTCTGCTACACTCAGTGTCTCTTTGTTAAACATTACCCACTCTTCTCAACAACTTCTCATAAGTCATGGCCTCCAGGCTCAACTATCCCTGTTGACCCCCTCCGGATTTTTGGTCATTTGTCAATGTCCCTATAAAAATGTGGGATCCAGAAAAGAACACCCAACCTCAGATGTGGTCCATACTGAGTAGAAGGCGGTAAGAATAGCCCATCTCTTCTTATGGACCCTAGAGTCTGGTTTATTTAGTCTGCTTTTGTTTTCTCATTTCCAACGATATCCCATGTTGACATGTGTGGAGCTTGTCATCCATTACACCTAACAGATCTATTGTTACATAAATTGGTCTGAAGTCATAGTTTCTTAATCTCAGACTTATATAACTAATCTTTTTTTAATTGAAACCCAAGACTCGATGTTTCGCTCAGTAAAATTTCACTTGTGGGCTTTATCCTACAGTGTGCTGAGAAAATTTTAAGTCTGGTTCTTGCTCAGTAAATTA
The DNA here is from genome assembly GCA_004027375.1 of Macroglossus sobrinus. Lineage (NCBI taxonomy): Eukaryota > Metazoa > Chordata > Mammalia > Chiroptera > Pteropodidae > Macroglossus > Macroglossus sobrinus. The sequence goes on from PVKZ01002121.1 coordinate 237,023, forward strand.
GCTATTTTTCTCAGTTGTGTACCAGTCAAAGACACAATTAACTTATTTTTGATGTCATCTTAATCACTGATAAGTGTATTGAACTAGAGAAAGCCATCTCGTTCATTAAGAAATGAGACTTTGTCCACTTACTTTCTAAGATCAAAATACTCCACGGTGGTATCTGATCTAACAATTCTTCCATAAAAAGTAACATTTGGCAACTATTTTTTGTGTGCCTACTCCGTGCCCAAAATTGTTTAGGTACAGAGGTATGACTTAAATTTGGTGAAACAAATCTGGTGCTTAGGGATTTTCTCTGTGTTCCCAAGCTATGTTTTTAATAATCTATTAGTTCTATAAGGGTAATTTGCCAGAGATCCTTAATAATCTTACCGGTTTATCATTTCTATAGTCCAACTTTCTTTTCAAAAAACAGGATGCCATTTGTCGTTTGACCTTTTTTTCAGAACACATTAATTCTCATTAAGAATGCATTAAGATTATCAACCATGATTTCATAATCATAGAAGTAAGTTATTTTGTTTTCCTGGGAAAGAGTTAAAGTGTACTTGGAGATTTACAGTTATTTAAAGTTGCTCTCTATTCTCCTCTTTCCTTTTTCTCACCCTGAGGAAAACTGTAGCCTGGCATCTAACACTGGGCCTAATTGTTGACTGCTTATATTTTCAATCTTTTTTCTTTCTTTTCTCAGTTTGAAAGCCTCTCTCTTTATATCAGTGGGGGAAAAAAAAGGTAAGTTAAATAGGTTTTCTGCCTTCTCTCCTTTATTATTCCTATTAAAGCATCTTTCCTCTGTCATGATCAACAATAATGCTCCTTATTTATTTTCTGAAAGCAAAAGGTGTACCTAGTTTTATATACAGAATTTTCATCAAAACAGTGAGATAGATTCCAAGAGGCTCTCTTGGTTTCTACACTGGGGTTTACTAGTAAGTAGATCATTTGGAAGCTTAGAATACTTGTCTTTCCCTTGTATATTTTGTTTTCAACTTATAAAGATGTAAAGATGTAGTCATTTAAAATGAAAATTTATATAGATTCTCACCAGATTTTCTATAGAAACAAGTGATTAATTTCCAGTTTGGGACTGGTCCTTTTGTTTTGGGTAGCTTCTTCAGAAGCATATGATATCTTTCCATCAACACCTTTTATAAAATGGACTAATAATATATTGTTAAATTCATTATTCATTTAATTCTAAGCTCAGTGTTTGTGTTATTACCTAATGCCATATATGTATATGGAGCAGTGATTGGCAACAGTTGTTTATTATTGTGGTCTAGTGTCATACGTTGAAATCTTTTGTAGAGCACTGCTTCAGAGTCCCAGAGGCAAAGTTCTAAACAGGTGCTTTTGAAGAAGAGGATGATAAATTATTACTATGTATGTTGCCAAGAGGTAACTGATTATATATAATTGAATGACTCTTGAAAAGGACTGTAATCTATGAGTTTGGTGTTCTGCATTTATAAATGTTACATCCACACTTAGATTGTATCTACTCATGTAATGAGAAGGCAAACTGTGAAAGAGTAATTTGTCTAATTCAGTCAAAATTATCATATCAATCATTTGGATATTTCAAAAGAAAGTTTTAAGTGCCTGAATTATAGAAATAATTACTTCATTTCTCCATTCCCTTAACTCTGAGCATATGAAGAGATAATCTGATAGACTATGTTTTTTTCTTCTTTTAAAAGTAAGACAGTCATTTAAAATTGGGAACCACCCAATGTAATCTCCGAAAACCTTTCACAATTTTGCATCTGGCTTCTTTTGATAAATATTATCTTCTGATTCTTACAGCAATTTTTTTCAAACAAAAAACATCTTTTTTTTTCAAAGCTATGCCTCAGAATAATGCAAATTAAAAATTGTAACATAATATTGCAGATTCTTTCCTTACAGTGTTGCAAAACAGCCTGAACTGAATTGGATCATATTGGTTTACTTAACTCAGTTAAAATCAGTAAACATAAATGCAGGTAGATACTGATCACAATTTTATTCACGTCTTGGATTTACAATAACTTCAAATTATTTTGATTTGTTTTTCCACCAATAATTTAGTTTAATTTATCACTATACAAAATCTGAATAGATTATCAAAGTATTGAAATATATAACTCTTTTAGAAAACCTATGATTCTAAGATAGTCCTTATTTTTGCACTCAGTGAAAGATTTTGTTAACAACATGCAAGAAAATTTTCTAACCAAAAGATAGCAATGGATTGACTAATTAAAAATGCATCCATCTGTTGGTAGTTTGTTGTCTTGCTATTTGAAACCTGCAGATCTAAGTGCGCTGTTTTATTTATGAAGACCCTCTAACTGTGGGAGTTATGGATTCATAAGCTTGCATTCATAAACACAAAAAGGTTAACATTATAACAAATGTTCAATATACAGAGTATTTTATATTTCTTTAATAGGTTTGAGTTTTAACATTCAACTTTGAAGTAATTTTGAAAAACAGAGCTTTTAAACATAAAATGTAAAATAAATTTTAGCTATTATTTTTATAGAATTTTTACAGAACTCAAGAGGATTTTACATTAAAAAGATGCCTATGACTCTTCAGTGTTTACTTTGTTTATGAATAGTAGAGACTTACTTCGAAATGACTAAATATAAAGCTTTTATTCTTCCCCAAAGAAAAAGTGTGGCAATTGCTAGAATTGGATTATATTAGAGTTAAAAGGGATCATGAAAATGATCTAGATTGGAAACTGAGGCTTAAAGAGATGTGATTACTTGTCCAACATCAAACAACCCATATAATCCAGGACTCTTGATTTCTTATATGACATTCCTCTTATTATTTAACAAGTTTATGTGGCACCCTGAGCTCAATTATTTAATTTTCTTGCTCTGATTTGTTATATTAAAACAGAAAATCCACATTTCATTTATCAAGATTTCGTCACTTGTGTTTGAGAGAGAGCAATTTTGACTGACATCTGTATGTCAATGTAAATTCCAGGTATAAGAAAAAAGTTATGGCTCATATTGTGTGATAACCAAACAAAAAAGCACGCACGCACGCACACACACACATTTCACCACAGATGAAACCTAACATATCAAATAATTAAATATACAAACAGATTCGTCTCTGCAATATGGTACATGGAAGGAAATAGTTCTCTATGGACTAACAGTGAGTCTAACTCTGAAGTTAAGACTAATAACAACAGAAATCTTTGGCAGAAAAGTACCTGTGAGGCTCTTTAACATACCCAGACAGTATGTTAAATAAGAGAAGCTCATGGTCCAAATTTTTTTAAAAGTGGTTTGCCACAATCATCTATTGCCTCACTCACTGGACACCAAGTTGAGGTATAATAATATTAACAGCAAGCAATGATTTTTGTGTCAGACACGCTGTTTATGGCTGTACGTAGAGCATTTTACTTAATCCCTATCATAATTCTGAGGTGGGCATTTTATTAGTCTCATTTACAGATAAATAAAATGAAGCTTAGAGAAAATGACTGTGTGTAAGATGAAGAGCAGAAGTGAGGGCTGTGATGAGGTAGCATACTGGATGGACAGTTGGGATCCTTTAAGTGATCTCTCTCTTGCTTTGGGCATCAAGTGGGAAACTTGAATTTGAGTCTCCGTAATCTTACAAATCGCGTATCATAGGCAACTGAAGTCAAAACTGTCAGTGTTAAATCTGCAATTGGATCACTACATGGAAAAATAGATCTTTATATATCGCTTAATTCTGACCATATTTTCGAAATGTCCGTCAGCTCTAAATTATCTTTAATTTCTGGAAAAAAGTGAGACCAAGATAAAAATTTAAAAGCATTAGTTTTTCTACACCACATTTTAATCATCAGTGTGAATCTTCTAAACCACTTAACTTTTAAGCAAAGCTGCTGACAATTAGCTAAGCCATTTGGGTTTACATAAGGTTTTATTCCTCTTTTTGTTGGGAGCAGTTAAATAATCAACCGAAAGAAGCAAAGGTCGGTAGCTTTGAGGAACAATCTTCACGCTCCTGAAATCAAATGTCTACTGCAGAGACAATGAGTGATGTAATTAGATATTCTGTTTACAGAAATGGGCACATTTGCCCATTATGGCACAACACAAGGCCATTCATTTTGATTTGGCAGCAGGCAAGTAATTGTGTGAAAATCTGCATTTATTCTCCACATGGCTATAATGGATGGGCCCCATGAGGACAGTCAATGCAAATCCTATGTGATCACAGAAAAGAAGTAAACCTTCTGAAGTTTTGGGAGATTTTTCACCATGAGCTAGTTCGATTTTTTGTATAGATTAATTACAACCTAATTTGTTTAGAATACATATACAGAAAAACACCCCTCCACATGCATTATGACTACTTACTGAAATATATTTTTATGCTTATTATTTTCCAAATTAAATACACTGAGCATAAATGGAAAAATGTATTTTTCCATGGTGAAGAAAGAATTAAGAAGAAATCAATAATATGGACTTGAAGTAAAAATCCATAACTTATTTGAGATTAAGAGGTAACTTTATACAGATGCCAATTTTTAAGTTTATTTTTTCTTTAACAGTCAACCATCCTTCCCCCTGTCCCTCTTACAAATTGCTTTTATTCTGAGTTAGAAGGCAAGATGGTATTAGTCTAAGACATATTCTTCAACACTAATGAACCTTAGTGGCTTCACCAAGGGTATTCCTGGATTTGTGTGAATTTGTGCCTATGTGTGTGCCTATATATGTGCAAAATAGGTATAGGAAATCTCCAGGTACGCTTTGTATTAAAATATACCAACTCGACCCATACTGAATTCTAAAGATCAATACTGTTCTTGGCATTATCTTACTAAAAAGACAATTTACTGAAAACCTATTTTTATCCTCAATCAAGTGTAATCTATGGGGGGTTTCCAGAATTTTAAAATATTAATTCTGAGTACTACTTCATTTGTTCTCACCAATTTTATCATTTTGAAAATTAATCAACTGTCAAAAAAGTTGAACTCTAAGTGATATTAGATTTAAATTATGCATGTGTGTTTTATCAGAACATGAAAAGCAAAACATATTACAGAATTATAAGGAGGCAAATTATCTTTGAAGAAGAATCTTTGTACACCGAGAATAATCAATAATATGGCTTTAATTTTAAAAGTTAAAGACTTTACTATCTTTGCTGTTCAGATGGGTGGGTGGGTGCGTGTGTGTGTGTCTGTGAGCATGAGTGCGCGCGTGCGTGTTTGCGTGTATATAATTTTCTAGAATTCTTTACATTTAGACTTGTTCTACTTTTTTTATACTAAGTACCAGAAGAAGCACTTTTTTGAAGATGAATTGTGTTCCGAAGAAAAATAATACAATTATTTTCTTGGTCATCATTAGCTTTACACCCAACAGGTTGAAGGCACTGGGGACTCAAACATTTGTGGAACATTCCCTGTGGATTTGCCAAGCATCTGTGTTAACGTGCCGGACAAACTCCAAGGTTATACAGTTATTTACTCTGGTTTATTGGTTACACTCTTGCCCCTGAACACCTGACGCTTGCCTTTTGCCTCGTAGACAAGAAACCCAATTGTTAAAAGCAGCAGCGCTCGCTCCCAGAGAGCAAAACAGACTACTTATATAGGATGGTGAACAATAATATTCAAGTTTATGTCATTCACTCTTTTCTCTTTTATATCTTCTTATCTCCAATACAACAAAACTAAAAACAGAAACACAATGAAATTAAAATGTGAGTATAGCTAATGCAAAAAGTACAATATAATACATTATTCTTGGAATGTATTCTATGTGTTAAGTGACGTGTACCTTCCCTGAAAAAAGCTACTGTATTTCATTTCCTGTGAGAAAGTAAAAATGAATCTGTTTATTTTTCGAGATTATAAGGGCTCATAGTGATTTTAGCATAATTTTGGAATGTTTTGTTTAAAGATCCCACAACTTTAGCTGATCAAGGAATATGATGTCAAATTTCAGAGACTTATAATGAACTAGAATGTAGATGGCACCAAATAGAAACAAAGTAATTAAAATAAAGTCTAAATCGTAATTCAGGTGCTCTTTCTAGAGGTCTGGATTTTCATTTGTGCTAATGACCTAGCTGACTTTTCAGGGACCTAATCTGCTATACAAATAGAAATGTCTCAATAATGTGGGTTCGTATTACAACCGCCTTTGGATAGTAAGACATTAAATTATACAGGATGCAACCTGTGCAAAGTTATAAGCAGAACGTTCCTCCAGCTACTCTTCAATTAGCAAGAACAAATACTCTCTAGTAATTTTATGAAGAGATGTTAGTACTTACAGGTCAGCTAAGAGTCAGTCCAAGAAAGGGGATGCTAGACACATCCGATCAGTCTCACTAGGAGAGAAACAAAAACTATTTGGGGGTGCCAACCCCTGATAAATTTCAGCAAGGGTGAGTTATTCTTTGTCTTGACAAGCTTTGGAATGCTTGGCCTCCAGGGTAATTTCACATTACATTGGTGCTGGGCTACAGATGCAGGGGTTTGGTATATGCGTTCGCATTTTTGAGTGTGTTTGAGAAAGCAGTTTCTGAAGGGCTGTGGACCAAAACTCTCCCACCATTTGTCTCCCACCCCCAGCTTAGGAAGAATTGGTTAGGGCCCCCTACTCTTTCCATCTAAATGTAGTGCTGAGATCAGTAGGCCTCGGGACACAAAGCTTCCATCCAAGGCTGTCACTTGACTGACAGCAAAAAGGTTGCAGGGAGATGGACAGCTGTGTGTAGGTGGACATGGAAAAAACAGAGAAGAGCAGATTAAATCAGAACACAGCAAGAGGAAGGCTCTAAATCACAGACCTTTCCAGACTTACTTAGAAGGCTTGAGGAGGCTTAAAGCCAGTTCATCTTATTTTTAATCAAAGTCATGTTTTTAAAACAAGCGCTCAAGTTTATAAATAGATGGATATCTTGGATATCTGTAACGCATAAATACACATTGTAAAGTGGCACAAGGAGTGCATTGCTAAAGAAAACTGGAAGTGGAAAGACGCAAGGCATCCTGAATTTCCTCATTACTTTTGCAGTTCAGCCTTTGGAGAGATTTCCGAATTGCAAATGTTATTCTTGAAGTAACTTGACCAGGCGGCGGGCTAAGCAGTGTGGGCACAAGCAGGCATTTATCAAAGTATTTTTAATGATAGCAATCCAAGTGAAAACTATCAAAGTTTCAGATGCAAACATAATGAGAAATACAGAGGTAGTAGGGCCCAGCTCCACTGAGCTGCAGTAAACTGACCATTTAAAGGAACAGACTTGATTAATTTTCTGCCAGTGTTTAATTACCTTTGATAGGGATCTAATGTCTTATAAATAAGCTGGTTGGTGTTGGAGCAATGAGACTTAACTCTTGACGTCTGTTGGAATCTCTCTCACGGTCACCTGTGCTTGTTTGGGTTCAGATTTGTTTTAATATTCTGCCTGTTAATCCTGAATGTCAAAGTGAAGCATCAAATCTCAGGAAATAAAACCTACCCATAATATTTATAATGTATAAATATTCTATATAGAAAAAAGATTTATCTCAAATTGGGTTGACTAGGTCTCTAATCTAGATAGATATGGTTAAGTGTGTCCTTCACGAGCTATTTTCATACACAGTCACATATTTAAACAATAAATGTCATCGGATACCATTCTCTGTGTTTTAATGCCTAATTTTTAACTCCTTCTCTCTCTGTTTATCAAAAAGAAAACCTGAGGTGTGTACATATAGAATTGAATAACAAGAAAAACAAATGATTAACTTGATCTATTTTATATGTCAGTTTGAGTCAAATTAACTGTTATTAACTAAATTTCTTTTTACTTCCCTACTTCAAAAACTCATTGTTTGCCTGAATTTAAGCCAGTGTATTGGCACAGAGATAGTCAAGGTCTGAGAAAAAGTGATTCCACATATAACTAAGCAGCAAAGGGCTGCTTGCAGAGCACATGTTGAAGCTGTGTGGTGTGTGTACACGCATAAACTCTTGAGTGAGCTTTTATTTTAGATAAATTCTTTATTGTTTTTAAACATCATATGTCCAGAAAGTCCCCAAATCATGCCAGCTCTAAGCAAACCATATTTATGAATCTCTTTTGTATTTCTTTACATAGAGAGTTTATTTATGTTCAAGGGATTTTAGTACGATTTCATTAATTTACAGTGGAGCTCAAGTAGAATATGATTGTTTTTTAAAAAAAGCAAGCCTATACTGTGTTTCTTGGGGTTTTGACTGAGTTTCCTCTTTAGTTCTTTCCATTAAGTGGTCAAACATAACCTTTTGCAGGCAAAAGCCTTTTCCTATTTGCTAATGGGCATACATGATTAGGTTAAAGAAATAAAATATAAATATAACCTTAAAAGTAACGTTTCCTCTATATGTGTGCTTATAAAGTTTCATTACCTAAACAAGCATTTAAAAGATTTATATTTTACCCCAAAATATACTATCTGTCATTTTAGCCATCTTTAGAATATTCAAAGATCTTTTGAAAGTACTAAATAAATGTTTGGGACGTAAGTTTTCTGTACTGAAGTACTCTGCGTTAGCCTATGATGGGGAAAAAAAAAGTTTCTAAACTTACCTTCTCATTATGTAGTAAATCATAAATTATGTTCATGGTCATATTTTTTTTTTTCTTACAGCATGTCATTGCAATTACAAATTGTTTTTCAGAAAAAAAGAAAGTGGGCTGTTACAGTATTTCCATAAATTGCTTCTCTAACTAGATAATTATTTCTTTTTTAAAAAAATGGCTAAAAAAATGTACCCGTTTAAGTTATTCACATATATATTATCATTAGTTTTTCCACATGAAACAACCATAATTCCACAAGTTCTTTTAATGATCATAAATCAACATAACTATTAAATATTAAAACATTTAATGGCTAAAATGTTTAATGGTTGTAACTGGAAGGTTTATGTTGGCATTTGGAGTCAGAATGAGTGGACGCCGTTTCATAGGTGTTGTATTGAAGCCTTCCAAGTAAAAAGCATTTTACATTTCTTTAGGAGCATGGCTTTCACGCCTAAAGAGTAAAATAGTTTTGATATTTAACTCACTTTCCTAGTGCAGCCAAAAACATGCACAGAATCTCCTCTTAATTCTTCTGAAGAGGGATTCATTGTCTCTACAAAATATTTTGTCCTAGGGATCTAGAGTTTTTGCCGGACCAAACTGAGTCTCTTCCTCTCCCTCCACGTCCCTCACATTGGCCCCAAGATAATGCAAGTTTCCTGACGGTTTCTACACACCACCCACGAAACCTCGTGGTGGGTGTCCTGCCTGGTCAGGGCTGAGAAGAAATCGTTGATATCATAAACATATGGTGTTTGGCACACAATAGGCGCTTGAGAAATATTTATTAGAATTTAATTAAAATTCAGGTACAATGCCAAATAAAGTTTCAGGGAAGTCTTGCCCACTTCTTTACAGTTCTTTTCCATCTCAGTGAACCAGAAAGCCTTTTCCTGTCTTACTCTCTCATTCTTCTGACTCACCACGACCAGAGCTCTGTGGCCATCTTTCCCACTCAGGTTAGGACTAAGGAGAGTCCTGCTTCTTTGCATGAGAAATAGCATCAAAACATTGAGATCTAAGAATGAAACCTCCAGGAAGGCTTCTCGGAAGCTGTATTTCCCTGTTACTATATTTCAGAGTAGCTTACAGCCAAGAGTGGTTTTCTGACAAAGGTGGATATTTTATCAGGGAGAGTTTTGGTTATTCATTATCACTGAGATTTTGACTTGATCATGAGACTTTTGATTCCTCACATCTTGTTTCACTTAATTATTTTTTAAACTACTATATTTGAAGACAGGTATACTCCGTAGGTTCAAGTCCAGTTGAATCACTTAGGAATATGAGTGAGCATGAGCTGTCACAAATAAACAATGAAAAAAGGGAAGAATTTAGAATTTATTTCCTTCTGCTACTGTATATATTGGTGAAATTAAATATTCTCCTCTCGTGGAGCTCAAACTGTAAGTCACAGTGCCTGGTTTCCTCGTGGAAAGGACAATTTAAGCTGAATAAATGATTTTGCATTTAATAATATTAAATGATTAACTATTAAATGGTTTTTGTGATATATTATCTAAGAGTAATAATAAATGCCTCCTATATGCTGGATACTCTACTACGTGCCTTACAAAATTCATTCAGTTTTAAGAAGAATCACATAAAAACTACAATCTATTATTCTCAGGTGAGGAAACCATGTCTCAGAGAAACTAGGTAACTTATCTGAAGACACAGAGCTAGTAGAAGACTCGCTACAACTTAAAACCAGGGATGAGTCTGTCTTGAAAACCCTGGTTCTGGCAATGACGGAGTCACTGCATTGCTGTTGGAGGCTCCCTTTTATTGATAAAAAGACTGCCGTCCAGGGAATTCAGCTAAACTAGCTCAAAAATCAGGCAGAGTATCTAGTAAAAGGCAGAGTGTGCTCATCTGCTCTTTCTCACACTCTCTCATCTTCCATGCTTTCTCTTTACCGTTTCTTATTTGTCCACAGGTCAAAGGCCCTTTTCTCATTACTTTGGTGAAATTGGCCCTCCACTTAGAGATGGAAACTCTGGGAGGCTTGGCGCTATTTTAAAATGTCTTCAGAAATTAGAAATACCTTTGAAATTCAACCTTAATTCAACTTACCATTTAAAATATACTTTGCAGCTCAAGTCTTTGTCATTGGTACCACACAAAAAGGAAAAAGTATATTGAAATTTTAAAATTATTTAACTACTATTTTCCTTAAAGCTTGTAAGCACTTTTTTTTGACATCTCTTAACGGAGTCAAAATACTCTTAAATTCTTACAGCGGTTGGAGGGCTTTTACACAAGTCAAGTTAATTTAGATTAAAAGCAGGTGATTTAGGTAGTCTTTAAAAGTGGTATTCTATGGCAGGCTTTTGATTCCACTGGCCGACTGATTTGTTGTAAATGTTCAAGTGTTTGAGAATTCTTGGGCATTTTCCAATCAAGTGGGGGGTTTCGCATTGGTGGGCCATGGCCACCATCATTTCTTCCTCATTGCCCTAGTTTTAGGAGGAATGGTGTCTGCTAGATTAGAACACTTTTTCCTCTAGGGACTCAAGAGTGGACAGAAGAATTTTCAGCAGCTTATTTCTGATCTCCCACTCAGAAACGCTTTCAGGAGAAAGTTATAGTTCAGTTTTTCTGAGTTGGCACTTCCTGTGTCATGGATCTCCAGATTATGGGGATGCTCCGAGCCCAAAAAAGGGGAAATGGGAAGAAAAAAAGGGGAAGTCACTGAATGTACCCTAGCAAATGAAGAAGCTACGCTTTCAGGCAGCTGTGGCTGGAAAGACTTCGTTTAATATTCAGAGCGAATATCCCGGGGCGGGGGTGGGGAAGGCCGGTGAGGAGAATGGTACGTGTTTTAGAAATTTTACTGTTTTTCAGAAGGCAGGCAGTCAATTTTCCATTTCAACCACACATATGTGCAAAACTCAAGCCTTACAGAGAGGCAGCCGGCAACTATTGTTTAAAATGTTTAAAACAGAATTTGGATGGCTCCTTTTCTTTTGAGTCCGTGCCAAATGACAGAGACCAACACTCATCTTTTTGTCCTGTGAAACTCAGGAAGACACATGAAAACGCATTCCTTAAAGAGACTCCGTGCAGTTATTCTCAATAATGTATACACCCACGTACATGTATATTCCCCCATGCGCTTTTTTTTTTTTTTTTTTTTTTTTTTTGCCTTTTCACTTGTGTGAAATCAGTAGCTACGAGAACTGAAATCTGCTTCTTCGGACTGTGACATTTCTTGCTGAGAAGCCAAAAATGCCTGGAGCCGCACAAACTGCCCCCCTTGTCCATCGACTCACAGCTACTGCCCAGCGCCTCGCCGAGCGCGCTCAAGTAAAAGTTGCCCATCTTTTCAGCCCAGGTTTGAGTCTGCACGAGCGCAGCCGTCCAGCCACGGAGGAGACACGCTGTGCTGCGGGCACCGAAGACCTGAAACCGTGCCCGCGAGCTGGCTCCGCACCGCCCCGCGCCCCGCACCCCTCCCGCTTTATCTAGAATTAAGATTGCGTTCTCAGCGACAGCAGCAAGTAGTCTAACAACCCCTGGGATGTTTACTATGAGTTTCTTATCCACCCGCCTTCAGATTCCGTTTTCGGCAATCTAGCTGGCGAGAAGCACGACAGGACTCCCGGGTCCTCTCCACTGCCACCCGGCACCACACGGCACGGATGGCCTGGGTGCGCCGTACCGGGGAGGGTGGACGAAGAGATACCCCACCCACACACCACGTCTCTGCCCGCGGCTGGTCGCGCGCTCGGCGGCCTTTGTCCGCTCGCGCTTCCGCCGGGGACGCGCACTCCCGCGTCTGGCCAGCAGGTGGCAGAGTTGGTTCACGTTGAGTCGCTGCCAAAGAGAAAGGCGCTTCAACCTCCCCGAGATCGCCCTCCCGTTGGGACCTAGCCTGCAGAGGAAAACCCGGCCCAGCCGCGGAGGGAGCAAGAAGGGGCGACTGCGAAAGAGGGAAGGAGGGATGCCCCTCGTCTGGAATAGAAGCCCCTGCAAACTTCCGCAGAAATGCCCCGAGTAGCGTCAGGAGTCAGTCTCCGGACCGCCGGCTGCGTTCCTGTCGTGGGACAGCGCTCAGAGGGCTGCGCCCGCGACCGGGGGTCTGGGGGGACGGACCACGACCCAGTGGTGCCAGAACCCCAGAGGGTCGGCAAAGACACCCACCGCACTTCGGCAGGGGCAGCTGCGCAGATTTCTGTGCGTCCTGCTGCCCACCACCGTCTCCCGAGACAAGGACAGCTGCCGAACCAGCGCTGGGCAGCGGTTGGAGCGCAGAGCGGCAGCAACCGCTCGGGGCAGCTTCCGAGTTCCCATTAGCGATGTCTGGGCAGGCGCAGGTTCCCACATTCCCACTCCAGCCCTTCGCTTCTACCCTAAGCGCCCCGGACTTGCCAGGTCCGGTCCCAGGGACTCCCCCAGGCCATCCAGGGCCATCTCGGGGCGTCTTGCAGTGGTGGGGAGTCCTGTCCCGGGACCGGGATGAGATCCACGGAGTAAGCACTGCGATGGGGCCAGAGGGGGGTTCTCCTTTGCTAGAAAGTCATTCTTTCAGCCTCTGGAGACGGTGACTGAGCCCTGCTTCCGGCCAGGCTCTGCACCCGACCTTGGGGACTCCCGCTCTCCAGGCAGCTGGGAAGCTTGGGAAGAAAGGAGTAATAGAGCCACAAAACTCCCTCCAAAGAGCATTTCATATAGAGATGCGCCATAAAGACACAAAACAGAGCAGAGGGTGGCTGTGGCCCTACGCGGGAGTGAGTGTGCAGCCCCAGCTGGGGCTCGCGGGACTCGAACACTTCGACCCTCAGAAAAGAGAAACGGTAAAGAGACAGGTCAACTTTATACTTATCTTATTAAAAGATAAGATAATAAAAGAGCTTTTCCTCTATCTCAAACCACCCGTGGGGGTAAAAAGGGTTTGCCAACCTTTCCTCGGCCTCCCCTTCCTCAATCAATTTAGAGTTTTTTCGAAGCTCCTTCCACCGCCCAGGGGCTGGACCCCAGAGGTGACGTCTGGGGACCCCGCCACTTCACTCTTGCGGGGGCGAGGACCCCAGCAGATCTCGCCCCCACAAGCCCGGGAAGACTGCGCGCCCTGCCGAGCCTGGAGGGGCGGGGCTTCAAGGCGGGCTCTGCTCTGTGGGGGCGGGGCCAGGCCACCCAGTCTGCGCCACTATTGGTCACAGACCCTGGACTGGCGGGCTCACGTCACGGGCCGGGCCCGCCCCCTTGGCAATGTCTTCAGCCTGCTGCACTCCTAACTTAAGCATTTATTCCACTGGGATAGAAGCGGTAGGAGCAGCGTTGGCACCGACGAACCATGGCTAGGATTTTCTATTTTGTCCTCTTTTCGTTTCTTTTTGGGATTTGCGACGCTGTCATCGGTTCCAGGGTGTACCCCGCGAATGAAGGTAAGAGCGGGGTGGCCTTTCTGCTGTCGGGGACTGAAAGGGGAAGATCCTCGGGTGAATGTTCCTCGTGAGCGCACGGATGTCGGGTGTGGGGGGATCTCGGCGTGAGCGGTGCATCCCGACTCTGGAAAAAGGGGGCCGGGTCGAGAGGGTCCGCGAAAGGGCTGCGGAGAGCGGCTGAGCAGCCCGCCCTGTGGCGGTGACCGGTGCTCGCGGCGAGGCTGCCCAAGTTTGTAGCGAAAGGACAAAGTTTATCTGCATCTGCGGCGAGGCCAGCTCGAGGAGCCCCAAGAGAATATACGGGAGCTCACACCGGGATTAAAATAATAATTCTGTGGCCCTAATCCTCGCTTCCACCACTCCCCCACCCAGCCTCGGTCGAGGGGGAAACGGACGCCTGGAGCACCGTGAAGGCTTGGTGTTCCCGGGTTCTTATGAACGCCTTGCGAGCTCTTGCCTTCTGCAAAGTTTCACGAATCCAGCGCTTCCCGCACCCGGCTGCAGCGGTCGAGGTGCGGGTCGCCGGTCGCCAGTGACCTGGTTTCTAGCACCTGGCGTCAGACATCATTTTCCCCCCGCTGGGGTCTGCGCACCGGGGGTGAGATCGCTGTGTAAAGAGGCCCTCGCTCCTCAGATCATCCCGCAGACCTGGGGAATTCGCCCTCGAGTTGAATAGACTCGAGTTTTTGCTTTTTGCCCCAGAAGTGCACACGGGTTAGTTCGGAAGGAACGTGCGGGACCCACCGGACCGGTCTGGGTGCGCGGTGTACTGCGCGTCTGTTCGGACGTGCTGGAAGGATTGTGTGCGTCTGTGTCGGGAGGTGGGGGGGTGATCATTTAATTACTGATAATTTCAGGGAAAGACGAGTTGAGTGTGTGTGTGTGTGTGTGTGTGTGTGCGCGCGCGCGCGCGCGCGCAAATGCGTCTGTGTCGTGCGTGGGTGCCCTCGTGGACGCGGACGATTGCGTGTCTGTGTGCGAGTGCCCTAATTGTGTGCGCGTGTGTCCCTGCGAATGCTCGTGCTCGAGCCTGCGTGCATCTAGCCTTGCATCTGGCTCACCGACTCTTTCACCCCTCCCCACTCCCCCATCCATCCATCCATCCATCCGTCCATCCATCCGTCCACCTCTCCAGGATCCGTCCATCCATCCCTGTGCAGTCTATCATTTCCCCTTTTCCGAAGGAGGGAGCCAAAATCCAACTTAGCCCTGGCTGCGCGGCGGGTACCCAGAGCTCGCCAGGCGGAGGCTCGGAGAGAGTCACACACCTGCCGGCAGACGCTGCTTGGGAGCAAAGGGGCGCTCGCTCACCGTCGGTATATCCTCCCTCCTTCCGACGTGGCTTCAGGAGCCTTCTCCGCCGCTGCCGCCCCTCGATCCGCAGGATCATTTCTCTTAGCCTAATCGCGGCTCCCGCGTTCTCCCGACTACTTCGCACACTTGTTAGGACGTCCCCTGAGACCTCACCGCACCAGGCCCAGAGATTTTCTTTTTACCCCTTTCTTGCCTTTTATTTTGGAAGCAAAACTTGCGAGCCCTACACACAAAAAGGCGCTGATGGAGCCGTAGGCTGATGCAGAAAGAAGAGGGGGGAGATGAGTCACCCCCTTCTTGGACCCCTCCTCTCCCTTGAAAATTAATTCATTTTGTTGCTTTTTATTCCCATCACGTTTCCTTTTCTCCTCTTTACCCTCCCATTCTACTCCCTCCCTTTTTTTGTAAATTGGGTCTTATTGTTCCCTTTGTGTCCCTAATCCACCTTACATAAATCCAAATGGTTGTAGCGGGCTTTTCTCTAGGGACCCAGAAGAGAGTACGAGGCCGGGGGTGGGGCGCAACTCCGGGCGGGAGCGACCCGGGGAAGGCTCTACATTTTAAAATAATTAACAGACTCCAGGAATTCAGGCATCTCGGGGAAACCAGGAGAAAGAGGCTGATTTTAACTCCTTTGACTTCTGGGTGCAATGAGAGGGGAAATGGGCAGAATTCAGGGGTCTGGGAGCGAGATTGAGAGTCGGCGTGGGCAGGAGCAAGGATGAAGACTGCCCATTCCCACCCCTCCCCCAGCCTGAAGAGCCGGGCTTCGCTGATCAAATTAATAACCCAGTGGCTCCTTTGAGATGGGCCTTTCGACCTCCAGGCCTGCAGATCTCGGTGGGAAAGGGAACTTGGAGAGGTTAGCAATTCACTGCGTCCTTTTCAATGTCCTAGGTGCCTAGGACTGTTTCAGCCTGGGCGGGGGACAGCCACTCGGTAGCCGCCCTCCTGGTTCCCCTAAGCTTTGACACGCACTTTTTACGTGTAGCACAAGCATGCTAAGTCTATTAGGCAGCACTCCAGACCTAAAACTCAAACCAGTGGTTTCCTCTTAGGTGGAAGAGGAGTCTCATACTGTCCTCAAACAGACCTGGGAAAGAGTGTACTTCAGTTGATTTGCCTTCTAATCCTACATGTCTGCCATTTCCCCTTCTGAAACTTTGATATTTAAACAAGCAGCGGATACCACATCCAGGGTCGATTTATTTGGTGGTGGGGGCGGAAAAATGGTAGTGGAGAGAGGAGCCTTTTCATGACCCTTTGAGTCCTCTCAGATAGAATTCACTTGTGGCTCTGTCACCATGATGATGAGTTATGCGGTCATCTGAAACTTACAAAAACAAATAACTCCAGTAGATAGGGACAGAGATGAATGCAGATTTTGCTCTGGAGTGCAACTGCCCTACATAGATATATTTATTTTTTGAATTGTACTTGAGATTCCCTATTCATCCTTTTAAGAAAATGAATCAACTGAGTCCCGGAATGGAATTTTAAATGCTAAGCAAGTAAAATAAATAAGAACTTGCAGATTTAAGGAGGGGAGAAGATCAAGTGAGTAATGATTATTTACATAAGTGAGACCAAGTTTAGGTTTTGATCAGAGTTGGATATGCACACCCTCAGCACATATGGAAACGCTCAGGCAAATGGTTTTCGTAGTATTGGCTTTTTGCAATTGGAAATTAATCTATTTTTCTTTCTCTCTCTCTCTCTCTCTTTTTTTTTTTTTTTTTTTTTTTTTTTTTTTTTTTTTTTTTTTTTTTTTTTTTTTTTTTTTTTTTTTTTTTTTTTTTTTTTTTTTGCAGTTACCTTATTGGATTCCAAATCCGTTTCTGGAGAACTTGGGTGGATAGCGAGCCCTCTGGAGGGAGGGGTAAGTTCCGAGTCTCTCTCTGCTCTAAAGGGTAAAAAGGAGTGATTAGCAACTTTCTGAGAGTCCTAATGGCTTGATTCTCGTTGATTGTGGTGAGGGGCTCAGATTACCCCCACGGCCTATGAAGTGAATTACGCTTTGTTGCAGAAATCCTATCCTCCCCTTGGACAGGTCTGTCATGGAAGAAGTGGAAACCAAAAGGGCTGAAAGCGTTTTCAAAGTTACCAGACTGGTGGTCGAGGTGTGGCCTTCGATGCCTATTTAAAACTAAAATACTGACAAGAAATGCCATCTGGGGACCAAATTAGAATTTATGCCTATTACTGTGATGGCCATGAAGTCCTGTCAGGGTTAACGTTAGAGCAATATTTTGTTGCCAGATGAGGAAAATGAATAAATAAGGATACCAGGCAGAAAACACTTCTAATGGTACCAGCATAGATATAGTTTTGTGCACAAGATTGCTATCACAGTGACCTTAAGTCAGCTGCTTTTCTCTTGCACACTCACAGAAAGCCTTATGAACTTGTGCCAGGGACACGATATAGGCAGAAAACACCACAAGCTTGAATATTGTTGGTGCTAGATGTGAAACATTTAAGTATTTGGACTCAGCTCTTGGGGCATGGGAGTCTGGGTTATAAAGTATTAGAGAGTGCATCACTGCTCATTACTTCTCAAATTCGCCATCATTGTCTCCAGTGGAAGATTCAGAGAATAGAATTAGGTCAATGACCACGTTCTCCCCCCTCGTAACAGGTCAGCATGAATCAGCTTTGGAAAGAAATCAGTACAGTACATATCTCTGGCTTCTGCCAAATTGAAATAACTCTCAAAGCCTTTAAAAATGAAGCATATCATCCTACTTTTACATGCTTGATAGTCTATGACTGAGTCAAGTGATTAAAAACAATAAGGATGAAAGAAAGATTAGGAGTCTTTACCAGGCAAAAATTGTTGTTGCCAGCATTTGTATGATGCTTAACCTGTCCTTTGAGTAAGCAATCAAAGATTTAAAAAATATGTAAAGATTCATAAAAACTGTTGTAAAAGACGGGTTTCAAGAATAAGACAAGGCAGGAAACAGTCATGAAAATGGAGACTTTTAAGCTGTCTTTTTCCAAAGCAGATCTTGTAATTCTTTTGAAATAAAATGGAGATTTCCCTGCCTTCCTGGTTTTCTGCCTGAACTTGACTGCAGTTGGTTGGGTCTCTGCTGAAAAAATTCCAGTCTGCCCTCAAAACCATTTTTTTAAAGGAAGGGAGAATGATTGGCAGGCCTCTGGCAGTGTAGACAGGCTGTATTCACTGCTGATTGCAGGCAATTGCCCTCATCCTTTGAATGCGAAGAAAGGTACAGCTTTATCTTGTGAGAGTCAGACTCTTGTTAATCCTATACCCTGGAAAGGTCACTGATTCAGGAAGCCTTTCCCATGCTACACCAGGGCTATTGCTCTGTAGGTTGAATGTATTAGAACTGTCTGCAAAATTGAGGATGAAAGGTGTCAGTACTTGCATTAAAATTCTTAATGAGCCTTATTTTTCTTACTGGCTGCTCTTAAGTTTGAAGAGAGAATGCATCAGATATGATTCTGGATCTGACTTGTTATATTCAAGATACATGGACCTGTTTGCAAGCAAAGGCTGATACAGTTTTGAGTACAGTTCATGGTCGATCTAGTTTCTGAAAAGCCTTTACTGCAATTTAATATGCTGCAGGTTTACCCCACCCCCACCCAGCCCCCTCCCCAAACTGCTGAAAAAGCACCTGGTCACGTTTTCTAGCCACAAAACTACTCTGGGTTGTCTAGAAATCTCTTTTAAAAAAAAAAATACTACGCATACTGATTGTTGTTTACAACCCAGAACATTTTATGGGCTGAGTGTAGTCAGTTTTTTTCTATCCTTAAATATGATGTGTGTAACATTTTAAGTATTATTATAAAGGGTTAGAAATAAAATTTTATTTGTGCATAAGTGAAATAATTGTTCCAAACTATATAGTAGCCATTGGGAAATTGTGTGCCAAATTATAAAGTTTAATTCATCTCCAGATTTTGCAATCGAAGAGGACTTTTTCAGGCTTAGAGTGACAGGTTAATTAGACATCTACCAAGTAGAGATGGATTAGCTCTCAAAAGTTCTTTCTAGCTGAGGGGAAGAGCATATTTGAGTTTTTGGATTATTCTGAAATCTCTACTTATTGTTAGAACAGACTTGGCTGGAAATTTGAGATTAGAGATTTGTCCAATAATGACATTTATTTGTTGTTATTATTTTTTTATTATTGTTATTATTGTTGTTATTATTGTCAAACCTTATTTGACAATACCACCAAGTAAAAAAATATGTGTGTATGTGTGTGTGTGTATATACATATATATATATGTGTATATATATATATATATATATATATATATATATATATATATTCAAAGGCATTGCTGCTCTTTTGTTTTTCTATCAGAACAACTAAATATAACATGAGAATAATGCAAAGTGATGGTTCCTGATGGCAACATTGTAGCAAAAACCTAATTTCTTGGCAGTGTTCATGTAAAGGAGGATATTGAGTTTCTGACATTGATTGTATAACACAAAACTAAAGGGAGATTTGTCATTGTTCTGGTGAATTGATCAGTGTGTTTAGACAATCAAATTCAGCCTGGAAAAGTCACATTAGACCTGACTTTCCCGGTATGAACTCTGTGGAGATATCCCTGTGTGCTTTCATTTACATTGATAAATGTGTTTTTCCATATTCCTTTTGTTCTGAGATGAGAAGCATGCTGAGTAGTTTTTTTTCAAGGTGGGGAACTATTTTGGGATTTACATGAATTTCCCCAAATAAGTAAATTACCAGTGATTTATTACTTAGAGGATGAAAAGAAATTTTAATCACCACAGGGTACTTATCCCTCCCAGTTTTAACTTTCCTAATGGTAGCAGATGAAAGGGACAGAAATTTATGCATTATGGCCCTTTACATAGTAACATTTCCATCCATTAATAGTTTTCCAATGCACAGAGGGAAAACTTGTGAAAAGATACATTATGATTCTATGTACTTCATTTTATTGAATGGAGCTTAAAGTGGAACTACTATAGAATACAATTTTTTTAACTGTCTTTTTTCTCCTAATTATATTCACACTTTAGATAAATAAGGTGATTTATACCAAATCTATATCAATGCACTATTGTAGATATTAATGAATAATTGGAGGCCGCCTATCACCTTTGTAGTTGCCCCCAGACAATCTTGTTGCTGCTTTTAGGATTGCTTTTAAAAGCCAAGGTGAGAGTAAAATTGTTACTCTAGTCACAATGAATTCAGATGGTCCCACCCCTGTAACTTTTATGTTAGGAAGTAGATTGGAAAGAAAACTTCCACCCTTCTTTAATTTTCTTGAGCTTTCAATGGTGAATACCACTTACTATTTTTCCAGTATCCTCAGGATATTTAGAAGCAAAGCATGTATGTATTCTTGTTTACTTATGCGTCCATGTTTTAAAAGTAGGAACAATATACTAACTCTTAATTGAATACATGCTTCTGAAAAGTGTTCTGGCATTATAAATGGCAGTGTGTTTGAGAAATCAGACCAGAAAGTTTACTCTCTGTCTTCCCAGGATTACAAAAACCAGAATAGTGAGATTTTCTTTCCCCCTATAGAGTAGTGACAGTGCCAAAAAAGAAAAAAAAAATCGACTGACATTTTTTTAGGTATTAGAGAGCAAAGTTCTGACAGGAGCACCACTAATTAACTGATAATTGTCTTCCTTTGGCAAGCTCTGCTCTTCCTGCTCTTAATTTGCAGGTCTCTGCTCTGTTGTTGAAACAATATGCATACTAGTTTTTCATCTATGAGTAAATTTGAACTGTTGCCACTTGAAACTGTAGCTGTTGTAATAGGTGAATTTGAGGTTATTAGACCACCACAAGAAACTGCTGAGAACCCATAAGCAATAAATCCACCATTGCCTCTGGATTTAAGGCAGAAGAATGAAACAATTAAAAAAACACTTCCCCAATAAAATACCGTTTT
This sequence comes from Macroglossus sobrinus, assembly GCA_004027375.1. Lineage (NCBI taxonomy): Eukaryota > Metazoa > Chordata > Mammalia > Chiroptera > Pteropodidae > Macroglossus > Macroglossus sobrinus. The sequence continues at coordinate 258,247 of PVKZ01002121.1, forward strand.
ATCTCCTTAAGATGCTTTCTTAGTGAGAATTGGTGCTCAGCAGTTTTCTTGTTGGAACAAAAATCACCATTTCTTCTGGGAGTAAAGTAGGATTGACAGATAGCTGCATGATGAAATTTTGTAATTGATACATTTCCTTTGGATCTCTGCAGTGGGAGGAAGTGAGTATTATGGATGAGAAAAATACACCCATCCGAACCTACCAAGTGTGCAACGTGATGGAACCCAGCCAGAATAACTGGCTCCGAACTGATTGGATCACGCGAGAAGGGGCTCAGAGGGTGTACATTGAGATCAAGTTCACCTTGAGGGACTGCAATAGTCTTCCGGGTGTCATGGGGACTTGCAAGGAGACGTTTAACCTGTACTACTATGAATCAGACAACGACAAAGAGCGTTTTATCCGAGAGAGCCAGTTTGCCAAGATCGACACCATTGCCGCTGACGAGAGCTTCACCCAGGTGGACGTTGGCGACAGAATCATGAAGCTAAACACCGAGATCAGAGATGTGGGGCCACTGAGCAAAAAGGGGTTTTACCTGGCTTTTCAGGATGTGGGCGCCTGCATTGCCCTGGTATCGGTCCGCGTGTTCTATAAGAAGTGTCCGCTCACAGTTCGCAATCTGGCCCAGTTTCCAGACACCATCACAGGGGCTGATACGTCTTCACTGGTGGAAGTCCGAGGCTCCTGTGTCAACAACTCAGAAGAGAAGGATGTGCCAAAAATGTACTGTGGGGCAGATGGCGAGTGGCTGGTACCCATTGGCAACTGCCTATGCAATGCTGGGCATGAAGAGCGGAACGGAGAATGCCAAGGTAAGACGAGCCATATTGTACTTTTCATTGGGGCTTACTGCACGTAATTAAATCAGAGATGAGACTAAATGGAGTAAAGCCAGTAATTAGCAGCCCCTGTGGGATGTGGTCGGACAGAGGGGTCTAATGAGTAAGTGCTATAGCTCCAGGTGGCAAGGCTAAGATGGTTCAAACGCAGACAAAATAAATGACGCTGCTGTAATCAGCAGAAGGCCAAACACATTTGCTAAGCGGCTCTTAGACCTGAACCAGCTTGATGCGCCCTCTGCAATGGGAGTGAACGAGCTGAGCTGAAGAATGGGGCATGATTGATCCTTACTTAAAGAGGGTGGACTCCTTGTCGAACCCTGGTAAATTAGGTAAACATCTTGTCGCGTGAATATGTACATGGACAATTTACATGTGAAATTAGGATTGCTTTGTTCCCAGTCCCTTGAGACTTATGAAGAAAGTCTAGTTTCCTCTGCTTGTGGAGCAGTGTAGACAAGGCTCAACAGAGTGTTTATAAGTGCATTGGTTCCACTGAGCACCCATTGATAAGGGGCCCTAAGTGAAATTAATCTTGATGAAAGACTTCTTTATTTCCCCAGGGAGGTGATAAAGAGCCTGTAAGAGTCTTCCTATTTGATCTGTCTGTGGTCAGAAGCAATATTAAATTGGGATCCATTTTGGCTATTGAGGTTTTGAAGAAATCTAGGTGTCTTTATCATGTTGATTTATATGTGTCATATTACTAAAGTAATTCCTTTTTCTCACCTAAAGTTCAGTGTATGCAACTCCTTCCTTTACGTCCCCTTTCTGTTGGAATCCTGGGAAGTTTGAAAGTTTTTTTTTTCTTATAGCAACTTTGTTTCTGAGTAAAGGATGAGAGAAATTTATCTGTATAGGGATTGCTCACGTCATATGTGGAGTCAGGCTTTACAAAATCAGTTATCCAAGGTTTTTTAAAATTTTTGCTTGGTAGTTATTTTTAGTGGTTATCAATAGCCTGCTGCTGCTAATCTTATTATGGGTGCTACTAAACACTGGAACTCTGGTCCCATCTATGGAGTAGATCAGATTAATCTTTCTCTCAGGGTAATTGTTGAGCTGTAGACTGCGTTGCCCACGGTTCATCTGATTTGGTGATTAAAGAGCCTGAAATAGCTGACTGCCAAACAATTCGTCTGGCATTTCAACCATCTTAATGACAGGCTGGGATTAACTATGGGGCAATCCACTTGACTGACTGGAAATCAACAGTTATAACTTAAAAAAAAAAAGAAATTGGCATTTTTGGTCATTTGGTTTCATAAGGTTATGCGTTTCTCCTTTCATAGTTTATACTTTTCTTAAGTGTCTTTCCTGATTTGCTGTAGTTATTTCTAGGAGCAGCTAACAATGAATGTCTTTTTATTTAACTGTAAATAAAGCAGAATAAGGGCTGCCTGCCTTTTTCATTGTCATAAAATAATAAGGTAAATTTGTAAACTTAAAAATTTTAAAGTTGGAATTCAAAGGATGTTTTTACCATTTAGTTTCTGTTAGCTTAGCAACTGCTAGATAAACTGTATCAAATTGAAACCCTGAAGTATGTTCTGGTATTAATATTATAAAGTACATTGTTATTGGCACCTGAATTACAAGAATCATAGAAGGAATAGTGAAAAGAATAGGGCAGTGACAACAAATCACACTTTAGAATAAATTATTCTGCCTGTTCATTTTTTATAATATAGCACTTGCACATCTTTACATGTCAAGGTTCATATACATACACACATATATATATACATACATATATATACATATATATGTATGTGTATATATATATATATATATATATATATATATATATATATATAACATCATTGTCTTCCATTTTCTGCTCAAATGTTCACATGTCTGGCATTAGTACATCTCTCTATCCAAAGTCATTGATTTTCAATTGTCACAGAGCCCGGTAACTCATACATTGCTATACTGCGAAACTCCTGACAGCTTTACAACCTAAATTAGAAGGAAAAGAGCAAAAGATGGAGGGAGGAGTAGATGTAAAGGCAATTGAACATGTTAGTAGTTCGCTTTATAGGAAATAATCTTGGGAACCTAGTTAATCACGTGGTTCATGGAAGGGGAGGAGCTCAGTGTTTTAGGTCCAGTACATTTCTGAGCAAATTGTTCCCAACACAAGGTTGGATGTTTAACAGATTGAGAAGGTTGTTCGAGCCACTTTTAAGAATCTTTGGCGTTTCCTCACATGATATGCGGTTGCTACTCATAGAATGATTCACTCTTTCAATAAGATACTTTTTGCACAAAACCTCTCATGAATTTAGTAAGAAAGGAATAACTTGAATGACAAAGGATTCTTAAATTCCAAACTTGAGTGAAACTTTAAAAGGTGACTCAAGATCGTAGAAATTATAGGAGTAATAGAAATGGTTGTCTCCGTCCTTGACATCATTAGCGGGGGTATGAGAGAAGCATCCAGACAAGGAAATGTGTCTCAACTTGGTTACTTAGCTAAATGACCCTGAACATGTTTATTAAGCCTTCTGAGTCTTGGTTTGTTCATCTATAAAATGGGTTAATAATCATTATATTGGCTTACAGACTTGCTATGAGGACATGGTAGTGTACGATTACTAAAAGTCACCATGTAGATTATACAGCATGAAACCAATATTAATTCTAGAACTTTTTTTTTTAATCACTTCCCAAGGATATTGCTGATGACTTTTTTTTTTGATGACTTTTAAAAGTGTTGGGTTGAAGTAGTAAAAGGGAACTCATCTTTCAGCCCCCCTTGGAAGTCAAGGTTAAAGATAGGAAACATTGTCTTGCCCTAAAAAAGAATAATGTTGTTTTCACAGTTCATATTGCAAATTGTATTTGGAGAGTGTCATTTTTTTTCCTCCCCTGTAGCAAAGAGAACTTTGAGTGAGAGAAAAGTGATTTGGGGGTGAAAGGAGAGAAACTAGGGTGTAAAGAGAACTGAAGAAGGGATATAATGGAGGACTGTTAAGTCTTTAGCACTTTGGCAGCAGGCTCCTCCTCAATTGTCTTTTCAATGGGTCTACTCTGGCAGGACAAATAGAAGAAAAGGTGAAAGGTCACCTACTTCCTCATCCATCTTCCTTGGGGTCTGGGAGGTCAGAGTGAAGATTGATTAAGATCTTAAATGTTTGACAAAGGATCCCTGGGCAAAAATGGTCAGGGCGGGTGGGGGCCTGGGGTGTGTTGTTGTTTAAACGTAACCCTGGTCATATGCGGGAGTCCTCCAGGGGACTTGGGGACAGAACTACACTTCCTCTTGGAGTTCTTACTTCCAAGTGGTACATGCTAATGGAGAGGAAGGATGAAGAGCCGCATCAAAAGGGCGGCAGGGTGGTAGCCGCTTTGCCCTCTGAAGCAGCCGCAAGTTCATTCTGTTTTTGAATAGCATTTTCTGAACGGATCTGACTGAGCCTCAGCACATCTCAGCGGGACACAAAGAGTGTCAGCCACACTCATCTGTGCTCCCCAGGAGAATGGCTGACCGGAGTTCCGCAGTGGCAGTTTGCACTAGCCTTGTGACTGGGTGCAGAGGATAAGAAACTAGCCTAGTTAGTCTAGTTACCAGTCCTCCTCAGATTGTCAGAGAAAGGAAACAGCCCATCCCAGACATCACACACACACACACACACACACACACACACACACACGCACTGAAGAAATGTCCCAGATGTTTGACAAGGTTGTTTCCATTACCTCGGAAATAATAAGCAGAAGGAAGAGAGGGAATAATTCTTTATGAACTTATTTTTCTGTTTAATTAAAAAGCTGAAAAATGAAAAGAAAGTCACAGACTTACTCTTCGTGAAATATTAATAAGCAATATTTTCAGAGAGTCTATAGAAAAGTAAAACTAATAACAGGAAAACAGTCTTATAGAGTCACTCTTAAGGCCTAGAAAATAATCACAACTGTGACAGAAATGTAACCAGGCAGACACAGGCCTTGCTGAAATATACAATTTTGCTATAGATTCTTTGGGGTTATATATATATATATATATATA